>OX333076.1:5272031-5808892 GCA_946863875.1 Alloplasta piceator | reverse complement strand
ACCGACTGTGTTTTTTATCGGAGTGGGCTCCGGCGTCGGTAAGTTACCGGCCGACTCGATAAGCCGAAGACTTATTTTGGTAGGCTTTTAAAATGAGAGCTGGCAAGTGGTATAGATGTTACCTTTTTCAGCGAAAGGGTTAATTTTTGCCGAAAGGACCTTTGGTTGAAATAAATTGATTACAAAATTTCTTGCTAAATAGGTATATATTGTATATGTTTTATAGGGGCAGTGATTCTCTTGAATAACAATGTTAGTTAGTTATTGAGTATCAAGGAAATTATATTAAACTATTTTGATAACTATTTTGAACTATTTTGAACTTTGAACTTGAAAATCAAACTTTGTAGAAAATTTTATGAAGAACAAATTTGAAAAGGAACGTTTATCGCCAAAAGTTGACCGCTTGTGAAGGGTGGCATTTAGGATTCCAACACTTTAGAAACATTGAGAAAAAGTTCATAACAATTAGTGGCACTCTGTGCTGGCAAATTTTAGAAACCATAAATATTGCTTTTATATACCTTGTGGTAATTTCTTTCTCTCTTACTTTCGAAGTACTACAGACTATCTGCACTGAGAAAAGAATGTACCAGGATTTGTTAACTGTTAACAAATGTAAAGTTGAATATGGCGGAATCAATTATTTTTTAACAGTTAATAAATAAATATTTTTCCACAGTTAATAAATTATTTTGACACAAATCAAATATTTCTTAACGACTAACAAATTTTGTAACAGTTAAGAAATATTTAAGTTAAAGTGCCAACTAAATAAATTTCTTTACTACAAATAAACTGTTTTCTCAATGTGATCAGATATTCACTGAGAAAACAGTTTATTTATAGTATGAAATATATTTAGTTGGCACTTTTACTTGAATATTCCTTAAATGTTACAAAATTTGTTACCGTTAAAAAATATTTATTTAACTTATTGTTAAACTGTTAAAAAACAATTTATTTCGCCATATTCAACTTCAAATTTGTTAACAGTTAACAAATCCTGGTATTATTGTTTTCTCAGCGTTCTTTGAACATCCGCGTACGCTTTTTATGGTTTATTCTTTAAATGTATCGGGGATATTTTTTTTTAATTCCGAAGACCACGCTTCGTTCGGAAGGTCCCATATGAAGCCTTGATAGAAAGGGAGAGAGAGAGAGCAGCTTCCGGGATACTCGCTCGAGACTCTCGGCCGAGAACCTGACAGCGGTAATAGGAGCTCACCCTGTGAGCCATACAAAGAGGAGAAAACGTGAGTGAGGCACGTGACCCTACCCTCTCTTAGACAGCCACGATTTTACGCGAGACAATGCAAAACACTCCTCTCTCTCTCTCTCTCTCTCTCTCTCTCTCTTTCTCCCTCTCCCTCTCTCTCTCGCCGTTGTGCCAAAGGATAGATAGAAAGAGAGGGAGGCAAAAGGGGTTGTGGATGACAGGGCACGTGTTCTACAAGCCACTCTCGACTCCCGCTCTTCATTCCTTTCAACTTCCCCTATATATATATATTAGGGTGAATCGAAAATTTTGAAAACTTTTGGCTACCCTCAAAAATCAAAGATATCGTTGAAATAAAGGTCTCAGTGCAACGATTCGATTTTTTGACGATTTATAGAGGGCACGCGGGACGTTTAAAAACGACATTTTTAGTGTTAAATTCACTTTACCAATGATAAACCGAAACAGATTATATAAAAAGTTCTGAATTTTTAGTATAGGGGTTTTTTTTTATATAACTCATATCTACTGAACATTAACAAAAATGGTTCGTATCTTCGAAAAAAAATCTCTGAAAATTAATATTTTCACTATTTTTCAATTAATTATATCATTATATATTGATTTTTGTCTTCTAAAACGGTTACGTATTTCTTCCATCTTTTTTCTTGTAAAACTCGGGATCAGTATTGCTTACAATGCGAAAATTGCTAAGAAATAAATATTTATTTTGGAAATATTCATATTTTATTTTTAAATAAAGATTGATTCTTTAGCAATTTTCGCATTGTAAGCAATACTGATACTGAGATTAACAAGAACAAAGATGGAAGAAATACAAAAACGTTTTAGAAGACAAAAATCAATATTTAATGACATAATTAATTGAAAAATAGTGAAAATATTGATTTTCAGAGATTTTTGTTCGAAAATGTGAACTATTTGTTAATGTTCAGTAAATATGGGTTTGACAGAGTATATGTTTGGGCACCTTATATAAAAAATTCAGAACTTTTTGAATTATCTGTTTCCGTTTACGGTGATAAAGTGAATTTTACGCCAAAAATGGCGTTTTTAAACGTTCCGCGCGCCCTCTATATATGGTCAAAAAAATCGAATCGTTGCACTGAGACCTTTATTTCAACGACATCTTTGATTTTTGAGGGTAGCCAACAGTTTTCAAAATTTTCGATTCACCCTAATATATATATATGATATATAACGCCTATGAAGTCTGCTATACATACCGATGTAAATAGCCGATATCTATACGTGTATACATGTAAGTACTACAATATATGTAACCGAGAAACTAGGGTGGTGTTTTCGATATGCATTATTGAAAAACAAAAGAGTCTGGAGCCACGTGGAGCGTCCAATAAAATAATGAAAGTTACACCATTTTGTTTTCCATCGAAACAGACTAACATCGGTGCCAACAATAATAGACCCCCCAGCTTCATAACCCACAACCCAGATACTCTCTTTTGTCCTTGTTTTTTTCCCTTTATTTTCTCCACTCAAAAAAGCGAGATCAACGATTAATAATGAAAAACAAAAGGCTCTTGATTGGCGAATGTAAATAGAGTTTGAAGGGTTTGAGAACGTGCGACGATTGTGAGCGAGATTAAGAGAAGCGATCGTTAACGAGAAAACCAGTGTACACTGAGAAAAAAGTTCAGTTAAAACAACTAAATCCATTTAGTTGAACAAAATTTAGTTGATTCAATATTAATTTGTTTGAAATAATGAAACTATAATTAATTCAACAAATGGATTTGGTTAACCATAAGATGTGAGGTTAACGAAATTAGTCCAATTTACACGTTACTGAGTTGCTGTACAGAAATATTTCGTTGATTTCTAGTATATTTCAACTAAATAAATTCAGCTGTAACAAAAAAACAATTCGTATTTTCAGTCACACAATTTATTTGGTACAAAGATATTAATTTGATTGAACTGAAACTTTGCCCATTCAAGCAACGATTTAACCGATTTAACTAAAACTTCCACTGTATCTTTGTTAAACTACCAAAATGATCTCGTTGAACGTCCGGAAACAAATATTTAGTCGAGCCAAACAAATTTTTGCATTCTCAACAAAAAAAAATTCTCAGTGTATGCCATATGACATTTGTCGTGGAATTAGTTTTTTTAGAACGACGTTGGGTTGTTTCATACTTTTTAAAGAATCTGAAGATACTTGGGACAGGATCACACGCGAGAGGAACTTGAAAATATTCGAGGACTCGGGTGTCTCTTTATTTTCGTTGTTTGAAATGGTAATATCCGATTTAACGACAAAACAGAGAATTTATTCGCAAAAAATTGTAAAAAAATGTTGAGGGTTAGTAATTATAATTTCTAGAGTTTACTTCAGTGTGGTTTGCATCACAATTTTAAAGGGATACCGATGCTCATTCGATGTTTCGATACTCGAACCTTGTCGAGCTATTTTTGCTGAGGGGAAAGATATCTTCATGAAGATAGAAATAAATCTTTAGTGAGCTTAGGAAAGGAAATATATGGAAAAACATCTCGTGAGCACAAAAAGGAGAGATCACTTGTTTAAATCCCTTCAGCTTAAAGCGGTATTCTGGTCTGGAATTTTGAACAAATCAATTTTTTCCATTTTCAATCCTTGAGACTATATCCTCGAAAGGAAATTTTTTAATTGCAATAATTTAAAGAGTTATAGCTATTTTAGTGATGCAGTAACTACACCCGTTACGTCGAAGTGTAACTTTAAGGGGATATGGTCTAGAATTTTGAAAAAAATAATTTTTTTGCCTATTCTAAAAATTTAGACCTTAAAGAATATATCCTTTGAAGGAAATTTTTTAATTCTAATCATTTACGGAGTTATAGCTATTTTAGTGACGCAGTAACTATGCCCGTCACGTCAGAGCGTAACTTTAAGGGGATATGGTCTAGAATTTTGAAAAAAAATTTTTTTTGTGCATATTCTTAAAATTTAAACCTTAAAGAATATATCCTCCAAAGGAATTTTTTTAATTTTAATCATTTAAGGAGTAATAGCTATTTTAGTAACGCAGCAACTACGCTCGTCACGTCAAAGCGTAACTTTAAGGGGGTATCGTCTAGAATTTTGAAAAAAAAATTTTTTTCACATATTCTTAAAATTTAGACCTTTGAGAATATATCCTCCAAAGGAAATTTTTTAATTCCAATCATTTACGGAATTATAGCTATTTCAGTGACGCAGTAACTACGCTCGTCAGGTCAGACCGTAACTTTAAGGGGGTGTGGTCTAGAATTTTGAAAAAATTAATTTTTTCTGCATATTCTAAAAATTTAGACCCCAAAGAATATATCCTCGAAAGAAAATTTTCCCGCCCGTCACGTTGAATTTTCTTGTTATAGTCAAAATATCAATAAATACGTTGTAAGAAAAAGAATGGTAAAAATATATTTTTATCGAGCTCGATAAAACGCTCAAAATGTATGTTTCAAGACCAGAATATCGCCTCAACATACCCAATTGTGTTCTTGACATCTTTGATCTCCGAAAAACTGTACATGCGGAAACTAAACTTCACTCAAAGTCATTTATCGATCTGCATTTCGCTTCATTTCGTTGAACATTCGCTCCGATGATTTTTCCACCAAATCAAATCCCTTTGAAAATAACTGCCAAAATGTTATTCTAATTTCAGAGACTGATGAACCGTGACCAAAACCACGTGAAATTGAATAAATCCACTTTTTTCGGTTCGCAGAAGTTAACGAGTTGTTTTTCCGATCAGTTCCCTCAGTTGACCCATTCGCTTGTCTCATTGATGAACTTTATGAAGAGCGAAAATTGGGAAGTGGGGCGATCAAAGATCGTCTTGTTCATTGTCGAATCTCCGCGAGAACGATTCCCACACGAAAAGTAGAAGAAAGAAAGGTAAAAAGAGTTCATAGAGTCGACCTTTGAGGGCACCACTCTCATCGGCGCTAACTTTCGACGTTTGCCGCAATTGCTCTCTTGAAATTGGCCCTCTCTTCCGTCGTTTTATCGCGCGTAACCGAATGGAACGAGTTTCTCGAACAGAAAGACCCAGGCGAAGCTTTCGCGAGGTGCCTTAATTTACGAGGCACCGAGCACGACGTCATCCTTCTCTCTCTCTCTCTCTCTCTCTCTCTCTCGCCCTCTTTCTTTCAGATTTTCCTTCTTAGCGAAAATAACGAAAGAGGTGCGCAAAACGATTCGAGGGGTTGAGAAATCGTTATACGACCCACGAGGGACCACCGGGAACGATGAAGGAAGGTGAAAAGTGAGCGAGGGTTCTGCAAGCTTATAAAAAGCTGTTAACGAACTTATACGTGAGAGCGATAGACGACATTATTCTTCTCGTTTCAGAAGTTTTCACTGCGAACTACGCCGAAGACGTCAACTCTACCTCATGAAAATTACAAATCTGTACTGAAATTTTATCGCTCATTAGCTTATTGTTAGTAAAGCACAGATGACATTATTTGAAGGTCAAACTTTAAAAATCTGCTAAAAATCGAAAAATAATCGGAATCGGATGAACAAAGCGGCGTTTGGAAGCTTCAATGATTTCGAAGAGAATGTGCTGTGAGCGAAGTCGAAATTTCATCTAGAAATTTAATTACAGTCATTTTAGTAAACTGATTTAATTTTTGCCGAAGTGCGAAAAAAAAATTTTTAATTTATTTTTTTTAAACCCTATATCGATGTATTTTGATCCCCCGAACACTAATTTATCAATAGTTTTCTCAAAACATCGAAATTTCTATAAATTTTCATCAAAAATGGTATTTGCTCAATTTTGGACCCTTCTTCAAAAACCTCGAAATAGGGAAACTTCAAGTGCTCATAACTTTAGTTCGGTTTGACCGATTCCAAAATTTCTTTTTCGTACGTAAAGTTTGTCACTAAACTTAGGGAATGCCGTTTGGTTCATACCTATAACTTGATTTTTGTAGAAATGGGAGCAGTTTGAAAATCGCCGAAAAAAACTGAAAGGGGAATACCCTCAAAAATTTGCAAAAATCGACGGTCAAGCTTTAAAAATCTGCCAAAAATCGAAAAATGATCGGAATCGGATGAACCAAGCGAGGTTTGAAAGCTTGAACGATTACGAAGAGAAGGAGCTCATGCACAAGTCGCAATCCTATCTAAAAAATAAATTACAGTCATTTTGGTGAACCGATTGAATTTTGGCCGAAATGCAAAAAAAAAAATTTTTTTTTTCAAACCCTATAACGATGTTTTTTGACCCCTTGAACACAAATTTACTAAAATTTACCAATAGTTTTCTCAAAAAATCGAGAATTTCGATTTTTCTAAAAAAATCGAAATTTTCGATTTTTTGCTCTGGTTTCCTCGATTCGATCAAGAATTTTATTTTTTTATTCTTCAGAGCGTGCAATAACCTACAAAATACCGTAAAATTCATGCTAATTTCTAAATTTTTGGCAGCGCTCGAGAAATTTCAAAATCACCAAAAATTAATTCGAAGGGTGGGTCAGTTTTTTCAACAAGTGAACTTTCGTTCCCAATCGCTGATCAAGGTCGTTCGAGTAGTCGAACTAAAGTAAAAATTAGTGGAAATGCTTCCTGATACTCAAAACTCGAAATACCATTTCCCTCTTCACATTTTTTTCAACGATTTTGAGTCCAACTAACTCAAAGTTTTCCGCTCGACTTAATCCACCAATCACAGCGCGAATGAAATTTTTTTATAGGATGATGCTGACTCGAAGTTACCTACGATTGTCACCAATGAGAACTTCAAAAAGTTCATGGTTGAAAAATAATCAAGATCCTGAGAAAAGTGTCTGGGCGTCAATTGGGGATGATGAAGAGCGAGAAAAGTTGTAAATCAATCATAAACGTACTTCCTTTTTCTATACTTTCTTTCGAGTTTCCAACGGTTGATGACTTCATAAAACTCAAGAAGTTTGTCACTCTATCGAATTAGAATGTAAGTGTCTAATGGAGAAGACGCGACCCGGTGTAACTGCGAAAACTACGAACAGGGCGAGAGGGAGGGAAAGGGAAAGTGCCAGGAGCTGTTGACGGTAATCGATTTGCACCCCTATGCCTTGGAGCGTCAGTCAGAGGAAAAGGACCAGAGGAAGAGGACCAGAGGAAGATGGGGAAGAGTCCAGGTGCAAGCGAGAATGACGTGGAAACGTCCGATCTTCCGCCGAGTGCGCTCCTTTCGTCTTATACGTTCCCTCCTTCCTCCGTGTCCCTCTTTCTCTCTCTCCCTCTTTCTGGACCCAGAATGGCGAGTGACGAGGACGCGCCTGGAGCACTCTCGGAAGATGGATAACGTTATTCCGTTGGAAACTCGTCGTCGTCGTCGTCGGCGTTCTTGGTCCAATAGGAAGAGACTCCAAGGACTTTCTACAAAGTGTGAGCTTTCCTGCGGTTTTCTCGAGTCCGCAACCTTTGCCACCCTCTATCGTTTGACGCGCACGTCCAACCAGATCAATTTGACCAGGGACTCACCCGCAGCCTCTTCAAATTTTCGGATGTTAAGCAGAAAATGTTTCTATGGTTCCTAAAAGCATCATGCACCCAGAAAAAAGATCTAGTCGTAGGTACTATAATCGTTTATTTGATTATTTTTTAGTTACTTCAAAGAAAATTTTCTTTCCATCCAATTTTGGACGATATTTACTTCCACTATATATTTATTTATTTAAATTCCCTGTCGTCAACAAAAAAAAAAAAAACCCTGTCATCGAGAAACAGGCGTTGAAGAAAAATTCTATTCGTTGTTACTAAATACCTATTCACCCGTAATCTCATCCAATCATATCTGCAGATTTGTCAGTACCCCAAAAATCCGCCAGGTGGCGACCTCTCGCACAAGCGAACCTGCCTCCGGACGCCTATATCCTTTCCAAGCTCGTCTATGTTTGATATCCTTATTCAGGGCTAGGAAACGCTCGTGTTAAAAATGTTGCCAGCGTTAGTGGCGCCCCAAGCGACTAGGCGGCGTTCTGCGGAACTAACTACACCGGGATATATATCTGTATGCATAGCTATACATAGCTATGCATATAGATATATGCATGCTATGCATATAGATATATATCCCGGTGTAGTTAGTGGCGCCCCAAGCGACTAAGCGGCGTTCTGCGGAACTAACTACACCGGGATATATATCTGTATGCATAGCTATACATAGCTATGCATATAGATATATGCATGCTATGCATATAGATATATATCCCGGTGTAGTTAGTGGTGCCCCAAGCGACTTGGCGGCGTTCTGGGGAACTAACTACACCGGGATATATATCTGTATGCATAGCTATACATAGCTATGCATATAGATATATGCATGCTATACATATAGATATATATCCCGGTGTAATTAGTTCCCCAGAACGCCGCCTAGTCGCTTGGGGCGCCACTAACGCTCGCAACATTTTTAACACGAGCGTTTCCTAGCACTGTCCTTATTTTTCAGTATGGATATTTAATATATTGAACATTGCGGCAAATCGCAAGATGGTCGAATCCCCGAAAAGGATTCCCATAAAAAAGGGTCTATTTTCTTTTCCCTTCTGTTAAAGAAAAGACGAAGCTCTACGAAATTGTAGACTTCATATTATGTGTAGCTATACATTCAAAGATTGAAATGTTTAAAAATATATATTGTGTAAATAATTTTAAAAAAATTGTTTCATTTAAATACATATTCGTTCAGTTTGAAATAATATTTATTAATATTAAATAAAAATTTTTAGATCGCAATATATTTTCCTAGTAGGTAATTCGAAAAAAAAATTCGTTGACATGAATACAGTTGTATTAGGCCGGCCTACAACTAAAAAAATTTATTTGGCTTGACTAGGATTTAGTTAAATGTACTAGATCTTTTTTCTGGGTGTGAAATTATCGCAGACTTTGGTCGGTCACTAGACAATTTCCTAATGCTAGCTAATGGATGATTGATGATCATTTTTCTAATGCAACAATTTTTATTAATTTTACACAAAACTTTATGATTTTGGGTTCGTTGACCCATGATTTATTTTTTCTTAAATAAAATCGTCTTTCATCCAGTTTCAGAGAAATTCTATACGATAAACTAAAATATTTTCTCACAGTATTAACATTGGATTGCGATAGAGCTAATATTTTTTTTTGTGATGCCAAAATTTTCTGCTGGAGAAGCTAGGAAAGGTTTTTTTTTGTCTAATAATAATGGTTGCTACTGGAAAAGCTGAAGAAAAAGGCAAGTATTTGGGAATAGTTTGTCATTGAGTAATTTTATTAAATGCTTGGATATAATTGGATAAATTCTACCCGAAAAACGAAGATACTTTCTTATAATATTTAGATGGAATTCTGATAGCTAATATATTTTTTTTGTAACATCAAAATTTGCTGCTGGAAAAGCTCGAAAAACTGCAAACATTTAAGAACGATTTTGAGAAAAAAAACTATCAACTTTGGATAAATCTATAAATTCTACACAAAAAACTAATATATGTTCTCATAATATTGATGTGAGACTCCGATAGCTAATATTTTTTTTTTGTAATATCAAAATTTACTGCTGGAAAAGCTCAAAAAGCTGCAAACATTTAAGAACGATTTTGAGAAAAAAAAACTATAAACTTTGGATAAATCTATAAATTTTACACGAAAAACTAATCAATTTTCTCATAATATTGAGTTGGGAATCTGATAGCAAATATTTTTTTCGTAATAACGAAATTTTCCGCTGGAAAAGCGGGAAGCAAACTGCAAACTTTAGATAAATCTATAAATTGTACACACAAAACTAAGATATTTTCTGGAAAAAAGGCAAATATTTGGGAACGATTTTCCGGACGGAAAATGTCGATTTCACGGTGAATGCTTCATAACGCGCATATACGTTGCGCAATAGTGGAAGGTGGTGTATGATAATGCTGGAGAAAATGGATAAAAAGGGTCTCAGAACGTTACAGCAGAAGGTTTTACGATTGGGCCGTTAAACCGCGCCGACGATTGGACGGTAAAGAAGAACGAGGAAAAGACGCAAAACCGGTGTGTAATTTCCCGCCCAGGAAAACTGAACGACAAACGGTTTCTTGCGTACGAACATATAAACGTAAGCCAAAGATAAAACACGAAAGAGTGCCTATTTCCCGGTGCTATCCGTATAGTTGTGTATTTGCGTCCTCATCCCCAACGTCGAATGTTGAACGAGAGAATTCGAGACGAGGCAAACAAGACAGGAAAGAAAGACGGTGAAAATGAGGAAAAAAAGAGGAATGAGAGACTTCTGAAAAAAAAACGAGAAATCCCCAGAGCAAGAAAGAGAAAGCAAGAGAGAGAGAGAGAGCGGGGGGGGGGATAAAAACCGGAAGTGAAGCTGAATAGCACGTATACCGGATGAATTTAGTTTCCATCCATTTTTTTCTCTACCACTCTCATCCCTTTTCATCCCTCTCGCTTCGAGAGAAAGGTCGCCGAGCTTTACCAGATTCGTATGCTGGTGATTCTTCCTGCAGCCTTCCCTCACTTTCTCTCTATTTATGCATCCCTTTTCTTCCCTCACGAAAGAAAGCTCGCCGAGCTTTCTCCGGCGACTCTCCTCCCAACTATATCCCTTCTCTACTCTATTTCTCCGACACTGTCGAGAGATTTCAGCTGAATCACAGTCTCTTCATGCACTACGAATCAGTTTCCCAATGGTTTATATTCATAACGAATAAATTATTCAAAAGGGCGCGCGTTTATAAATTCGTAGGCTCGTCACGTCGTCGCGCATTATCCACATAATCGGTGAACGTGCCAACGAAAGTGGAAGCCCGACGCGACGGATTACGTATATATAGTAGCAAGGGCGTTGTAATAGTAGTAGTAATAGTAGCAATAGCTTTTTTTTGAGGAGGTGGAAATGCATTTATGCACAGTGTGGAACTCTTATAGTCGCAATAGTAGTAATAGTAATAGTAGTAGTAATAGTAGTAGTAGTAATAGTAGTAGTAATAGTTGTCATAGTAGGAGTAATAGTTTTTTTGGGGAGGTGGAAATCCATTTACGCAGAGGGTGTGGGTCTTTTAGCCGCTATAGTAGTAATAGTAGTAGTACACGGAGAGAATTTTATACGGAAAATTGCTATGTATCTTAATACTGCGGTACCATACTGTCATAAGTATTAAAATTACTATGTATACATAGTAGTTTTACTACTAATGACAATGTGGTCGTGTAGTTAAATTTACTATGTACATAGTAATTTTTCTACTAATGTCAATATGGTACCGCAGTACTAAGAACATAGCAATTTTCCGTATAAAATTCTCTCCGTGTAATAGTAGTAGTGGTAGTAGTAGTAGTAAAAGTAGTAATAGTAGGAGTAGTAATAGTAGTAGTAGTAATAGTAGTAATAGTAGTAGTAGTAAGAGTTGTAATAGTAGTAATAGTTTTTTTTAGGTGGAAATGCATTTACGCACAGGGTGTGGGACTCTGATAGTCGCAATAGTAGTAGTAATAGTACTAGTAGTAATAGTAGTAGTAGTAGTAGTAGTAGTAGTAGTAGTAGTAGTAGTAGTAGTAGTAGTAGTAGTAGTAGTAGTAGTAGTAGCAGCAGTAGTAGTAGCACCAGTCGAGCACTGAAAATAGCACAGTAGTTTGAGTGGAAGATCAAGAGCATTTCGATCGCTCCAGAGAGCGTCGTTTGAAAGTGTCCCCAGACATGGACGCACCCTGACGCTGTAACGCGTCCAGCAGCACAGACGAGACGACGTCCGGTTTTCTCTCTTGTCGCACCATCGTGTCGTCGTCGTCGTCGTCGTCTTCGTCGACGAAGCTTCGATAATTCCCACCCTGTCCTCACCCTCTTTATTTCAACCCTTCCTTCTCATGTCTTCGCTTTCCTCGGGCTTTAAGCCCAGAACTACCACGACGTGATACCTATTCCTTCGTCCATCTTGTTCGTGTATATCCCGAATGTCTCATAAATTATCTTGTCGGGCCAAGAGCGAACCCTGGGACTCGGGGCTACGCCGATGTACCTAAATTTGGGGACAGAAGGGAAAGCTGGAGGAACAATTAAGGGCCTGGTCCAGAGACGTACATTTTGAACGTTTTCTCGAGCTCGATAAAAAAAAATTGTTTACAATTCTTTTTTAACAACATGGTTATTATAATTTTGACGATGAAGCAAAAAAATTAGCGAGTAAAGAGAATGAAAATTGAACTAGTTTAAAGCTGGCAAAGGCAGGCTTAAAAGAAGGGGGGGGGGGGGGCTGACACGATTGCAACCTTTCTTGTCATCCGATAGAGAATTTTTAAAAATTTCAACTTTAAAAACTTTGGACTTGACTTTTTGAAAATACTTGTTTTTTAAACTACCACTGAGTTATGACTTATGTGAATCTTACAACTTCCGACGAGCCCTGATATGAGTTAATTTGAGTATCTCGACAATGACAGAGCTACTATGTTCGTGTTTCGGAAGTTTTTTGGTCGTAACTTTTTTTTGACGTCCAAAATTAAATTTTTTTTTGCTCGAACAGAACAATGTGTCCAATTTTATATATTTAGAAAAAAAAAGCCAAAGTAACCCCGAGTGTGGGGCTACTTTGGAGAGGCATTGAAATGCAACTTGTGTCAAAGATCCACATCGTAAATGCAGCTTTGACATCATTTTGATAAAATACAATAATATTTTATACATTATACATGAAATTAAATGAAAAACAACGATTTTTGACGATGAATTCGTCATTTTTATTGAAGAAATATTTTACATAAAAATACCAAATACTTAGGCCCGAATTTTAAGTTCTTAAGATCAAACTTGAGATCAAACTTTTTATTGAGCTCAAATTTGAATTTTAGATCGAACTTAAGTTCAACTTTAAGATGAATCTTAAGTTTGAACTTAAGTATCATTATAAGTTCATACTTATGTTCAAACTTTGATGCGAACTTCAAATCGATCTTAAGTTCAAACTTAAATTTGGTTTGAGGTTTGATCTTGAGATCCATCTTGAGCATGAACTCAAGTTCGATAAAACTTCTTTCATCGCCTCTCTCAACCGTGTTATTTCAAATTAGTTGTGAAAATAAT
Source organism: Alloplasta piceator (assembly GCA_946863875.1). NCBI lineage: Eukaryota > Metazoa > Arthropoda > Insecta > Hymenoptera > Ichneumonidae > Alloplasta > Alloplasta piceator. The sequence continues at coordinate 5,795,602 of OX333076.1, read as the reverse complement.
TAAGTACGATCGAACTTAAGTTTAAGCTCAAGATGGATCTTAAGTTCGAACTTCAAACCAAATTTAAATTTGAACTTAAGATCGATCTGAAGTTCGCACTAAAGTTTGAACTTGAGTATCAACTTATAATGGCACTTTGGTTCAACTTATGATTCATCTTAAATTGGAACTCAAGTTCAATCTCAAGTTTCAATTTGAGTTCCATGGAAAGTTCGATCTTAGGGTAGGACTTGTGACTTAAAATTCGGGTCTTACAGATGTAACAGAGGTTGGAGTCGTTCTTCTTGTCCTTCTTTATTCCCTTCATGCGAATGGCATCATCGATTGTTCGGACATCTTGGCTCGTTACACATATCTGTGTACCTGGTTTATGAATGACTTTTTTTCCTCTTCTACCCACTCCCCACAGCCCCTCCCGCCCCACAAGGTCACGAGGGTTCACAGCGCACACGTTTTCACCGTATTTCGCTGCTCGTCCAAAGTAGCCCCAAAAACCAACGAAGTAACCCCCAAAGTCAAAGTAGCTCCGTTTTACGGTGCCAATATGAGTTAAATTGACGAAAGACGCCATTGGCACGTTTTTATTTATCATAAAATATCATCTCACCGTGTGGTAATAAATTCCCTTTCACGCTGGGATTTATCACATTGGCAAACAGTTGAAATTTTTGGGAGCCTCATTCGATGTCGGTCGACAAAGAGTAAAAGATGGCGCCAAAAAAAAAAGAGAGAAACAGAATGAGAGCGATAATGAATGAGCTCGGAGGGAGCTAGAGCTTAAATAATGAGCTTCGCGATATTTCTTTCGTCGTGTAACGTAAAAAAAAAATATATTCTCGGCGTTTCGGATGTAGAAGCTAGCGAAAGAGAGTGAGAGAGAGAGAGAGAGAGGAATGAGCGGAGAATGGGAGAGCTTTTCGGATGGTAGATTGCAGAAACGTACTAATTGCTGCTCTGAAGGTGCAGAGACTGAGAAGTGAGAAAGACTGTGAGAGAAGAGAGAGAGAGAGAGAGAGAGAGAGAGAGAGAGAGGGAGGGAGAGGAAGGGAGGGGGGAAATGCTGGATGATGGCAGAGAGACGACTGCTGATAACTCGGAATCTGAAATCCTTTTAAACCCGAGGCTTTCACTCGGCCGAGGCGAACGAATAGTATATATGGAGACAGTAGAGAGAGGGAACGGAATATCAGTAAAGAGTGGAGGTGAAGGAATGAGAGACGAGAGAGAATGGAAGGTTTATAACGAACAGTCTCGAATAGTCTTCTGGGTTATCGTCGTTGGTATACGTCGAGTGATATTCCGCGAAATTTAAGACCGTGAAGCGAATGCGAGTCTTCCCTCTGTAAGACTTCCTCTATGGTTACTTCATCGCATTTTCTCTCTCTCTCTCTCTCTCTCTCTCTCTCTCTCTCTCTCTCTCTCTCTTTTTCTCGCTCATTCTTCTTATCGCTCTACTCCCTTCGTCCCTTCTGTCTCACTGCACTCGCCCCTTTGTTATTTCCTTATTCGTCGAGCAGACTAGATGAGAATCAACGAGGAACCTCACCAAGAACCCTCCCAACCTCTCCCCCTTCCCCTCTCTCTCTCTCTCTCTCTCGCTCTCTCTCTCTCTCTCTCTTCGCCTTGTCTGATGGAATATTTTAATGGCTAAGTAAACCTTTAATCAGGACTTGGGTGACCACCGGGGACTTTGTGTGAAATTAGGGATAAGTAGATAAAGCTACGTCGGGCCTATCGGCAGCGAGGATTTGTCGCTGTTCCGTCCAAAGTTCATAGAAATGCCAAAGGGAAGAGATAGAGGATGATCTAAAGGACCTGGATCAAGGCTGGAAGTCGAAGTTAACGGATCGATGAGACTTTGATGGTCGTAGTAAAGGTTCCAAGTAATGTAAAGGCAAAATATATGGGGCGTTCCATCCCAAATTGGAGAGTTTGAAAAAAAAAAATTTGATTTCTTCAAATTTTTTTATATCTTTTAGTACCCATCAAAAAACTGTTACTGTTAAATTTTGAGATTTTTTTGATTACCCGTTCAAAAGATATTAAATTTTTAAAGAACCGCTCTTTTTTTGGTATTTTGGTCATAACTTCTTTGATAATGGTCCAAATAAAAAGTTTTTTTTTCAAAATTTTTGTTTCTTGTGGAGTTTTCAGAAAAAAATACAACAAAAATATTCGACGCGTTTTTGAATGAGTTTTTTAAGTTTTAAACTTCAAATCGCGTTTTTAAAAGTGTTATTTTTGATTTTTGAAAAAATTTTTGTTTTAAACATCTATCTATTCAACAATTTTTAAGACTAGTCCGACCGTGGGATTTCAACAACTACTATTTTTTTCGATTTTTGAAAATAATTTTTTTTTTTTTCATAAATTATTGTAAATACCAATTGTTGTTACCGTATAGTATTTTTTTCAATATTTAGAATTTATTTTGACACTTTTTTATTGTTAACAGCTTCTTAAAATTAATAATTAATCGTTAAGTCTGTTTATGAACAGTAATAACAACAGTTTTTATTTATTCACATATTTTTTTAAAAATATCAAAAAATATCAGACCAAAAAAAGACCTTAATATTCACATTAAACCTTGCCCAAAGACGCTTTATTTCCCGTTTAAATGACATGGGATTTTTTCCACGTTTTACGTTTAATTTTTTTTCTCCGAAACCAGTAAATATATAGCAATGAGAAATATATATTTTTGTAGGAAATTGAACGCTCTGCAAAAAGGTCTCTTATGCTTTTTCGATAAACTCACTTCTTCGAAAGTTATTCAAGGTTAAAGTTGAACTTATAGGAATTTTTTCAGATTTCCCTGCTTTGACGGCAATATTATTATAATTTAGATAAAATGATTGTTCATCTGAATAATAATAATTTTACCGTCAAAGCAGGAAAATCTGAAAAATTTCCTATGAGCTCAACTTTAACCTTGAATAACTTTTGAAGGAGTGAGTTTATCGAAAAATCATAAGAGACCTTTTTTGTAGAGCGTTCAATTTCCTACAAAAATGTGTATCTCCAATTGCTATATATTTACTTGTTTCGGAGAAAAAAAAGTTAAATGTAAAGCGTGGAAAAATCCCATGTTATTTAAACGGGAAATATATCGTCTTTGGGGCAAGGTTTAATGTGAATATTGAGGGAGCCTTTTTGGTCTGATATTTTTTGTTAGGTCATGGACTAAAAATTTGGGGGGTGCTATAAAAAAAAACCAACTTGCTAAATAACGGACAGCCTAATTAGCAAACTAATTAGCATAGCTTCCTCATAGCTTCACCAACGACGGAAACAAATGAACTTATTTAATTTTCATATTTTTTTCTCGAAATTTTTCTATTGTTTATTGTTAAAATATAAAATTAATATGTTGCAAAAAAAAAGAGTGGTAAAAATATTTTTATATTTAATACGATCTTCCAGCCAACGATAAACTGCGATGATGCAATAATGCTGCGATAATGTTTGTCCAATCTACGAGATACTCTTTTCCAATTGGACAATACAAAGCCAAATATATTCGTCGAGAAATATTGCTGATAACAAACGATAATGCTTCGAACGTTGCTCCTTCAACCTAAAGTTCCCACATCGATAGAAAATTCCAGATCCTTTTGCCTCCTTCGATTTTAACGATGTTTCAACAGGAGAGAATATATCCTCGTTCCGAGCAATGCACACCTCGTAAAACAGAGAAACTAACGGAAACGCCCCACCGGATCGTGAAATAATAACGGCAGGGTGAAACGCGCCAGGATTTCGAGAGAGGGCTTTCTCTCATTCTTATTCTCGACTTGTACGACGATACAACGTTGACGACGTTTCGCGACGTCGTCGTCGTCGTCGTCGTCGTCGTCGTGAAAAGTCGTTAACCTTCTAGCTGAGATTAAAGAGATTCCAGATTCTAGTCTAGCGGAGCTGCGTGTCACCCTTCGGGCATAGAACTCACAGAGAAGAGAGCTAAGAGCCATCTCGGGCATCAAACACCCCGAGGCTTTTTCTCCCACGCTCTGTATATAAGAGAAAGAAAGAGAGAGGGAGAGAGAGAGAGAGAGCGAGGGAGTCAGAGCCGGAAAAGCGCCCTTCGCGCAATATGTCCGCAATTAGTGAATCTCTCCTCCTTGAAGAACTTCGGACGGGAAATTTCACGAGAGGAAGGAATTTCTTCTTTTTTTTTTCTCTTTTTTTTTGCCTCCATTGCGAGAAAGAATTGTCTGTAACCGGAAAAATTTAACGAGCCCGCGCGACTCTCGTGTGTCATCATCCGTGATTCATTGAATCTTATATGCTACGCCTCCGACGTTCCCGAACCACGTCCATTGTTTTTTATTTTCTCGTCACTTTTCTATGCTTTCTCTCTTTTCAATCCTGCACGATTTTATTTTTAGTTTTGAATTTACAACAATGAAAATTTCAAAGAATTCGCTTGAGTTATTTTTTTTAACCAGCCTTCCATTCATTTTTCCGTGAACAATGATGTTTATTATTATTATTATTATTATTATTATTATTATTGTTGTTGTTGTTGTTGTTGTTATTTTATTATTATTATTATTATTATTGGAATGAGAATTATCACAGTAAATGTTTAAAAAAATGCAGCTGTTTTTTTCAATATGTCTTGATGGTTTTGTTTGGGTTTAATTACAGGGGAAAGACATTCCATACAGATGGAATTGATGCACGTTAACTTGAGAAATTTTCAAAAAAAAACGAAACTTTTGAACTCCACTTTGACAAAATTTGAATTGGTACGTGTACGCACTTCGTTTATGAAATGTTATTAAAAAAATATATTTTGACAAATTTTCAAAATTTTCTTTTTCAAAAAAATGTCTTCATGGCTCGCCATGAGTAAGAGTTTTTTCTAATGGATTTTTCTTCACGAAACTGGATCTAAAAGGATTTTTCAACATTTTTTCTGCGTCGTTCATGAAGCTCTTACAAAAATGTTCTTTCTGCAATGTCTATGATTCGAGGGTTACAATTAAATTACAATTATTCGAAATAATTGTAATTTTTCTACCATCAATTACAATTACTCGAAATAATTGTAGTTTTTTTACAATCAATTACAATTACTCGAAATAATTGTAATTTTTTTACTATCAATTACAATCACTCGAAATAATTGTAATTTTTTTACACTCAATTACAATTACTCGAAATAATTGTAATTTTTTTTACTATCAATTACAATTTCTCGTAATGATTGTAATTCGTTTACTATCAATTTCAGTTACTCGAAATAATTGTAGTTCTTTTGCTATTAATTAATTGATGATGAAATAACATTTAAAAAAGCATTTTCGCTTCTTCGACGACATTTGAACATTCAACAAACATTCCTGCCCAAAACTCAAGCATCTCACTTTGAGCATTGGCCATTTTGTTTTGAAACGATATTTCGGAAATTCCTTCGACTGATCCAGATATAAACTAATGTACTATCAAAATTCGTTTCAATATTTTTCCTGAAAGCATCGCTAATGGCAAAAGACTTTCTGGAGAAGTTGTTTCAGAACATTGGCTGCAACTTCGCCATAATTGTAGATTTTTACATGGAAAAATTATCACTCCCACTCTTTGAATCACCAAACTTCCATATAAATATATATATATATATATATATATGAGGTATTCCATACCAAGCCGACCAATCCGTGGACCCGACCATTTATGATTTTGTTGAAAATTTTCTATTTTTTCGTAACTTGGACTCTTTTTATTTTTTTGAAAAAATTCACCACGTTTTAAGAGACATTTTTACAGATATCAAAAAATTAGCAGTTTGTGATATTCATAACTTGTATTTTTTTTCTATTTTTTAATTCAAGGAGGAAACACAATTCCTTAGTTCACACGCGATAAAAAATAGAACAAAAAATACAAGTTATGAGAAGTACAAACTGCCAATTTTTTAGTATCTGTAAAAATGTCTTTTAAAAAGTGGTGAATTTTTTCAAAAAAATAAAAAGGGTCCAAGTTGAAAAAAAAATATATTTTGTGTTTAAAACTTCAAAAAACATATGAAAATAAATATCGATATTTTTTTTGGTATTTTTTTTATAAAACTGCAGCTCAAGACAAAAATAAATGATTTTTTGTATTATTTTGATATCTCCAGTTTTAAGAAAGTTATGAGCATTTGAAAAAAAATTATGCCAAATTTTGAACAATTTATTGTGGTCAATTGGGTTGAGACAACCATCTAAAAAAATTCTGAGAGACTGCTTTTAGTACGTACAAAAAAATAGAAAATGTTCAACAAAATCAAAAATGGTCGGGTCCACGGATTGGTCGGCTTGATATGGAATACCTCATATATATATATATTAGACTGATTCAAAAAAAGCGACTATTTTTTTTTTTCGAAGAAACGCATTAAATACTTTCGGGAAGGTGAAAAAAGATGCCTGTTAAAATTAGAGCTCTTAATAAAAATATTTAGAGGTCCCTCTTCGCATATTTTTATTTCCCATTTAAATAACACGGGAATTTTTTTTTTCAAACTTTGACATTTGATATCTCAGTTTCAAGTCAATGCACCGAAATGAACGACACATATTCTTGTAGAGAATTAAATGATCTACAAAAAAGATCTCTTATGATTTTTCGATAAACTCACTCCTTCAAAAGTTATTCACGTTCTAATATATATGTATATTGGACTGTGAATATGGGTGAACTTATGTTGGTAATTTCTTTAAAAAAATAAGAAACTTATGTTAATGCCATTAAAAATTTCGTTTCAGGAAAGATTTTACGATATTTAGTAATGAGTTTCAAATTCTTGCCAGAAACTAAAACCAAGAGTGAAATTTACGCTATATTTAAATTTAACCTTGAATAACTTTTGAAGGAATGAGAGATTGTGGCGTTCATTTTGATGCATTGACTTGAAGCCGAGATATAAAATGTCAATGTTTGAAATTGTGTTTTCCCGTGTTACTTAAATGGGAAATAAAAATATGCGATGAGGGACCTCTCAATTTTTTAATTAAGAGCTTTAATTTTAACAGGCATCTTTTTTCACCTTCCCGAAAGTATTTAATGCGTTTCTTCGAAAAACAAGAAATAGTCACTTTTTTTTAATCAGTCTAATATATATATATATATACTATTAACCGAAGAGAGGTGCAAAAATTTATTTGCCTGGAATTGAATTTTAAACCACAATTATTTCCCTTTCGCGTAGCTTGATCTCGCATCACAATTCATTCGAAGTGTGATGTTTGTGACATCTTTGAAAAAGCTGCTGCCCGCATTCAGAATAGTGGTGTCAGTGACCAAAACTAATAGATAACACTTTTAATCGTCTCTGTGAGCGGCATTTCCTTTCAGGGTTCACAATTTTAGGCATGCCAAAAGCTGGATCGGACATCCAGGACCTTTCTACGGTCATACATATTTAAACTTTCCAACGGTCACGTGTGTCCGAACCAAAACCATTTCTCTCCATCCATTCGTTTATCTCACTCTTCGGAGCTCGTGCTGACCATTACAAATTGATAACGTCCAGCCAAAACCAGAGAAAGAAAGTTGGAACAGTGAAGAGAGAGAGAGGAAGGAATGAGAATTTTGTTTGGAAAGTGTCAGCCTCAAAATAGTTATCCAGTCTCATATTCGCGGTGACCGTTGTCCAGGCGATATATATTCATTCATAAGCTCCAGAGGAATTTTACGATGGGAAATGAAACGAAACTGTAACGAGAGGAATAGAGAGAGACTTGGCCCGAAGCCACGAGAATCGCCTTTCATCGAGACTCGCTGTATTCTCAAAGCTCTTCCTTCTTTTATCCGACTGCATTTCATGCATCAAAATTGTCCGGTGATAAACATCAATTGAAGTTTCGAAAACCGCTCCAACAAAACAGAAATTGAGAAGAAAAGGAAGTGGGAGAGAAAGTCCTCCAAGAAGCGATTACATCAAACTTTGGCATCAAAATCGATGGACTGCGCAATTTCTCCAAAGCCGAGAGTATGCGCCATTTGTAATCATCATCAAACGTCCTCCCATTGAGTTGAACAAAAAGTTCCTCTAGATTTTGTGTAACTCAACAAAAAGCGAAAGCTGCAGCGCTTGATCGATCGAATCGTGGACTGATCGATCGCGGCGCGTGCATTCCACTCCATTGCAATTTTTATTCCCAATTCCCCTTCCAGAAAATCTTGGATATTTCCGTATCCAAGTGCTGTTAGCCCGGAAAACCTCCGTCAGGTTAACGAACCTGACTGAGGAGGAGGTTTGAGACTCCGGAACAATTCTTTCGAATTCTCAATATAGTTCAACCACTCTCTCGTTCTCCATTTCATCCCCTATTTTAATGCTACTTATTGGCATTCCTAAGTTTGAGACTTGCAAACCGATGTAAAGTCACTTTGTGGGACCGTGAGACCGTTGTCAATGAATTGTGGCAGAGCTTTAAAGCTGACGTTGGGTTAAATGAAGCAATTGCGATGGAGAGGGAATCGTCGTTGAAAAAAAAATTTGTTTAACTCAACCAAATATTCGTTTCCGGACGTTCAACGAGATCATTTTGGGTATTCAACAAAGATACAGTGAAAGTTTTAGTTAAATCTGTTAAATCGTTGCTTGTATGGGCAAAGTTCAATCACACCCAGAAAAAGAATTTATTTGATTCAAATAAATTTATTTGAAATAAATAAAATTTTATTGAATTACCGACTTAATAAGAGATTTATTAGGCCACTATTCATAGGAAGAGGTACAATCAAATAAAACTTTTCTCTAAGAGCAAATAAATATCTTTGTACCTAATAAATTGTGTGATTGAAAATACGAATTGTTTTTTTGTTACAGCTAAATTTATCAAGTTAAAATATACTAGAAATCAACTAAATTTTTTTCAACTAAATGGATTTAGTTGTTTTAACTGAACCTTTTTCTCAGTGTAACAAATAAACATTTGCAACCCCAAAGTCGATATCGCAGGTTGAATTAAGGTCGCCACTGTAAAGGGTTCGAAAAATCGATTTTTTTTTACATTTTAACATCTTAAGAATATACTGTAAAAGTTTCAGACCGAATTGTAAAATATTTTTCAAGTTATAGCCAAAAGAAGAGAGCAATTAATGAGTTAATATTAGAAATGACTGCTACGATTTGGCAATCACCAGAAACTGTAAATCTCTCGAAGAGAAGAGAGCTTTGAGATGACTTTTTCAGGAAACCGAAGGATTGCTCTATCCACTGATTAACGTAAGTATAATTTTTTAATACAGAATCTGTTGTCAAAACTTTAAACGTATTTTTCTCGAAACTACGTTTTCGAAACTTCGGGGAAGCACTGACTAAAAATTTTAAACAATTTATCAAAAAAAAATTGATTTCCAAGACCTTTTTGTTCGCAAGTCCGCCATTTCGTTTTTTTTTCTTAAGGGGGGAAACCCATATAAATAGTCGAAGATGACGAGGAATTTCGGGATTTTTTTCCAACGCAACTACCGAACCAATTGTTTTCAACTTTGGAGGCTATTTTATTGTACGTTCGAAGACTTGAAAAACATTTTTTTAAATCGAAAATAAGTATTCATCAGCAGCCTGCAAACAATCTTTGCTGAACGAATTTTTCCCGCGATGTCGAATTGCGGCAGCTGTGGTTTTTTTGTTATTCATCCGAAACAAAAAAAATCAGAAACCATTACATTCTATATGAAAGTGCGCTGTCGATAAACCGAGAAAAAGTTTCAAAAGTTGAATATTGCAATAATGGCGGCACTCAGAGAAAAAAGATCGAATTTTCACCGAACATTTTTATGCAAACAGTGATGGTTAAATTAATTTTTTTTGAAAATGGAGGTTTATCGACGAGGGTTTGGAATTATGTGTCTAAAAATATTTGGTTGAAATGAATCGGATGAATCGTTTTTTTTTTATCGCTGCCGCATATTGCGAAAATGTAGTTTCAAGTAAATCGCGTTTTTAAGTTAATCAAAGTCTCTGGTACCTTGAAAAAATGTTTTTCAAGTCTTCGAATGTACAATAAAATAGCCTCCAAAATTGAAAACGATTGATCCAGTAGTTGCGATGGAAAAAAATTCCGAAATTCCTCGTCATCTTCGACCATTTATATAGGTTTCCCCCCTTAAAATATGCATAGGTTATACACCTAGAATAGACGTAGGTTGAGCCTACGAAACAATAATCAGGATTTTTTATTTCAGATTACTACGGAGAGGTGCTTGCTTCCCCGAAACAAGTCACCTTTTTTTTGAGGACTCCCCTTTGACGAACAAAGGCATAAACAAATTCATGTAAAATTGAGTAAGCAAAATTTTTATTTCAACTTTTCAAGATAGAAATAACAACATGTAAAAATTTCAAAACGATCGCATTTTAATTCGTTATTTGAAAAAATTAATTTTAAAAAACTTCGAAATTTCGGTCATCACAGTGGACTGCTACCTTAAGGATGTTGAGTCCCTATGAAATCTTTTAATGTTAATTGTTCAATAAATAGTTTCCTAATCGTCGTGAAATTTTTACACGACCTCTTAAACAATTCATCCAAAAACATACCAAATGTCCAGAATTTTCTCATCATTTGCGATTTGGGACTCAACATCCTTAACCTAATTTCCGTTCCGATTTTAAAAAAGCTGAATTGGCCGGATCAGGAAGACAAAACCCGACACTTACCGGCAATGATGAGGCAACTGGCGATCATTCCGAAGGTCGATGCGCTCACAGGTCTGTCGCGTTCCGTTTGGTCTCCTTCAACGCACTTGACGCATCAAAATCGTCCACAATGGTCCGAGCCGGAAGGAGTTTCGGGAAGAGATCGAGGAAACCGGAAGTCACTGAAGAACGAAAATACACGGGAGGATCGGATCGAAGAGAGAGAAACCACTTGCCTCAAAAAACTTGCCGACGATCACGTTGATGAGAAATTGAGAAATTTGAGTCCCTTGTCCTAACCATCGGCGCTCATGGCGCCTTCGCGCCCTCCTCTGGCTCCAAATTCATGGAGATTAATTTTGAAAACTACTACTCGCGATGTAACACCGATCCCCAGGCGGGAGATTATAGAATCGTAGGATTTGGCGCGTTTATAACCCCGTGCAAGGGTTGAGAGACCTGTCTACCGATTTAGGATTGCCTCCCGGCGCAAACCGGCTACGACTGAACGCGTTCGCGAAATCCTCGCGATAATCGGCGCATGCGCCCTCCTGCAGCAAACCTCTCTCCCACGTCGGAGGGAGGCCGCCGTGAAGGGGGTTGCTTTTGGTTGTACGTTCACCCCGTATCTACCACCACCCTTGGACCGAATTTCCCGCCAGGATGGGGTAGTTGTCGGAGAGTAGGAGGACTCTCCAGGGGGAGGGGATGGTGATGGGGCTCTCTCGTCTCGCTCCAAACCCCTGCGGAGAGGGTATCAGGTGATGGAAGAAGAGTGGGAGGGAGAGGGGGATGCTGAGGGGTGGAAGAGGGTGAAAGAAGAGTCAGGGGTGCAGATGATGAGGACAGTAACCGCGAGCGAGGATGAAGCATTAGACTGATTCAAAAAGCGACTATTTTTTGTTTTTTGAAATAAAATATCAGATACTTTTGGGGAGGTGAAATAAGATGCCTGTTAAAAGCAGAATCCTTGATATAAATATTTAGATACGTCTCATCGCAAATTTCTATTTCTCATTTGTGTAAGACAGAAAACAAAATTTTCAAACTTTGAAATTTTATACGGCTTCGAGTCAATGTACCGAATCAAACGATATGTATTCTTGTGGGGAATTTAACGCTCTACAAAAAAGGTTTCTTATGATTTTTCGATAAACTCACTCCTTCGAAAGTTATTCACGATCTAATATATGTGTCATATATATATGAGTCATTCTCTATCGATTCAACGACGTTTTTTCGGTAACCCACTTCGATCGATTTTATTTTTTGATATGTTATCATACATGCGAAAATAAGTAACCATACAAATTTTTAGCTCTTTATCTTAAACCATACTGAAGTTGTTGATTTTTCAAAAAATATTCTTAAAATAATAACTTCTACAATAACCAAGATGTTCTAATTTGTTAGGAAGTCATTTTTGTTCGTTTTTCAATGTACTTTTTGAACAAAATATCGAAAATGATTTAAACAAAATTTTTAAATGTTTTTTCAGCTGTTTTAAGCGAAACAATTGGATTTTTTTTCAAGGGACCCCTTCGATGTGAAAAAAAAAAATTATAAAATTCTACGTAAAAAAACAAGATTTTTGAGATTTTACCGAAGATGGGATTCAAATAACTTCTTATTAAAAAATTGTTTTCGATTTTTTTTCTTCGTATTTTTGATATTTTTTCCTTTTATGACTACAATAGTTGATTTCAGTGATGTCAAATAAATGATTTGACTTCTCTCACATATTTTCTTTGTAAATAACAATAATTAACATTAAGAATTACAATTCAAATACGTATTGCACTTTATTCAATTTGTTTACATGAAAATTGTAATTCTTAATGTCAATTATTATAATTTACAAAAAAAAATATGTGAAAGAAGTTAAATTATTTATTTTGACGTCGTTGAAATAAACTATTGTAGTCATAGAAGGAAAAAAGATGAAAATTACGAGAAAAAAAAATTGAGAAAATTTTTTTTAATAAGAAGTTATTCGAATCTCATCTTCAGGAAATCTTCAAAAATTGTTTTTTTTACGTAGAATTTTATAATTTAAAAAAAAAAAAAATCGAAGGGTTCCCATTGAAAGAAAATCAAATTTTTTAGCTTAAAACAGCCGAAAAGACATGAAATTTTTTTTTAAATTAATTTTCGATGATTTTTTCAAAATATACATTAAAAAACAAAAAAAAAGAGCTCTTAGCAAGTTAGAATATCATGGTTATTATAGAAGTTATGATTATTTTAAGAACGTTTTTTCAAAAATCAATAACTTCGGGATAGTGAGCTAAAAATTTACATGGATACTTCTTTTTACATGTATAATAACACTGAAAAAAAAAATCGATAGCGTCACCAACATAACGTCGTTGAATTGACATGGAATTACTCATATGTGCATTAGACTGTGAAAATGGGTGAACTGTCGGTCATATCTTTGAAAATTAGGTTATTTATGTTAATGCAATTTAAATTTTTGTTTCAAGAAAGATTTTACGATATTTGCCAATGAATTTCAACATTTTGCCGGAAACTAAAAAAAAAGTGAAATTTACTCTAAATTCAACTTTAACCTTGAATAACTTTTGAAGGAGTGAGTTTATCGATAAATCATAAGAGATCTTTTTTGCAGAGCGTTCAATTCTCTGCAAGAATATGTATCATTTATTTTGGTACATTGAATTGAAGCCATGTCGCTGAAGCTGGCAGACGGAGCTAGCAGACGCGCGCGCCGGCTTCTGGTTGTGACTGTACTCCCAACGCAAGCCCGTGCGCTCCAAAAAGTAGTACTGCCAAACGGTATGCATGCATTGGAACTTTAATAAATTAAAAAATGAACTTGAAATTCATTTTGTATCTTGCTAAATTCACGTAAATGGTTAATCAAAGGTTGAAAATATATAAACAAGTGATGTAATAATTAATAACGTTGACTCTTCCAATACTAACAAATTGACGAGGATAACGAACGCACATGAACAACGGTTCTCGTAAATTCACAAGAATATACCCTGACCCACAAGAAACAAAATGGGCTATGAGAAACCCCGGGGCCGAAATTGTTTATAACAAATAAAAATTCTTTTTCATCATTTCAGCACGTCTAAATTACAAAAAAAATCCCACGGGCACACGCATGACGTGAGACACTCGTAAATTTACAAGGATATACCCCTAACCATAAAAAACAAAACAAGCTATGAGAAACCCCGGGGCCGGAATTGTTTATAACAAATAAAAATTCTTTTTCATCATTTCAGCACGTCTAAATTACAAAAAAAAATCCTACGGGCAGACGCATGACGCGAGACACTCGTAAATTTACAGGAATATACCCCTAACCATAACAAACAGAACAAGCTATGAGAAACCCCGGGGCCGAAATTGTTTATAACAAATAAACATTCTTTTTCATCATTTCAGCACGTATAAATTACAAAAAAAAATCCTACGGGCACACGCATGACACCAGACACTCGTAAATTTACAGGAATATACCCCGAGCTGTAACAAACAAAACAAGCTATGGAAAACCCCAGGGCCGAAATTGTTTATAACAAATAAAAAATTTTCTTCATCATTTCAGCACGTATAAATTACAAAAAAATAATCCCACGGGCACACGCATGACGCGAGACACTCGTGAATTTACAGGGATATACCCCTAACCATAACAAACAAAATAAGCTATGAGAAACCCCGGGGCCGAAATTGTTTATAACAAATAAAAAATCTTTCTCATCATTTCAGCACGTCTAAATTACAAAAAAAAATCCTACGGGCATGACACGAGACACTCGTAAATTTACAGGAATATACCCCGAGCTATAACAAACAAAACAAGCTATGGAAAACCCTGGGGCCAAAATTGTTTATAACAAATAAAAATTCTTTTTCATCATTTCAGCACGTATAAATTACAAAAAAATAATCCCACGGGCACGCGCATGACGCGAGACACTCGTAAATTTACAGGAATATACCCCCAACCATAACAAACAAAACAAGCTATGAGAAACCCCGGGGCCGAAATTGTTTATAACAAACAAAAATTCTTTCTCATCATTTCAGCACGTCTAGTTTACAAAAAAAATCCCACGGGCACACGCATGACGCGAGACACTCGTAAAGTTACAGGAATATACCCCTAACCATAAAAAACAAAACAAGCTATGAGAAACCCCGGGGCCGGAATTGGTTATAACAAATAAAAATTCTTTTTCATCATTTCAGCAGGTCTAAATTACAAAAAAAAATCCTACGGGCACAAGCATGACGCGAGACACTCATAAATTTACAGGAATATACCCCGAGCCATAACAAACAAAATAAGCTATGAGAAACCCCGGGGCCGAAATTGTTTATAACAAATGAAAATTCTTTTTCATCATTTCAGCACGTATAAATTACAAAAAAAAATCCTACGGGCACACGCATGACACGAGACACTCGTAAATTTACAGAAATTTACCCCGAGCCATAACAAACAAAATAAGCTATGAGAAATTCGGGGCCAAAATTGTTAATAACAAATAAAAATTCTTTTGCATCATTTCAGCACGTCTAAATTACAAAAAAAAATCCTACGGTCACACGCATGACACGAGACACTCGTAAATTTACAGGAATATACCCCGAGCCATAACAAACAAAACAAGCTATGAGAAACCCCGGGGCCGAAATTGTTTAAAACAAATAAAAAAAAATTTCATCATTTCAGCACGTATAAATTACAAAAAAAAATCCTACGGGCACACGCATGACACGAGGCACTCGTAAATTTACAGGAATATAGCATGACCCATAAAAAACAAAACAGGCTATGAGAAACCCCGGGGCTAGAATTGTTTATAACAAATAAAAATTATCCACCACGCGTCTCACTGAAAAAAAATTCATTTGATAAAAAAGATCCAAATGATGAAAAAAAATTTTTATTTGTTGTAAACAATTTCGGCCCCGGGGTTTTCCATAGCTTGTTTTGTTCGTTATAGCTCGGGGTATATTCCTGTAAATTTACGAGTGTCTCGTGTCATGCGTGTGCCCGTAGGATTTTTTTTTGTAATTTATACGTGCTGAAATGATGAAAAAAAAATTTTATTTGTTGTAAACAATTTCGGCCCCATGGTTTTCCATAGCTTGGTTTGTTTGTTACAGCTCGGGGTATATTCCTGTAAATTTACGAGTGTCTCGTGTCATGCGTGTGCCCGTAGGATTTTTTGTTGTAATTTAGACGTGCTGAAATGATGAAGAAGAATTTTTATTTGTTGTAAACAATTTCGGCCCCGGGGTTTTCCATAGCTTGTTTTGTTCGTTATAGCTCGGGGTATATTCCTGTAAATTTACGAGTGTCTCGTGTCATGCGTGTGCCCGTAGGATTTTTTTTTGTAATTTATACGTGCTGAAATGATGAAAAAAATTTTTTATTTGTTGTAAACAATTTCGGCCCCATGGTTTTCCATAGCTTGGTTTGTTTGTTACAGCTCGGGGTATATTCCTGTAAATTTACGAGTGTCTCGTGTCATGCGTGTGCCCGTAGGATTTTTTGTTGTAATTTAGACGTGCTGAAATGATGAAGAAGAATTTTTATTTGTTATAAACAATTTCGGCCCCGGGGTTTTCCATAGCTTGTTTTGTTTGTTATAGCTCGGGGTATATTCCTGTAAATTTACGAGTGTCTGGTGTCATGCGTGTGCCCGTAGGATTTTTTTTTGTAATTTATACGTGCTGAAATGATGAAAAAGAATTTTTATTTGTTATAAACAATTTCGGCCCCGGGGTTTCTCATAGCTTGTTTTGTTTCTAATGGTTAGAGGTATATTCCTGTAAATTTACGAGTGTCTCGCGTCATGCGTGTGCCCGTAAGATTTTTTTTTGTAATTTAGACGTGCTGAAATGATGAAAAAGAATTTATATTTGTTATAAACAATTCCGGCCCCGGGGTTTCTCATAGCTTGTTTTGTTTTTTATGGTTAGGGGTATATTCCTGTAAATTTACGAGTGTCTCGCGTCATGCGTGTGCCCGTGGCATTATTTTTTTGTAATTTGTACGTGCTGAAATGATGAAAAAGAATTTTTATTTGTTATAAACAATTTCGGCTTCGGGGTTTTCCATAGCTTGTTTTGTTTGTTATAGCTCGAAGTATATTCCTGTAAATTTACGAGTGTCTCGTGTCATGCGTGTGCCCGTAGGATTTTTTTTTGTAATTTAGACGTGCTGAAACGATGAAGAAGAATTTTTATTTGTTATAAACAATTTCGGCCCCGGGGTTTTCCATAGCTTGGTTTGTTTGTTACAGCTATTATCGTCGGGGACTATTATCGTCGGGGACTATTATCGTCGGGGACTGTCATCGTCGGGGACAATTATCGTCAAGGACAATTATCGTCAAGGACAATTATCGCCAGAGACTATTATCGTCGGGGACTATTATCGTCGGGGACTATTATCGTCTGGGAGTATTATCGTCGGGGACTGATATCGTCGGGGACTGTATCGTCGGGGACTGATATCGTCGGGGACTATTATCGTCGGGGACTATCATCGTCGGGAACTATTATCGTCGGGGACTATTATCGTCGGGGACTATGTGACTATCTCTGTATTTCTCTGACTATCTCTGACCATCTCTGACTATCTGTAACTATCTCTGACTATCTCTGACTATCTCCGTTCATCTCTGACTACCTCTGACTACCTTTCACTATCTCTGACTATCTTTGACTATCTCCGACTATCTCCGACTATCCGTGACTATATCCGACTATCTTTGTTTATCTCTGACTATATCTCACTTTTTCTGACTATCTCTGACTATCTCTGACTATCTCCGACTATCTCTGACTATCTTTGACTATCTCTGACTATCTCCGACTATCTCCGACTATACCTCACTATTTCGACTATCTCTGACTATCTCTGACTATCTCTGACTATCTCTGACTATCTGTAATTATCTCTGACTATCTCTGACTATCTCCGTTCATCTCTGACTACCTCTGACTACCTTTCACTATCTCTGACTATCTTTGACTATCTCCGACTATCTCCGACTATCTGTGACTATATCCGACTATCTTTGTTTATCTCTGACTATATCTCACTTTTTCTGACTATCTCTGACTATCTCTGACTATCTCTGACTATCTCCGACTATCTCTGACTATCTTTTACTATCTCTAACTATCTTTGACTATCTCCGACTATCTCCGACTATACCTCACTATTTCGACTATCTCTGACTATCTCTGACTATCTCTGACTATCTCTGACTATCTCTGACTATATCTGACTATCTTTGACCATCTCCGACTATCTCTTGCTATCCCTGACTGTCTCTGACTATTTCTGACTATCTCTGAATATATCTGACTATATTTGACTATCCCTGACTATTTCTGACTATCTCTGACTATTTCTGACTGTCTCTGACTGTCTCTGACTATTTCTGATATAATGTAATTTTTTAACAGATGGCAACAGGTCACCGACGAGCCAACCCGATTGAGGCGGGGTTTGAAATAGCCGTGCGCGTCAAGCCACTTCGTGATAATTCTATCCCTCCTCAATGGGTTATTAGTCAAAACGCAGTCATCCCGTTGGCCGGAAAAAGTCATCGATCCAACGAGGATTATCGTTTCGGTGAGTTCTGCTTGTCAGAATAGTTCTTATATATAAGAACTATTACGTATGTAGTGCGTAATAAAAAAAATTTCCATTACCCATTGCAATATAATGTGTAATGGACATAACTTTGATTGCAATTTTTGGAATGGAAAAATGTAGATGAAAAATTTATTGCAATTTTGGATTGCATTTTATTGATTTAGGACTTATATTTTCAGGTACCTAAATTCTAAAAAGCATCTATATTATAGATGCTTTTCAGAATTTAAGGTAGCTGCCAAGGTTGATTCCAAAAAGCATCTATATTAAAATTCGAAGTCCTAAGACAATAAAATGGAATGCAAAATTGCAATAATTTGTTCATCTAGATTATAATTCTAAAAATCTAAGTCCTAAGTCAATAAAATGTAATGCAAAATTGCAATAATTTATTCATCGATATTTTTCCATTCCCAAAATTGCAATCAAAATTTTGTCCATTACACATTACATTGCAATAAGAAAATAGATGCTTTTTAAAATTTAAAGATGTTGAGTCCCAAATCGCAAATGATGAGAAAATTCTGAAAATTTGGTATGTTTTTGGATGAATTATTTAAGAGATCGTGTAAAAATTTCACGACGATTGAGAAGCTCTTTCTCGAACAAATAACATTAACAAATTGAACTAAATTAAATGTAGTCTTATGGAAACTGATATAACTTTGCGATGAGTTTTTTTTTTTTTGACCTCTTAATTTTTAAATATCTACACTATATTGAAAGCAACGGAAACAAAACGAAGTTTATTAATAAAATTTTTTTTTATTTGTTTGAAAAATTGTTCTTAACAAAATGTTAATATTTAAATAACGAGCGTCCTAACTGACGTGAAATTTATACACGACCTCTTGAATACTTCATACAAAAACATACCAAATTTTCAGAATTTTCTCATCATTTTTCATTTAAACCCTCAAGGAGGTTGAAGTAATAATGATAGAATTCTGAAAATTTAATATGTTCTTACATGAAGTATTCAGGAGGTCGTGTAAAAATTTCACGGCGATTGAGAAGCTATTTATTGAACAATTAACATTAAAAGATTTCATAGGGACTCAACATCCTTAAGGTACCTGAAAATCTAAGTCCTAAATCAATAAAAAGTAATGCAAAATTGCAATAATTTATTCATCTATATTGTTCTATTCCCCAAATTGCAATAAAAGTTTTGTCCATTACACATTACATTGCAATGGGTGAGGGAAATTCTGTTACACACTTCATTGTGATGGGCAGGATTGCAAATAATGTATTACTTTTTTTAATGCATTTGCATTTTCATTATCTATTAACCATTAAAATTTAAAGGTTAATGGTTAATGCAAATTTAATGGTTAATGGTTAATGAAAAAAGATTCCATTAACCGTTAAAATTAAATGGTTAATGATTAATGAAAATTAAATGGTTTATGAAAATAATTTCCATTAACCATTATCGTCGGGGACAATTTTCGTCGGGGACTATTATCGTCGGGGACTGATATCGTCGAGGACTGATATCGTAGGGGACTGATATTGTCGGGGACTGATATCGTCGGGGACTATTATCGTCTAGGACATCGTCTAGGACTATTATCGTCTAGGACTATTATCGTATCGGACTATTATCGTCGGGGACTATTATCGTCAGGTACTATCATCGTCGGGGACTATTATCGTCGGGGACAGTTATCGTCGGGGACAATTATCGTCAAGGACAATTATCGTCAAGGACAATTATCGTCGGGGACTATTATCGTCAGAGACTATTATCGTCGGTGACTATTATCGTTTAGGAATATTATCGTCTAGGAGTATTATCGTCTAGGAGTATTATCGTCGGGGACTATCGTCGTCGGGGACTATTATCGTCGGGGACTGATATCGTCAGAGACTGTATCGTCGGGGACTGATATCGTCGGGGACTGATATCGCCGGGGACGGATATCGTCGGGGACTATTATGGTCAGGGACTATTATCGTCAGGGACGATTATCGTCGAAAACTATTATCGTCGGGGATTATTATCGTCGAGGACTATTATCGCCGAGGACTATTATCGTCGAGGACTATTATCGCCGGGACTATTTTTGTTGGGGACTATTATCGTTGGGCACTATTCTCGTCGGGACTATTATCGTCAAGGACTATTATCGTCGGGGACTATTATCGTCGGGGAGTATGATTGTCGAGGACTATTATCGTTGGGGACTATTATCGTCTAGGACTATTATCGTCTAGGACTATTATCGTCTAGGACTATTATCTCCGGGGACAATTATCGTCAGGGACTATTATCGTCGGAGACTATTATCGTCGGGGACTATTATCAACGAGGACTATGATCGTCAGGGACTATTATCGCTGAGGACTATTATCTTCGGGGACGATAATACTGTGCCCGTAGGATTTTTTATTGTAATTTAGACGTGCTGAAATGATGAAAAAGAATTTTTATTTGTTATAAACAATTCCGGCCCCGGGGTTTCTCATAGCTTGTTTTGTTTTTTATGGTTAGGGGTATATTTCTGTGAATTTACGAGTGTCTCGCGTCATGCGTGTGCCCGTGGGATTATTTTTTTGTAATTTATACGTGCTGAAATGATGAAAAAGAATTTTTATTTGTTATAAACAATTTCGGCCCCGGGGTTTTCCATAGCTTGTTTTGTTTGTTATAGCTCGGGGTATATTCCTGTAAATTTACGAGTGTCTCGTGTCATGCGTGTGCCCGTAGGATTTTTTTTTGTAATTTAGACGTGCTGAAATGATGAAGAATTTTTATTTGTTATAAACAATTTCGGCCCCGGGGTTTTCCATAGCTTGTTTTGTTTGTTATAGCTCGGGGTATATTCCTGTAAATTTACGAGTGTCTCGTGTCATGCGTGTGCCCGTAGGATTTTTTTTTGTAATTTATACGTGCTGAAATGATGAACAAAAATTTTTATTTGTTGTAAACAATTTCGGCCCCGGGGTTTTCCATAGCTTGGTTTGTTTGTTACAGCTCGGGGTATATTCCTGTAAATTTACGAGTGTCTGGTGTCATGCGTGTGCCCGTAGGATTTTTTTTTGTAATTTATACGTGCTGAAATGATGAAAAAGAATTTTCATTTGTTATAAACAATTTCGGCCCCGGGGTTTCTCATAGCTTATTTTGTTTGTTATGGCTCGGGGTATATTCCTGTAAATTTACGAGTGTCTCGCGTCATGCGTGTGCCCGTGGGATTTTTTTTTGTAATTTAGACGGGCTGAAATGATGAAAGAGAATTTTCATTTTTTATAAACAATTTCGGCCCCCGGGGTTTCTCATAGCTTATTTTGTTTGTTATGGCTCGGGGTATATTCCTGTAAATTTACGAGTGTCTCGTGTCATGCGTGTGCCCGTAGGATTTTTTTTTTGTAATTCATACGTGGTGAAATGTTGAGAAAGAATTTTTATTTGTCATAAACAATTTCGGCCCCGGGGTTTCACATAGCTTGTTTTGTTTGTTATGGTTAGGGGTATATTCCTGTAAATTTACGAGTGTCTCGCGTCATGCGTGTGCCCGTGGGATTATTTTTTTGTAACTTAGACGTGCTGAAATGATGAAGAATTTTTATTTGTTATAAACAATTTCGGCCCCGGGATTTTCCATAGCTTGTTTTGTTTGTTATAGCTCGGGGTATATTCCTGTAAATTTACGAGTGTCTCGTGTCATGCGTGTGCCCGTAGGATTTTTTTTTTGTAATTTATACGTGCTGAAATGATGAAAAAAAAATTTTATTCGTTGTAAACAATTTCGGCCCTGGAGTTTTCCATAGCTTGGTTTGTTTGTTACAGCTCGGGGTATATTCCTGTAAATTTACGAGTGTCTGGTGTCATGCGTGTGTCCGTAGAATTTTTTTTTGTAATTTATACGTGCTGAAATGATGAAAAAGAATTTTTATTTGTTATAAACAATTTCGGCCCCGGGGTTTCTCATAGCTTGTTCTGTTTGTTATGGTTAGGGGTATATTCCTGTAAATTTACGAGTGTCTCGCGTCATGCGTGTGCCCGTAGGATTTTTTTTTGTAATTTAGACGTGCTGAAATGATGAAAAAGAATTTTTATTTGTTATAAACAATTCCGGTCCCGGGGTTTCTCATAGCTTGTTTTGTTTTTTATGGTTAGGGGTATATTCCTGTAAATTTACGAGTGTCTCGCGTCATGCGTGTGCCCGTGGGATTTTTTTTGTAATTTAGACGTGCTGAAATGATGAAAAAGAATTTTTATTTGTTATAAACAATTTCGGCCCCGGGGTTTCTCATAGCCCATTTTGTTTCTTGTGGGTTAGGGTATATTCCTGTGAATTTACGAGAACCGTTGTTCATGTGCGTTCTTTATCCTCGTCAATTTGTTAGTATTGGAAGAGTCAACGTTATTAATTATTACATCACTTGTTTATATATTTTCAACCTTTGATTAACCATTTACGTGAATTTAGCAAGATACAAACTGAATTTCAAGTTCATTTGTTAATTTATTAAAGTTCCAATACATGCATACCGTTTGGCAGTACTACTTTTTGGAGCGCACGGGCTTGCGTTGGGAGTACAGTCACAACCACAAGCCGGCGCGCGCGTCTGCTAGCTCCGTCTGCCAGCTTCAGCGACATTTGAAGCCGAGATATAAAATTTCGAAATTTGAACATTTTTTCTCCTGTGCTATTTAAATGGAAAATATAAATTTGCGATGAGACGTATCTAAATATTTATATCGAGAGCTCTGCTTTTAACGGGCATCTTTTTTCACCTCCCCGAAAGTATTTAATGTGTTATTTCGAAAAACAAAAAATAGTCGCTTTTTTTGAATCAGTCTAATGAAGCGACCACCTTTTGAAGCTCCTCCATGACCTCCAAACTTCCACCCTCTCTAGCAACCCCTACTTGGACGATAACCGTTTCCGGTCCTTTCTATTTATATACTTGCTACTTTCGGCCAAGACTTTGAGTTTGCAAAACCTAGCTCGAGAGACACGATGAGCCTTTCCATTGACGGACTTCCGGTTTCGAATCTCGCCTAGATCCGCCTCGAGCTTTTTCCGCAACCCCTTCAGACTCCAAACTCACTTCCGCACTGACGTGAGTTTAAATCAACGGATATGCCAACTCTGATGAACGTGTTTTGAAACTTCTGGGAGCGCGTTTCGGCGAGACGTGATAAGCCATTGTCTGGGGATTTTGAGGTGACACTCTAGTCATTTTATTGAGAAGTGAAATGGGGGGTTGAAAAATATAGATCAACTTACGACATCCCCTTTAGACAATTTTAGTAAAATAAAATTTATTAACGGGATGGAGACTTTATGTCGCAAGTTTTTTTTAACAATCAATGGTATAATTACCCAATAATTAATTATCCAATTGATAATATATTAAAAATTACCCAATGAAATCATTAATAATTATTTTTGGTCAACGATCGGATAAAAGCAAACTTTTTGGAAAATTCTTCGTGCGGGAATCAATAAAATTTCTTAGTTATCTTGCTTAATTTATCTACGCTGACTCCCTCAATAATGCAGAGCAGTGAAAATTTAGTTTGATATTGATTTGAGATTTTTGGACATTTTTTTTCAAATTTTTCAAATTTCCTAATGCACCAGGGTACATTTTCCTTTCATTTCCCGCATCGATAAAATTGTGTATAAAAAAATTCTTGACAGAAGCGCTACTTTTCCGGCAATAGTAAAAAAAAATAAGTTCGTATCACTTCCGTTTGGCCGTAGTTTTCGTTCGAAGACTTCGATATGTGCACTTTATAGTAGCGGATCATGCACCGTAAAAGTTTCATGAAGATGGAGAGAAAAAGTCGTGCGATGAGCAAACGAGAGAGACTCTTTACTTCCGTGTATGATCGTTGCCCGTTTCCTGGAAAAAGCGTCTTCTTTTCTATTATAAGAGAATAAGTTTACTTGAGAATTGAGACGGAGAATCAGACTTGATCCGGTAGAAGGCTCATTAAGGGGATATTCTGCTCCAGAATTTTGAAAAAAAAATTTTGTTGCATATTCTTAAAGTTCAGACATTGAAGAATATATCCTCGAATGGAAATTTTTCAATTCCGATCATTTGCGGAGTTATAGCTATTTTAGTGACGCAGCAACTACGCTCGTCACGTCGGAGCGTAACTTTAAGGAGGTATTCTGGTCTAAAATTTTGAAAAAATCATTTTTTTTTCCATATTCTTAAAGTTTTGATCTTTAAGAATATATCGTCGAACGGACATTTTTTAATTCTAATTATTTAAGGAGTTATAGCTATTTTAGTGACGTAGCAACTACGCCCGTCACATCGGAGTGTTATTTTAAGAGGGTATTCTGGTTTTGAATTAAAAAAAAAGAATTTTTTCTGCATATTCTTAAAGTTTAGACCTTTAAGAATTTTCCCTTGAATGGAAATTTTTTAATTCCAATAATTTACGGAGTTATAGCTATTTTAGTGACGCTGCAACTACGCCCGTCACGTCAGAGCGTGACTTTAAGGGGCTATTCTGGTTTTGAATTTTTCAAAAAAAGTTTTTTCTGCATATTCTTAAAGATTAGACCTTTAAGAATTTTTCCTCGAATGGAAATTTTTCAATTCCAATAATTTACGGAGTTATAGCTATTTTAGTGAGGCTGCAACGTTTTTCTCAAAATTACTTTTCTCAACACGCCTGGCATGATATCTCAAGTTCTACTCAACCGATTTGCTTCAAATTTTTTACCGTTCTTCAATATATGACTCTCTATCGCTCCTACCACTTTTGTATCAAAATTATTCTATTAACTATTGTAAAAAAAAATAAAAACTATGAATAAAAGAGTCGACAAACGCCTTTTTTCGTTCAGACGGCCGCCATTTTGCAAAAAAGTTTTTTGAACCTTTTCTCTGAAGTAGGGACTATAACGATATTCTCACTAATTGAGAATCTTTTTTTTAATTTTGTAATCGGATGACTAGAAAAGTTGCAATCGTGTCAGACAGCCCACCCCTTTTTTAGCCCTCACTTTACCAGCTTGTAACCTATTTCATTTTCATTTTTTTTCCTCGTAATTTTTTTTTGTTAATTGACAAAATATTAATAAATATGTTGCGAAATAAAGAATGGTAAATATATATATATATATATTAATAAATATGTTGCAAAATAAAGAATGGTAAATATATATATATATATATATATATATATATATATTTTAGCTCGAAAAAAAATGCTGAAAATCTATGTCTCTAGATCATAATACCAGAATTCCATTTAATTAATTTCATCCCCAAATTTCCTGCTCTTCGAATGCCACAAGTGATACTTAATAAAATTTAATACCAAGAGGTAATAAATTTGGGCAAAAAATTTGAACTCGATAGCTGCGAAATTACAAGAGTTAGAGGATACGAAAATTTTTTGAAATTTTCAAAGCATTTCTTCAAACGTACCCTTAAGCGATCCTCTCCAAATTTAACATCACAAATTTCCGTTACTTGGTACGTTTATGTCCAAAAATTGAGATCGGCAGTTGCCAAATTATGAAAGTGGAAGCGTTCATAAATACTTTAAAAAATTAAAAATGTTTCCAGACTGAAACTTCGGAATTGCTATTCCCTCAAAATTTAATTGCAACCCTCTTTATTATCAATCGTGCTGGTCAAACAATTGAGCTCACTAACTGCAAAAATACAGAAATAAAAATCACAAAATATTTTGTGAAAAAATAAAAATCTCCCAAAATTGACAATTGTCTAGCAATGTCTACAAAACTTGTTCCGAGTGAATAGGAATCTGTTTTACATCAATTCAAAAAATTTGAAAAAAAAAACAGGCCGGACATTTTTTTTTAAACATGGTTTTTCGCGGTTTTAGAACATTTTGAACATTCCAGCATAAAAATCTTGGAAAAAAGTATCTTCACGTAGCTATTAAAAAAAAGCTTTCTTTACAAGGGAGTAAAGAGAGACAAAGAGAGGATTTCTTGTCGTAGGTCCCGAAAAGTCTGAAGAAAGAGGGAGGTTTAAAAAATATGAAGTACACGCCATCGCCCACAATAACGAGCACACGAATGCGTGTTATAATGGGGTGTATTCGCCCCAAAGTGAGTTGCACTCTCCCGCTGCCAAACCCCAAACATAATGAACGATTCTTGCGTATTTCCCTCCGCCCGCGTCAGAGAGGCGAAAAAAAAACGCAGGGAGGAGAAGCGAAAGAGGAATGGAGGCTAAAAATGAGGAGAAAAAAGAAACAGAGAAGAGGGAAACTGCGCGTGGGGGATGCACAGTTAGGGGTGGAAAAGAGATTTTGCCGTGAGGATTGGTGCGAGAGAGACGAATGACTTGATACAGAATGAGGGAAAAAGAAGAAAAGGCGAGGTACGGAAAAGTGAGCTTGACGCGTACGAACACGATGAGACGGAAAATTAGAAGTGGGGGAGAAACGAGAGGGAGGGGGGAGAATGAGGGGCGAAGGAGAGGAAGAGGGAGAGAGAGAAGAAGAGAGACGGACGGATCGAGAACGGTAATATGGCAGAGATAGTGCCAGGATAGAGGCTTTTCCACGAAAATATATAGATAAACGCGGGAGGAACAAAGAGAAAGCGATGCGAAAGTGCGAGAGGACGCGCTGATGATGACGAAGAAGAGGGTGAGAAGGAGGAGGGAAACGTGGGAGAGGCGCGCAAAGAGTGGAAAAAAAACGTCGGGGAAAAAGAGACCAGAGAGAAAGGGGGGGGGGGGGTCGACGAGTTAGCCGGGTGGGCTTACCCCCGCTCCCCCCCCCCCCCCCCGCCCCTCCCCTAGACTCACAAAACCCAAGATGGAGAGCGGAGGATGCAGCCACTGTGTCCGAGCACGTCGTTAAAATCCAACCCCGGGCTATACGAGGACTTTGGCGCGAGAGAGTCCTCTCCCGTTTTTCTCTTCCCTCGAGCTTCCCTCACACGAGGCCTCGTATTCCCTCCTAGTCTCCTCCATAACGCCTCCCTTTCTAGCCACGTTACTCGTTACGATTCCCTTTCTCCCTCATTTATTTTTAGTTACCCATTTGACCCTTGTGTAGCTTTGAGCCATCTATTTAACCTTGTTTACCTATTTAACCGTTGTCTAAGCATTATGATGATTTTCATTTTTTTCCAGATTTTTGTTTGTTTTATTGTCAAAATATTAATCAGTGATCGGCAAAAAAAAATTATTTTTATTGTCCAATTTTTTCGAAAAATTAATAATTAGCAAAAAAATATTACTAATTTTTTTTTAACATTAGTAATTAGCGGGAATGTATTACTAATTTTTCTAAAAATTAGTAATTAGCATAAAATTTTACTAATTTACTAAATTTGTTATATTGTCGAAAAACCCCAAAACTATAAATTCCCCCCAATATGACCTTCAAGATTCCTTCCTACTTACGCCTAAAAATGAATGATGAAATGACTTGACGCAAAAAAGCCTTAAAATCCTGGGAATGTGTGATACTTGAAGAATGACAAAGATACCCAAGCGGAGCTTAAAAGTTGTCGTACTTGATAATAAGCTCCCCCTCGTGCCCTCGAGACGAGACTCAGCTCGGATCCTCGCAAGAGGATGGGAAGGACGCGGCGCGATGGGAAATGGGAGATTGGACGATGGACGGGGGATCCCCGAACTAGGTGCGTGCATGTTGGGGCTGCAAGGGAGGGAAACAGTCGTCTGCATATATATATGGGGCATTCCACGTCAAATCAGGCGGTCATCGTCCTGACCTCCTCGGATTTTGATGTCTGATTAATTGTGGGTTTCGTTGGGCCCAAAATATGACCTCAAATTTTTAGAAATTTTGATTTCGTTTTTTAGGGGTTGCCCGAGCCAATCGTTAAATTGCGGGAAA
Organism: Alloplasta piceator; assembly: GCA_946863875.1. Taxonomy (NCBI): domain Eukaryota; kingdom Metazoa; phylum Arthropoda; class Insecta; order Hymenoptera; family Ichneumonidae; genus Alloplasta; species Alloplasta piceator. Next base: position 5,767,456 of record OX333076.1, on the reverse strand, counting down.
ATATAAAGAGGGGTCTTTTCCAAATTAATGAAATTTTTTCACAAAAAATGGGGCCTAAAACAGATATTTTCGTCATAGTTCAACAATGGGCCGACAATAATTACAATTTTTTTATAATTTTAATTTTTTTAAATATAATTTCTTATTTTCATTGTTTCTTGTAGTGAGAATAACAACAAAAATATTTTTGTAGTGAAACTTGATTCTTTTTTCTTGGTTCAAGAGTGAAACGACAACATTTTTCGGAAAATTTATTAACCTCGACGACCTGAAATAAAACGGACGATTTAAACACAATTAAAAATAAAAAATACTAATTATTTTTGGCCCATTATCGAAGTCAGTGATCGGAAAAAAAAATCTATCTATTTTTATTATCAAATTTTTTCGAAAAATTAATGATTAGCAAAGAAATATTAGTAATTTTTTAAAAAATTAGTAATTAGCAACAAAATATTACGAATTTTCCTAATAAATAAGTAATTAGTGACATAAAATTTGTATTTTTCCCAAAAAATGAGTAATTAACGATAAAATATTACTAATTTTTTCCAAGAATAAGTAATTGGCGAGAAAGATATTGCTAAATAACAAAAAAAAAACAATAATTTTTGAAGAAATGTTGTATCAATTTTGGAAAATATAATAAATAAAATAAAAATTACTAATATATTTTTTAATAGGCACTGATTAAATATTCGTATCAATAATAACTTACGTGATATCGTATGACATTCGATACAATAAATAGTAATGTGTGAAATATTCAAAAGATCTAGTTATTATAAAAAATAAAACAACTTTTTGAATACAGTTGTTTGAGCTTATAATCATGACTCAATCCGTAGACACAAGTACGTAAAAATACATAATACTTTTCTACAAATTACTGTTTTTTAAAAATAAATTAGTAATATTTTTTCGCTAATTACTAATTTTTTTTTTTAAATTAGAAACATTTTTTCGCTAAATACTAATTTTTTAGAAAAATTAGAAATGTTTGTCACTAATTACTAGTTTGTTTGAAAAAATTCGAAATATTTTGTCACTAATTACTAATTTTTATAAAAAATTAGTAATATTTTTTGATGAATTATTAAATTTTCGAAAAAATGATGAATAAAATCAATATGGTTGATGGAAAAAATCGATACTGCCGATCACTGATCGAAGTATGACGAAAATATCTGTTTTGGGCCGTAGTTTCTGTGAAAAAAATTGCACTAATTTGAAAAAGGCCCCTCTTTATGTTTTCCCTCAATTTAATGATTTTTTAGCTCGGGCAACCCCTAAAAAATGAAAAAAAAAATTCTAAAAATTTGAGGTCATATTTTGGGTCAAACGAAACCCACAATTCATTGGACATCAAAATCCGAGGGGGTCAGGCCGATGACCGCGTGATTTGACGTGGAATGTCCCATATATATAAATATATATATATATATATACATACTCAACGTGGCGATAGGGCCAATCCCTGAGCAAATTGGTTGGGTAATCGATGCAGGCGCCCCCTAGCGCGAGCGTCTATATATCCTCCGATCTTCGGATTCCATTCCATGATCATACGTACATCGTAACGTGACATATATCTATACGATTCTACGTTTAATTAGAACGGAATACAACGAGGCTTTGCACAACGTGAGACTCGCTTTCTGTCTCCACTACTCACCTCCGCCTTCCTCCATGTAAGCTTGTGAATGTGTGTGTGTGGTGTGTGTATATGTTTAACATACGGCTGTATCATGGGAATTATAGAAGATTTCTCGCGCTTGAATAAACGCCGACGTTTCGAGAAACAGATATTCGTAATTGCACGAGTGAAATCCGTAGAGATTATTATCGTACGATACCGTGGAAGCTCCTGTTTACTTGAAATAATTGTCACGATTCGGTAATGAATTTTTTTTTCCATTAATCGAGAAATCTAAAATGATTCAAGGTGTATTGAAGTTTGAGTTCGATTCTGCTGAGGTTGTGCAATTTTTGGCGCGTGGCGAAACGAAACCGTGAGGTTTCGCCGGCTCGCCGCTAGATGGCTTCGAGCGGAGCGTCTCGCGCAAGCGAAGCGAAGCGCCCGCGAGTATACAGCAATTCTCCCGTCACGAACGTTTCGGCAGACTTGCAATGTTGCGATTAAACAAGGCATATAAAAGAATGTGTAGTTCTCCAAATGATGAAAATATGCCTACGAATTTCTTCTCTTCTATTCTAATTGACCTGTTTCTATTTCTTTCCCAATGCAGCGAAAAACTTAGAAAACTTAAAAACAATTAATTACCTGCTCAAGTTTCTTCTCATTTGCTCCCATATACTCGAAAATGCCCAGTAGCTGAAAAAAATTGCCATAGTCTCGGTCGGTAAAACAGTGTGGTCCCGCTATTTCAATACTTGAAGAGCTTCTAGTCGCTTCCTGGTTACTTAAAATACATGATTTAAAATTAATCGCGCAAATTTGTGCTAATGTTACATGATTACATCCAATTTTACGGAATTACTTGAATTTCCAGATGTGCTACGAGTGTTGCACACCATTTCAGTGCTATCGCTACAAAGACGCAGAGAGAAGGAGAAAAAGAGCTTGGGGGGGAGGACAGAGACAAAGGCCGAGGAGTGGCAAGAAGGGATGTGAGAAGAGGGTGGCAGGGAAACCATTAATTAAGGGTCATCGGCTCGTTTAATTGGTATTAGTTTAATTACCGTAGAAGCTGCGCTAGGTTCCCGAGGAGAAACGTCGAAGGAATTGGTGGGGGAATGCGCGAAAGAGGTGGAAGATATGCGCGCGAAAGGGATGCTAGTCAGAGATTTAGATAGTCAGATAGTCGATAGTAGATAGAAAAAAAGAAATTTCAATATGGCAAATAGCATATTCCTGTTGCACGGGAAATTTCCGATCCCAAACGCTGGTTTTGAACCTCTCTACGGTGACAAAAAAAAATTTGACCTTCGGCCGGGGTCAAGGATCATTTTTTAGTTCTATTGATTTTTATTCACATCTCAGGGGCTAGATCGATGGGAAATCGATCGCTGATCACGAATATGCATGAATAAAGAAGAAATTTCTACGAAAAATAGGCGAAAACACTCTTTTAATGCATTTGGAAGTTCAGGCTAAGAAAATTAGAGGTCCAAGAGAACTAAATGAAATATCATTGTCTTCAGTAAAGTTACGCTCCGACGTGACGGGCGTAGTTACTGCGTCACTAAAATAGCGATAACTCCGTAAATTATTGGAATTTGAAAATTTCCTTTCGAAGAAATATTCCTAAAGGTCCAAACTTTAAGAATATGCAAAAAAAAATGACTTTTTCAAAATTCTGACAAGAATACTTCTCTAAAGTTACGCATCGACGTGACGAGCGTAGTTACTGCATCACTAAAATAGCTATAAGTCCGTAAATTATTGGAATTTAAAAATTTCCTTTCGAGGATATATTCTCAAAGGTCTAAACTTCAAGACTGTGCAAAAAAAATCGATCTTTTCAAAAATCTAGACCAGAATACTCCCTTAAGCACGCGTGTGCCCAAGTTCCCGTGCAGAAGAAGAATAAAACGAGGAAAGGTGGAAATAAAACGATATTTTATATGGAGTCCTGCACGAGAAATGGAAGGAACGAGCGATTCACGACTCATCACGATAAAAGAAAGCTCAAGAGGGCAAGAAAAAGATCGAGTAAGACGGGGAAGAAAAAGTATATATTGCAAAAAAAAATTCAGCCCTGCGGCCTTTTTACCAGATATAACTCTCAACCCCACAGCCCTTTACACACACACACACACACACACACATATATATATATGGGGCATTCCACGTCAAATCACGTGGTCATCGGCCTGACCCCCACGGATTTTGATGTCCAATGAATCGTGGTTTTTATTTGGTCCAAAATATGATCTAAAATGTTTAAAAAAATGTTATTTCATTTTTTAGGGGTTGCCCGAGTTAAAAAATCATTAAAATCATTAGACCCCGTTATTTGACGTGGAATGCCCCATATATACGTATACGACTTTCCTCGTGAGCCCAAGACTGGGCTACTTTTCTCGCGCCTCAACTTTACCTTAGCGCGGGCGAGAGAACTCGACGGTTATAAGTTGGTCGCAAGCTCGGGCGCGTTCAAGAGAGCGAGTTAGGGAGCTTTCGCTGCTTCTGCGACGAGGCGGAGCGTCCCGCGAACGGAAGAAAAGCTCCTCTAGCAAAAGAGAGGAAGACAGTCATAGAGAAAAAGAGAGGGAGTTGCCGTCGAGGCGGACAGATGCCCGGCGAAGATAGGCCACGTTGGAATACGGGAAAGCGTAGCGCCGCTCAACGAAGAGCTACGTGAAGAGTCATAATTAAATTCAGATTTCGCGGAGAGCAGCGAGTAGAAGAAAATCGGAGGAAGTGAACGAGGGAGAGATAGAGGGAGAGAGAGAGAGGGAGAGAGAGGGAGAGAGAGAGGGAGAGAGAGAGGGGAGAGAGGGGGGGAGAGGGAGAGAGAGGGGGGGAGAGAGGAGAGAGAGGGAGAGAGAGAGAGAGAGAGAGAGAGAGAGAGAATGAGACGAGCGAGGTCGTGAATGAAAGTGGAAGAAGGATGGAAAAATAACGTAGTACAAGTGAAATAGAAACGATGCGAGCTGTGAGTTGGATGCGACGTTTCAACGTCGCACTGTCGCTCTTTACTATTGGCTTTCCCGTTCCTGTCATATACTGATATAAAACGTTCATAAGAAAGCAATGAAAAGGTCGACGCTCTCGAGACCAGCGAAACTCTTTAACCACGCCTCAAGATTCATTTATAGAAGGAATAGCTCGTATATTTGAACGCAAATCTTAATAATTGTCATTAGTGTCATTAGATTGTCATCATTATTTTTCCGGTCACGTTGGCTGGTGCATTTTACATTTATTTACAAAGGGATGGGCGTTTTTATGGATTGCTAGGTTATAGACAAAATTAAATACCAAATTGTTTAAATAAACAAATATTAAGGTACTAGTTTAGAAGGCCAAAAAAACAAATTTTTAAGATTTTTTTTTTTTATTGGATTCCTCAAACCGTTTTCCAGTTACATTCATTACAATTGTAAATTTTGTCTGAATGTGTTTTCTCGATATTCAGGGACATTTTTAACACACTAGTACAAAAATTGTAGAAAAGGCGATAATAATTGAAAATTCAATTAATTCCAATTATAAATAGCAGTAATCGAAAGTCGATTCCATTATACTCAGAAAAAGTAATGACAAAAAAAATCTAGTCAAATACAATTACACAAAATAGTGGCAACATGAATTAATTTAACAACTTCAATTACCAAATCAGTGAACCAATTCTTTACTCATCACTCTGATTACTAAATAACTTAATTTAATTACTAAAACTAAAGTCAGTGCTTCTGTTAATGTCAATTGATTTTACTTGAATTATCACCTCTGAATACAATCGTTATACTTCTAATTTACTTTTCTATTGATTGGGAAAATTGTGATTGACCGAATTTTCGATAACATTACTTCAACTATGATTAACTGTAATTTATGTAACTTTTTCTATAATTGTATACTGAGAAAACAACGTACCAGGATTTGTTAACTGTTAATTATGGGGAAATCAATTATTTGTTAGGAGTTAATAAATTAAATAAATATTTTTCAACAGGTAATAAATTATTTTGATACAAATAAAATATTTTTTAACGGCTAACAAATTTTGTAACAGTTGAGTAATATTTGAGTAAAAGTGCCAACTAAATATGGGTCATTCCATGTCACATCGACCAATAGTTGGAATTGAAATATTCCAAACAAAATTTTGAAAATTGATGAATTTGGACAATTTCGAATTTTAAAAAATCGTGAAAATCAACGATCAACATCAAATTTTCGATTCAATTTTTTTCATATAATAACTTTTACCGATCTTAAAAGATCCTAAAATTTTCAGAAAGGTGTTTTTTTTCCAAAATATACATTTTTGAACTTTGGTAAACAAAAATTTGTTTTTTTACCTCTAAGTTGAGTCAAGTTGAGCACTCGTGTAATTTTGTAATTTTGAGCAGTAAAAATTACATGATTGCTCAACTGTACTCAATTTGAGGGAAAAAACAAAATGTAGTTTAACGAAATTCAAAAAATCCATTATTTCAACCATTATTTTAATAATTATCAACAAGCAACGACTAATTGCTCTTTATCCAATGCTTTCACATGCACTTTCTCAAAAGCTCGGAAATGAATAACAAAATTAGTCTCGTCGAAGTGCCGAGTGGCATTAAAAGCCAAGTGGTTCGGCTCGAGGCAGAAAGAGAGCGAGAGAAAGTGTTAAGAAAAAATAAATAGCTCTAAAGCTCCGTGCATGGTAATATCCCTGAAGAGCGTGTTGCTCGAATCGTCGAGCTTTTCCAGCGTACAACAATCTGGCCGAGATTCTGTGCCCTGTGAGGGAAAACCGGCAAGGTTTTCGACGATGCAGTTGGTGAGGGAAGTAAGGCAAGAAGAAGAAGAAGAAGAAGGCGCTGTAAGGAGATTTTAGGAGTCTGAACGAAGTCAGCCAAGAAAGCTGAGAGAAGCTAAAGCGTCGTCTTCCCTCCTCTCGCTTCACTTCAGCATCGTTCCCCGGAGTTTCTACACGGATGCGAGGAGAAAGAGGGGGAGGGAAACCTTCGTATACCGGCTAAAGTGCGATGGCCGCTCGAGGGTGGAAACTCGAGCTTTTCAAGTCGAACTTGGAACTGAGTTAAGAGTTCTGGAGTGTGCAACGCGAATGCCACTCGGTCGCCACTTTGACACGTTCGCTGAGCGGGCGCGCGACTCGCTACCCTTCTTTAGCCTTTCCTCCTACCCCTAACCTCCCGTTCAACCCCTTTCATACTCTCACCCCCCCCCCACCTCTCTCTCTCTCTCTCTCTCTCTCTCTCTCTCTCTCTCTCTCTCTCTCTCTCTCTCTCTCTCCCTCCCTCCCTCCCTCTCTCCCTCCCTCCCTCCCGCCCTCCCTTCTTCCCTCCCGCTCCAAAATACATTGGCCAAGAAGTCTAATATATTCACTGCTCAGTAGCTAATCAGTGTTGCCAAGTCTGAGGAAATGTCCCGAAATTTGAAGAATTTAGTGAGACCCTGAGGAAATTTCGAAGATTCCAAGAAATTACACAAAATCTGAGGAAATTTTGAAGATTTTCAGAAATTACACACAAATCTGAGAAAATTTGAAAGATTCGAAGAAATTACATAAAAATCTGAAGAAATTTTGACAATGTGAAGAAGTTACATAAAAATCTGAGGAAATTTTGAAAATTTGAAAATCATCACATTTTTTTACACGTATCTTTCCTTATCTTGTTATCACACTCTTTTGGGATACATTTTTGTTTCTTTAAATACAATTTTTTTGCATTGCATCTATTAATGTGTCAACGCATAATGTGTCAACAAATAGAGCACCAAATCAGTCTCGAACAGAGCTGGGCAGTACTTGAAAGTACTCGGTACTTGCAGGTACTTGAAGTACAGTATTTTTCAAGTACAAAGTACTTAAAAAGTACTTCAAGTATTGTACTTAAATTTTTCAAGTACTTTCAGTACTTGAAGTACTGTACTTGAAAACTTCAAGTACTTTTCTGTACTCGAAGTACTTTTTTGAAGTGCAAGTATCAAGTACTTTTTAATGTGTCTTGCTGATGGTTGCATGTACAAAGCTTTTGAATATGGGTCATTCCATGTCAAATTGACCAATATTTGGAATCGACCCCTTTCAATTTCGATGAAATTTGGTCAGAAGTTTTCTTTTATCATAAAACAAAGTTCTAACAGAGGTAAAAAAATTGATTGTTTTTTTCGAAAATTCAAATTTTTGAAAAATGATGAATTTGGAGAATTTTGAATTTTTCAAAATCCTGAAAATCCACGATCAACATTTAATTTTTGGTTTAATTTTTTTTTATGTACCACCCTGTGCTGATATTAAAAGATCTTGAAATTTTCAGAAATGTGTTTTTTTTTGTTTCAAAAACATGAATTTTTGAATTTTGGTAAAACTTTTTTGTTTACCTCTAAGTTAAGTGAAGTTGATCAATCGTGTAATTTTGACTGCTCAAAATTACAAAATTACATGATTGCTCAACTTAAAAAAAATCATATTTTTTAAACAAAAAAATTACCTTTCTAAAAATTTCAGGATCTTTTCAAATCAGTACAAGGTATTAGATTTAAAAAATGAACAAAAAATTCGATGTTAATTGTGGATTTTCACGATTTTAAAAAGTTCAAAATTCTTCAAATTTATCGTTTTTCAAAAAAATTTGTCAGAATATTTTTTTTTTTCGCAGCCTCAAGACGAAACAAGACGAAACAAACGATTTTTAATAACTATCATAGTTTTCAAGATATTTAGAAAAAAAATTTGAAAAATGGTTAAATTTTGAATTTTGCATAACCTTTGAAAAAAAAATTAATTTTTTTCCTTGGTAGAACTCTGCTTTATGATCAAACAAAACTTCTGACTAAATTTCATCGAAATTGAAAGTGGTCGATTCCAACTCTTGATCGATTTGACACGGAATGACCCAAGTACCAGAATTTACGAAACGTACCCGAAAACTTGAAAAGTACTTGATACTGGTACTTGACTTTTTCAAGTACTTGTACCTCAAGTACTCGTCTTGACGAGTACTTGCAAGTAACAAGTACTTTGTACTTCGAGTACCTACGGTACTTTGTACTTGATATTTGAAGTACTTTCAAGAACTTTGCCCAAGTCTGGTCTCGAACATTGATTATTAAGAAAAAAATCTGACGAAATTTTGAAGAAATTTGATCAGAATTTGAAAAAATTTGAGGAATTCTTGCAATCGGATTTTTTACACATTTACACATTTTGCGGACCTGCACTGAGAAATTTTTTTTGTTGCAAATGCACAAATTTGTTTGACTCAACCAAACATTTGATTCCGGACGTTCGACTTGACCATTTTGGTAATTCAACAAAGATACAGTGGAAGTTTTAGTTAAATCGGTTAAATCGTTGCTTGAATGGGCAAAGTTTCAGTTCAATCAAATAAATATCTTTGTACCAAATAAATTGTGTGATTGAAAATACGAATTGTTTTTTTGTTACAGCTAAATTTATCTAGTTAAAATATACTAGAAATGAACGAAATATTTTTGTACAGCAACTCAGCAACGTGTGAATTGGACTAAACTTAACCTGGAAATTGACCAAATAATTTCGTTCACCTCGTATCTTATGGTTAACCAAATCCATTTGTTGAATTAATTATAGTTTCATTATTTCAAACAAATTATTAATGTTGATTATTATTATGAATATTAATATTGAATCAACTAAATTTTTTTCAACTTAATGGATTTAGTTGTTTCAACTGAACTTTTTTCTCAGTGTGGCAACACTGAGTAGCTTCCGGCTATTCGAGAAAATTGCGCCAAGGAATTTTCCTTACTTCTGGATTGGACCGTAAAGTACGCCAAGAAACTCACCCTAAACTCGAAAAGTAAAGCTCTCCGAAGCTTTCTCCCGATTCGACGTCTTTTACTCAATGAAAAAAAAAAGAAGCAACAACAACAGTGCGGCGATTATGAGAGGGACGAAAAAGTCCTCTCGACCCTGAAGAAAACTCATCAACGTCGCCAGCCTTCGCCTCTCTCTCTCCCTCTCTCTTTTTGGGGGTGAAAAAAAGGGGAGGCGAGGATTTTGCGAGACGTATCCGTTTCCGACGCGGAAACGTGCGAAAGAGCGAGAAAGATGGATTTTCGGAGTCGTCGCACAGACCTCGCGAAAAAACGGCAGAAATGAGAGATAGATGAGGATTATATAGAACGTTACCACTCGAGCTAGATATGTCCCTCTCTCGCGACTGCTAGAAGTACCGTCTGCATTTTTCTCCCGGTTTTGTTGGATTTTCTTTCCCCCTATCTCCTTCTCTGTCCCTCCATGTTTTTTTCTCTTTCCTCTTTCTTCCCATTCCTCTCTCTCTCTCTCTCTCTCTCTCTCTCTCTCTCTCTCTCTCTCTCTCGGCATTCCTCTTCCTGTTCTCATTTGTCCTTTCGTTTTTTTCCCCTTTATTTCCATTTTTGTTGTCTTTAGCCTCTACGTAGACTTTGGGTGGTTTCACGTAGCCACGATTATGTACTAGGGTGGTCCTTATTCAGACCATGATTTTTGTTGACATCCTTCAAATCTGCCCCGAATAATGAAAAAATGATTGATCGAAATTTAAATTTTTTTTTATGGAAACGCTTAAAAATTCTGTAAAGGAGATAAAATTTCATTTATATTATTTTGTTTGTTTAATTCAATTTAATTTTGTTTAGATATTACAGATTTTCTATGAACCATCAATTAAAAATTAATGAGCCATTAATCACGGCTCGCAAAATTTCGTTTGTTCTGATTTTCAATTTTTTCTTCTTTTTTGTACGATACCTTCGATAACTCGGTGAAAAAAAATTGAATAACTTTTGAGTGATGGTTTATAAATTTTTGTATTGTATCATTTTTTAGATGAATATTCTTCATGATTTGACAATGATTTGAGGTATCAAGCGATCGTCGGATATCACGGTCAATTAGCCCAAAATTACAAAATTACATGATTGCTCAACTTTACTTAACTTGGAGGTAAACAAAATTTTTTTTTTTACCAAAATCCAAAACTTTATATTTAAAAAAGGCAATTCTGAAAATTTCAGAATCCCTTAAGATCAGTACAAGGTATTATATTTAGAACACAGAATAAAAAAATTCATGTTGATCGTTGATTTTCACGATTTTAAAAAATTCAAAATTCTCCAAATTCATCATATTTCAATTTTTTTTTTCGGAATATTTTTATTTCGTAGCCCCAAGTATACTCTTCAAGACGAACTTAGAACGATTTTTTCTCAAATATAATATTTTTCGAGATATTTAAAAAATAAACTCGAACAATTGAAAAAATTGTGAAATTTTGCCTAACTTTCGGAAATTTTTTTTTTTTCGTTTGGTAGAACTTTGTTTTATGATGAAAGAAAACTTCTGACCAAATTTCGTTGAAATTGAAAGGGGTCGATGCCAACTATTGGTCGATTTGACATGGAATGGCCCATATATATATTTATATATCATCATAAGGGAAGAAGGAAAAGGGGGATATCCGGAACGACGATTAAAATCATTGAATCGTCACAAAAAAAATTCAGCTGAACAGATGCAAAATTACAAAAGTTAGAAAACTTACAAATTTTTTGCAAAAAATAATGTTTTTTTTTTCAACCAAAAAAAAAAATAATAAATTTCTACGTAAAAAAACAAAATTTTTAAGATTTTACCAAATAACTTGATGTTATCGGAATTTTTTTTTTCGATTTTTTTTCGTAATTTTGATCTTTTTTCCTTCTATGACTACAATAGTTGATTTCAATGATATTGAAATAAATAATCTAACTTGCCTCACATATTTCCATTGTAAATTACAATAATTAACATGAAGAATTACAATTCAAGTACGTTTTGCACTTTATTCAATTAATTTCATAAATTTTCCGATATATCGACAGTTACACTCTAAAATTTAGTTTATAGACTCTTGAGACTAATAAAAAATTTCATTGATTATACCTAATTCAAGATTTTCTAAATCAACGGAAGTTACACGTCATAATGTAATAAAGAGGATGGTGAAGAAAAGAAAAAAAAGTATGAAGCAAGAGTTATTGAAAACATGTTCTTAGATGTTAGTAATGTTAATATTTGAACATTGATGTAAAAAAATTGAATAAAGAATAAAACGTACTCGAATTGTAATTCTTAATGTTAATTATTATAGTTAACAATGGAAATATGTGAGGCAAGTTAGATTATTTATTTTAACATCATTGAAATCAACTATTGTAGTCATCGAAGGAAAAAAGATCAAAATTACGAAAAAAAAAAATCAAAAAAAATTTTTTTCGATAAGAAGTTATTTGAATCCCCTCTTCGGTAAAATCTCAAAATTTTTGTTTTTTTACGTAGAATTTTATAATTTTTTTTGAAAAAAATCGAAGGGGTCCTATTGAAAGAAAATCTAATGTTTTCACCTTAAAGCAGTTAAAAAGACATAAAAAATTTGTTTTTCTTAATTTTTTATATTTTTTTCAAAAAGTACATTGAAAAAGAAAAAAAATTACCTTTTGACAAATTACAATATCTTGGTTAATGTAGAAGTTATGATTATTTTAAGAATATTTTTTGAAAAATCAATAACTTCGGTATGATTTAAGATAGAGAGCTAAAAATTGGTAAGGATACTTCTTTTTGCATGTTTAATAACATATTAAAAAATAAAAGAAATCGAAGGGGTCACCGTCAAAACGTCGTTGAATTGATATGGAATGACACATATATATACTTTACAAACCTTCTCACTCACAATCTTAAAAGCATACATATTTTAGGTGTTACAGGCCTTTTTCCAAAAACTGTTGCAACTAGCCCCACGCTCCTCTACACTTGTTAAGAGTATTCTGGTCTAAAATTTTGAAAAAATCATTTTTTTTATTCTTCAAATTTAGACCTCTAAAAATGTATCCTCGAAATTTTTTTCAAATTCCAATAATTCACGGAGTTAGCGCTATTTTAGTAACACAGCACCAGACTCTCTAATCCGCAATTCCAATCTCAAACCAGGGACTGTCCCTTGAATACTTGCATACACTCTTCTCCGGATCTTGCACGAGAGACAAGTAAAATTTGCGAAACATGAACGCGTGTTGGGACGTAGGAAACGCGGACAAGAGAAAATGCCGAAGAATGGGCGGGATAAGTGTGGAGAGTTGAGGGGGAAAGGGTTAGGCAAGGATCAACGAGAGATAAACGTGCGCGAGCGCCAGAGCGAGAACGTGATGGACGATAGAAAGATCGGATGAAAGGAGAGGAGAGAAGAAAAATCTCCTGCTGACTTGTTCAGAAAAAAAGGGGAGCGGAGAATGTGAAGAAAGAATGAAGGGTTCCATAGTTGAAAAAAAAAAGAGTAAGCGGGAGAATGAAAGAAATGCATACCGCGATTGCTGGATATACCTTTAGAAAGACGTTCTCCCTCACGAAGTTATTGCAATATGCACTGTGCTTTTACGCTTACTGTGAGAGTCCTATCTTGTACTATCCCTCTTTGGATAAACGGTACGATTCAAAAACGGACGATTCAACAACTGGTAAAAGAGGCAAGACTCATTTCGCGCTCGCACTTCCATTTCCTCAACATATTCCAGACATGTGGATTGATGCTATCGCTGCCAACGACAACGACGAACCGGGTGATTAAAAAAAAAAAAAAGGGAACTCGAAGCAGAGACCCGCTGAAGACGTCTCTGATGGATCGTGATAGTAATCGTTTTTTTTTACAGTGTTTAGGTGACGAGAATCATGTCGTCATGAATCCAGTCTTCATGGATATGATCCGGATGTTTAAGGGGGTATTCTGGTCTAGAATTTTGAAAATTTTTTTTTTTTTGCACAATCTCAAAGTTTAGACCTTTGAGAATATATACTCGAATGGAAATTTTTGTATTCCAATAATTTACAAAGTTATTGCTATTTTATTGACGCAGCAACTATATATATAACTGTATATAATCTGACTATAGACGCACAATATCCGCGACAGAATATCCACGACAAAATATCCGCAGTCAAAAATTCGCGGTGGAAAATATCCGCGTGCAAAAATATCCGTGGTCAGAATATCCGCGACAGAATATCCGTGGTAGAATATCCGCAGTTAAAGATATCCGCTTACATAATAACCGCGAAAAATATATATGGATAAAGTGGGTTGTTGTTGTTGTTCTTTTTATTGTTGTTGATGTTGTTAATATTTTTAACCGCGGATATTCTGACAGCGGATATTCTTAACCGCGGATATTTTGACTGCGGATATATTCTGCTACGGATATTTTTTACCACAGCAGATATTTTCAAAAGCGGATATTTATAACCGCGGATATTTTTTACAGCAAATATTTTGACTGCGGATATTTTGTCACGGATATTTCGTCGCGGATATTGTGTCCACGGGTATTACGTTACAGAGCCGTGAAACTAAGACCCCCACAACGTCTGAATTTTTTTAAAAGGTTATGAAAATTATAGGCTTTTTATAAGGCTTTTTTTTATAGGCTTCTCATTTCAATTGAGAGAAAATCGAAATTTGAATACGGAAGTGCTAGGACACAATAACATACACCGAGAAGCGTATAATACGTCGTTCCGGATATTACCCTTTTCCTTCTTCCCTTATGATTATATATAAATATATGTATATATGGGTCATTCCATGTCAAAGCGGCCAATAGTTGGATTCGACCCCTTTCAAATTCGGAGAAATTTGGTCAGAAGTTTTCTTTCATCATAAAACAAAGTTCTACCAAAGGGGAAAATTTTTGACAAAAATTTTCGAAAGTTAGGCAAAATTAAAAATTTTACCATTTTTTCGATTTTTCCAGTTTATTTTTTAAATATCTCGAAAACTATTATAGTTACGACAAAATCGATTTGGGTTCATCTTAATAAGTATTCTTAGGGCTACGAAAAAAAAATATTCCGAAAAAAAAAATTGAAAAATGTTGAATTTGGAGAATTTTGAGATTTAAAAAATCGTGAAAATCCACGATGAACATTAATTTCTTCATTCAATTTTCTAAATATAATACCTTATACTGATCTTAAAGGACCCTCAAATTTTCAGAATTGAGTTTTTTTAAAATATGAATTTTTGGATTTGGGTAAAAAAAATTGTTTACCCCTAAGCTAAGCAAAGTTGAGTAATCATGTAATTCTGTAATTTTGAGCAGTAAAAATTTCAATAATGACATAAGAATGTAATCCAACGATCGCTTCATACCTCAAATCATTATCAAATCATGAAGAACTTTCATCTGAAAAATGATCTTATGATTTTTGTCAGCCATAAAAAAATTCAAGCCCTTAACCACAGCGCACAAAACGAAAATTCGTCGCCTACGGATTTTATTTTCATATTCTCATGCTCGTACAAACATCGAACGAGAAAAAAAAATCCGGTTCACCGACAAATCGATACTCTTTGAACTAACGTGGCTTTGGAAAGAGTCTGATGAAGCATTCGATATTATTTATTTATTATTATTATTTAATTATTTATCATTAATTAATCCTGAACTCTCATATTTCGACGAAACACTCTCCTCTTCCGGTCTGTTGCTCGAGAGCATAATTACGAGCAATGAAAAAAAAATTCTCCATCGATTCGAGGCGTAGCAACGAGAAAAATCTCCCTCTGCGTTCTGTTAATTTTTTATTCTCCTTGATATCAAAGTTGCTGCGAATGTTTATAGGTTAGAGTATATCCTATATATATCTGAGAGTCGTCGTACCGCCTTTTTTCCCTACAGCTTCGATTTTTTGTTGAAATATAAAAAAAATATACATGGAGCATTCCACCCCAAATCGACGACTTTTAACTTCGACCCTTTCGATCTGGCTGAAACTTTTTTATCTTTTCGTACCCTATCAAAAACATTCTTCAGCATTTTTTCAAATTTTTTTGGCCGACCGAAAAAAAGTTATGAATTTTTCAAAAAAATTGGCTCTTTATTTTTCAAACATTCATAAATTTTTCAAAAATTCATCTATCAGAACGTTTTTTTCCCAAAATTTTTGTTTTTCAATGTACTTTTCAGAAAAATATAGAAAAAAATTATTCAGACCGATCAACTTTTTTTTTTAGGTTTCGGAAGAAACGAAAATTTCTCGAGGATTGCCATTTTTTCTTTGTTTTTATTAAAAACTTTGACATTTTCAGCTTATTTCTCATAATACTGCTCTGGGGATTTTTGAGGATGATGGAAGAACTTCAAAGATTGAAAAAAAAACTAATAATAAACGTAATTAAAAGTATGGTAATCACCGAAAAAATTCCCATGTTTTTGTGAAAAAGTAAGAACAGAAAATAGAAGTTAATTCTGAATAATTTGATATATATATATTTTTTTTAACTACATTTAAAGACAAAGAAAAAAAAATGTTATTATACATGGGGCATTCCATGTCAAATCGACCACTTTTAAATCCGATCCCTTTTGATTTGGCTGAAATTTTGTTTTCCTATTCTACACAATTAAAAACATTTTTCAGAAAAATTTCAAATTTTTTTATCAAACTCAAAAGAAAAAGCTTTTTTTTTCAAATGACTATAACTTCTTCAAAAATTGACTAATTGGGACGCTTATTTTGCAAATTGTCGTTTTTGAATGTACTTTCCGAAAAAAAATACAACAAAATTTTAAGATATTAAAATCTATGAAATTTTTCACTTTTTTGGAAAAAATCATCTTTTTATCGAAGTTGGCCATTTTTATTATTTTTTTTTTTTTACTAAAAAAAACACTGATCAATTCCGGAAAAAATGCCGCCCAACCTGGAGTAGGTCGACATTTCCTTCTATTTTTTTTTTTAACGATTGAAAAAAAAATCTCAATTGAGCTTATTTCACAAAATACCGCTCTGGAAATTTTTGAGGATTTATAAAGGACCTCGGACTTGAAAAATAGGAGAAGAAAAAAAAATTCAAAGTGGTAATCGCCAAAAAAAATTTATTTTTTTTCAAAAAAGTGAAAAATTCCATAGATTTCAATATCTTAAAATTTTTTTGTATTTTTTTTTCGGAAAGTACTCAAAAGCAAAAATTTTTAAAATAATTTTTAATTTTATTTAGTGAATAACTTTTGAAGGAGTGAGTTTATCGAAAAATCATAAGAGATCTTTTTTGTAGAGTGTTCAATTCTGTACAAGATCATGTATCGTTCATTTCGATACATCGACTCGAAGCCGAAATATGAAATTTCAATGTTTGAAATTTTTTTTTCCTGTGTTATTAAAATGGGAAATAGAAATTTGCGACATATCTAAATATTTATATTGGGAGCTCTGCTTTTAACAGGCAACTTTTTTCACTTCCCCTAAAGTATTTAATGGATTATTGCGAAAAACAAAAAATAGTCGCTCTTTTTTAATCAGTCTAATACATATATGTGAAAAAAAAAAAAAAATGAAACGACACGCGGTGTGGTCCTGGTTGCGTTTTTTCCTGTGTACGCTTTTTTTGCATCCCCTTCCCTCTCACGTCGATCTCTCTCAACGACGTTTTTTTTCACCCCAACGAAACGAGAGCGCACATATCCCAGGACCAAAACACAAACTCGTACACTTTGAAGGGGGCACAATGTGTATGTGTGTGCACCATAAAACCGGCTCTATGCTGCTCTGTCGGCCGAGCAGCGCCGAATAATAAATTATTGTTGAGCGCGAACCCTGGATTTTTCCCACCCTCCGCTGGATCTAGCTCTCCCGCCCCCCCCCCCACCCCACCCTCGGCCATTCCCTCCCCGTTGTATAGCGGAGTGTTCATTCTGGGAAACGCAAAACCGTAGAATTTTTCCGGAAAACTCGGTGCCAAAATTCCCGAGCTTTTTCACACAGATATTTTACACCGGCAGGAGTCACTTTTTTCCCATCCCTCCCCCCCCCCTTCCCCCTCTCCATTCTCCGGCCTCTGGCAAAAGGTATTACACATTTTCATTCAAAGGTATCACACGCGATATCACAAAATTGACGACATACACGTTGAAAATGAATTTTCCTCTTGATCCAGCGTGTTGAATTCAACGTCACGAAGATTTTATATATTTTTTTTGTTCTTGTTGTTTCAATCATATTAGGAAAAAATTTGATGTGTGGCAAAGGCTCGCGAGATTTTCAAGTTATTGCACTAAACCTTTGTGCAACCTTCGTGTTGACTTTGAACTTAAGGTTTGAAGTCAGCTATAGAATTTGGCAAAAATCGAACCATATTACGAAAAAGTTGCACGAAATTTAATTTTTCATAGGATTATACATGAAGCTATTTGCCAGAATTACGGAATTTTTTCTACAGACCAAATCAATAAGTCTGTTACAATTCCTTGTGAATCAAGCACTCAGATCTTTATAGAATTTTTCATTTCTCCAATACCTCAATTTCTCAATGTCCAATGCCTCAATATCTCAATGTCTCAATGTTCAATGCCTCAATGTCTCAATGGTCAATGCCTCAATGTTCAATGTCTCAATGTTCAATGTCTCAATGTTCAATGCGTCAATGCGTCAATGTCTCAATGTCTCAATGTCTCAATGTCTCAATATCTCAATGTCTCAATGTCTCAATGTCTCAATGTCTCAACGTCTCAGTGTCAAATGTCTCAATGTCCCAATGTCCCAATGTCTCAATGTCTCAATGTCTCAATGTCAAATGTCTCAATGCCCCAATGTCTCAATGTATCAATGTTCAATGTTCAATGTCTCAATGTCTCAATGTCTCAATGTCTCAATGTTCAATGTTCAATGTCTCAATGTTCAATGTCTCAATGTTCAATGTCTCAATGTTCAATGTCTCAATGTTCAATGTCTCAAGGTCCAATGTCTCAATTTCCAGTCTCAATGCCCAATGTCTCAATGTTCAATGCCCAATGTCTCCATGTTCGATCCCTGAATGTTCAATGTCTCAATGTTCGATCCCTCAATTTCCCAATGTCTCAATGTCTAATGTCTTAATGCCCAACGCCTCAATGCCCAATGTCACAATGTCACAATCTCTCAATATCTGAATGTTCAATGTTTTAAGGTCCAATGTCACAGCGTCTCAATATCTGAATGTCCAATATTCGATGTCTCAATATCGCAATGCTCAATATTCTATGTCTCAATATCTCAATGTTCAATGTTTTGACGTCCAATGTCTCTATATCTCAATGTCCAATGTCTCGATATCTCAATGCCAAATGTCTCAATGTCACAATGTCTCAATATCTGAATGTTCAATGTTTCAAGGTCCAATGCCACAATGTCTCAATATCTGAATATTCAATGTTTTAATGTCCAATGTCTCAATATCGAATATTCAATGTCTCAATGTCCAATATTCGATGTCTCAATATCTCAATGCCCAATATTCAATGTCTCAATATCTCAATGCCCAATATTCAATGTCTCAATTCCTTAATGCGCAATATCCAATGTCTCAATGTCTCAATGTCTTCATGTCTCAAGGTCCAATATCCAATGCCTCAATGGCCAATCTTTGCATCGTTTTCAGCACTCTTTCAATAATTTAGATAGCCTGGACCAATTTATTGCTATCAATAATTAAGTCTTATTGTTTTCTCTCGTATAAGCGTGCAAGAAAAAATCCTTTCTCGCACATCTTTCAAAGTATAAGTGTCCACGCAAAGTATGTGCATGTGGGCAGCTTTGGTGGTGGGTGCGATCACGTAACCAATCGAGAAATCGGTCGCGCAGGGTGTTACTAATTGCTGAGATTTGTAATCGGGAGTCTGTGTTTGGGTAGCGGCGGGTTAGGGTTGGTAAGGGAGGAAGGGAGGCGAGCATCAGGTCGATTTGAGTTTGGCACGGTTGTACGAGCTTATGGCTGTTACCATATGGGTCGTTCCATGTCAAATCAACCAATAGTTGGAATCGAGCCCTTTCTATCTCGATCAAATTTGGTCAGAAGATTTCTTTTACCATAAAACAAACTTCTACCAATGAAAAAAAAGTAAAAAAATTTTGTTCGAAAGTTACGGAAAATTCAAAATTTCACGATTTTTTTTATTTTTCCAGGTTATTTTTTTAAATATCTCGCAAACTATTATAGTTACGAAAATTGTTCTGGGTTCGTCGTAAAGAGTATGCTTGGGGCTACGAAAAAAAATATATTGCGAAAACATTTTTTGAAAAATGATGAATTTTGAGTTTTTTAAAACATGAAAATCCAGACATTAAATTTTTGGTTCATTTTTTTTATGTTATACCTTGTACTGATCTTAGAAGATCTTGAAATTTTCAAAATTGCGTTTTTTTTTCAAATATGAATTTTTGAATTTTGGTAAAAAAAAAATGTCTTACCTCTAAGTTACGTAAAGTTAAGCAATCATGTAATTTTGTAATTTTTGAGCAGTAAAAATTTCAGTTAATGACATAAGAATAATGTAAAACCAGAAACATAATTGAATTTGCGTTTTTATTTATTTGGTAAATTCAAAAATTCATATTTTTGAAAAATTATATAAAAATAATTGATATTATCTTTCAAAAAATTGAAAAATAATTGGTATTATATTTTTTTAAAAATGGAACCAAAAACGTAATGTTGATCGTGGATTTTCACGATTTAAAAACATTCAAAATTCTCCAAATTCATCATTTAAAAAAAAAAATTTTGGCATATTTTTTTTGTTCGTAGCTCCAAGTATACACTGTAAGACTAACTGAGATCGTTTTCCGTAAATTTAATAGTTTTCGAGACATTTAAAAAATAAACTTGAAAAATTGAAAAAATAGAAAAATTTTGTATTTTGCATAACTTTCGAATTTTTTTTTTTTAATTCTTTTCCTTTGGTAGAAGTTTGTTTTATGATAAAAGAAAACTTCTGATCAAATTTCATCGAAATTGAACGGGGTCGATTCCAACTATTGGTCGATTTGACATGGAATGACCCATATGCATGCATCGTGGAAATGGAGGGTGCGAACTGTATGTAGTTATCCTAACTATAGTGTTGCAGCAAACACACAAATGTGTGTATGCATGTGAGTGTATAGATGCATCTGGCGCTGTTACATTGGAAAATGTACACACACCAAGAGAGAGTCACAGATGTGTTTGAAACATCGCAGCTTCTCCCGATCGTCTCTCGTTCTATTCCTCTCACTCTCGTTTCTAGTTTCACAGTGGAACTACCCCAAAATTACACCATATAGGACACTCAAACGGCTCCTATCGGTATATACATATGGGACATTCCACGTCAAATCACGCGGTCATCGGCCTGACCCCCTCGGATTTTGATGTCCAATGAATCGTGGGTTTCGTTTGGTCCAAAATATGACCTCAAGTTTTTAGAAATTTTTATTTTATTTTTTAGGCATTGCCCGAGCTAAAAAATCATTAAATTGAGGGAAAACATAAAACGGGGCCTTTTAAAAATTAATTAAATTTTTTCACAGAAACTAGGGCCCAAAACAGATGATTTCGTCATAGTTCGATAATGGGCCAAAAATAATTACTATTTTTTTTTGTATTTTGATTTTTTAAAAATAATTTCTTATTTTTATTGTTTCTTGTAGTGAGAATAACAACAAAAATATTTTTCTAGTGAAACATGATTTTTTTTTCTTGGTTCAAGAGTGAAACGACAACATTTTTTGAAATTTTATTAGCCTCAAAGACCTGAAATAAAACGGACGATTTAAACACAATTAAAAAATAAAAATAAAAAAATAGTAATTATTTTTGGCCCATTATCGAAGTCAGTGATTGGCAAAAAAATCTATCTATTTTTATTATCAAATATTTTCAAAAAATTAATAATTAGCAAAAAAATATTACGAATTTTTTTTTAACATCAGTAATTAGCGGGAACATATAACGAATTTTTCTAAAAAATTAGTAATTAGTGACAAAACATTTCTAATTTTTCCAAAAAAATGAGTAATTAACGATAAAATATTACTAATTTTTTCCAAGAATTAGGAATTGGCGAGAAAGATATTGCTAAATGACCAAAAAAATTAATAATTTGTGGAGAAATGTTGTATTAATTTTGGAAAAAGTAATAAATAAATGAAAAAATTACTAATGCATTTTTTAATGGATATACTGATTAAACATTCGTATTAATAATAACTTATGTGATATTGTATGATATTCGATACAATAAATACTGATGTGTAAAATATTCGATAGATCTAGTTATTATAAAAAATAAAACAACTTTTTTAAGAGAGTTGTTTGAGCTTATAATTATGACGCAATCCGTACACACAAGTACGTAAATATACACAATACTTTTCTACAAAGTACTATTTTTTTTTTTCAATTAGTAAAACTTGGTAATATTAATTCGCTAATTACTAATTTTTTTGGAAAAATTAGAAATATTTTTTCGTTAAATACTCATTTTTTAGAAAAATTAGAAATATTTCATCACTAATTACTAATTTTATTGGAAAAATTAGAAATATTTTGTCACTAATTACTAATTTTTTTGGAAAAATTGGAAATGTTTTATTACCAATTACTAATTTTCTAAAAAAATTACTAATACTTTTCCGCTAATTATGAATTTTTATAAAAAATTAGTAATATTTATTGATGAATTATTAATTTTTCGAAAAAATGATGAATAAAATCAATATCGTTGACGGAAAAAATCGATCCTGCCGATCACTGATGAAATGACGAAAATATCTGTTTTGGGCCCTAGTTTCTGTGAAATAATTTCACTAATTAAAAAAAAGCCCCTCCTTATGTTTTCCCTCAATTTAATTTGAGGTCTTATTTTGGGTCAAACGAAACCCACAATTCATTGGACATCAAAATCCGAGGGCGTGAGGCCGATGACCGCGTGATTTGACGTGGAATGCCCCATATAGCACACGCTCCTCTGTGTAAGATCGGCTATTAGCACGAGAAATGTATACATGGATTGATGAAGTCTGTCAATACTAAAGTCCACATCGAGAGTTCACGCACACATCGATCCATATACGGACGTCCAAGAGCGGCACTTGATAATCCGGACTAATTTAATTGCTCGTCGTCATCGAGCGATCATTAAATATATAACCAGAAGAGAATTGGCAAAAGGTTAAAGGTCCAAACACACTCGATCGAAGGATTCGTTTGGGACTCAATGGTTGAAAAACGAGAAGTGCCTTAAGGACAACCATCTGGCTTGAAAATAATTCAATGGAAATTGAATCGTCGCCCAATTCAGTTTATCAGAAGAAACGGGGGTAAAATGGAAAAGTAAAAAAAAAAATAGCCGGCTTGAAAAAAAAATTATGATGGTAATTTTTTTCAATTGTATAAAAAATTTCCAATAGCTGCGAGTAATTTTTTTTTAGACGACGAAAAATATCTGTAGTTTTCAAAATGAGAATAACAGGAGAAAATTGAAATTTTTTTTTTCATGAAAATGACGAAATTATAGTAATTTGTATTGTAATAAAACGTTGCATGAAAAATTTTAATAAAAAAATTTATTCATTCATTGAATTAAAGTAATTACATTTGAAATGAAAATAATCATTTTTCTTTCAATTATTAGAATCAGTGAGAATACTTGCAATTTTTTTACAGCGATTATTCGAAAAAAAAGACAATTTTTTGTTTTATCTCAAAAACTCAAAATTATTGTAATTTTTTTGTGAAAAATCTAATATATTAATAATAAAACTAATAAAAACAACAAATATACTGGGGAATATGAGTCATAATGAAAAAACAACTGTGGAAATATTGCACGAAAAATGCAAATAAGCAATAAAATATTAGCTCGTCACTCACTCGTTCGTCTCGATGCTCTCTTCATCGACGATGTCGAGTCTCGCGGAATTCGAACCGAAACTCGAAGAAAAAACTCGCGAAACGCGACGGACCCGAAATTTGATCACGATTGATCAGGTTTAAAGAAAACTTTTGTAATCTTGAAAAAAAAATGATTAAAAGATACTGCACTGTAATGCACAAAAAACTATGCGATGTAATCCAAAAGGCGATGCGGTGTAATCCAATTGAAGATGCACTTTATCTCAAAGAGATGAATATTTCCAACAGCGATGAGCATCGTTGGAGGAAAAAAATTATCTTGGCACGTTTCGAGAACGAAATAAGAGCGAAATGTTTGAGATAAATGCCAGTATTTATCGAAAAAGAATGATTATTAAAAATTTATTGATTAGAATGGAAAAAAAACATGGTTATAACGATTATAATTTCTGATCACGTCAAAAAACACGTTCCGAGTGATTTTTTTTATTCAAACGATGCGCAACGCCGATTCTTTGTTAGGAAATAAATTTCACACTTGAGCACGACTTACATGCTAAAAAGGCCATCAAAAATATCACACTCAACACTCTCACCGTATTCCAAGGCACTGATATCCGAAAGGCCCCGCGAAGATGTCATCATTATGACCGATGCGAAAAAACCGACGTTTCTTCGCCCGACCCACCATCTCGCATCATTTCCCGTTTCGCGATAATAATTTATATTCGACATAATTGCGATAAATTTACAAAAAAGAATCGAAAAAGAATCCCGCAAAGAAATTTAAAAAACACGCCGCGCGAACAACGACGTCTACTTTATACGAAATTTCCATTATAGCCGTCGCGTCTTTGGATTTCATCACTAGCGCCACGATGACGCGGATCGGTCGGTGGCGGAAAGCCGAACTATCTACCCACCGACATCGATTTTACCGACCCTGATAAGTTAGCCCCGAACTCTTCTTTACCGACGGGACTGACGCTTCGCTTGGAGTTATTCGAATAATTTTCCCGCGATATAGAAAGAACTATTAGCACCAAAAAAGTAAAATAATGGGAAAAAACATGTCAAAAAATTATTCATACCAATGAAAAATGATGCTCGACGATAGCGGGGGGTCACTCGAGAAGAAATACGACCGAAAATAGAAAAAAAGTTGGAGCTCTCAAAAACGCGACCATCTCGCAAAACGGCCGGAACTCAACTGACGCGATGCCAAATTTTTGCAACTTCCTAGTCAACACGGCACTGCGATAACAACTATTTTACGAAAATAAATGCTTTTAACCCATTTCAGCTGCACGATAAATCTTAATAAAATCTTTTATTAATTATTCAAGCATAAAATCGTACAACCGAGCCTTATTTATGAAATTTCTAAAAATACGACCGGAAGTGACGCACTTTTTCTTGGCCCCCATAATTCTCCCCCGCTTCACTTTTCTAACCTTAATTGCAATAATTCGATAATTTGGGCAAAAATTTATCGAAAAAAAAAAATGATATTCCATTGATTCCTGCGTTATCATACGCGATTTCAGGTTCCCCTCGATATTTTTTATGTTTTTCAGGTTCTCAATTTACGGTACCGAGCTCGCAAAAGACGTAATACGTAAAAATCACGGTGGGGGTATTCGCCCTGGCCGCAATTTTTTCGCTCGGTTTTTCTTGAATTTCTGTTTTGTGAGGTTATTTCTACATGTTTTTCATTATTCTGTTGTCGAGGAATATCCTTGGGCAAGGATTTATCGTCTTTTTTATATGTTCCGTGATGTGTATCGTGAGAATTTCACAAAGACACGGACGGTGTCGGTTCGGAATGTGGATGTCAATCGTGCATCGTTTGTCATTGATACAATATCCTCAGCCTATATTCCATCGATTTCATCGTCCAGAATCGATATACGGGGAGCCTTGGCCTTTTTCGACCCACGACAGAATGCTGGGCTTGACGAGAAACGACTCGTAAGTCTAATTGACCCGGATGATCGAGCCTGTCGAGTCTCTCATCTCCCATTTTCATGTCTGCCCTTGCTCTTTCTTTAGGTCGTATAATCCTCCGCAGGCTTCGGACCCTGGAGATTAATCTTTCATCTCCGCAGTCTTGACTCCTCGAGCTTGCTATCCGAAGGTCTCGGGCGAACTTGGCACGGCTGGCAATCTCGTCTTCCTCATTGGCACGTACACCGATGTTTCATTGACGAGCCAAATCTGTTCACCGCCACGCTCGGAGTAAAGATTTTGATGCGTAAGGTTGATGCAAGGTCCGCAAGATCCTCGAACACTGAAACTTGGCGAAGATCCATCTTTGAGATTCGTCGTTCATATCCGATGAATGCTCATTGTCTACGGTGCGTAACGACGATTCTCTAAATAATAACATTTGCGCTGCGCAAGACCAGGGAAACCAAGTTCAAAATATCTCACACAGGTTCAGTTGTCGTATGGAAAAATTGCCTTCGCTGGAGTCGGCGAGGAATGTAGCAGAAAAGATCAGCTACAGAGTTTTGGGTTCGCCGAGCTTACGGTAAGGAAATCATTCATTTTTATCCTCCGCAAAGCGGGCTACTGAAACATTCGTTTTTTACCTCACTATGATAATCATTGTTGTAGGAAAAGCGAAAGCTTTGGTCAGGATACCGAAGGAAGAAAGCGAATAATCGACCAAGATGCGGAACTACAAGATCATTGCCAAAGATAGAAAGCTGGACAAAAATTGTGGGGCAAATTGCAAATCACCGTTAAGAAAATGCATGAAGATAATCAACGTGCGAAGCAAATCCCTTTGCTAGCTTCAACTAGGAATCCAGGGGGAGAAGATTGGAGGATCGGTGAGCTATGAGTAAGAAAATTTTTGAAAATCACCCGTTGCAAGCTTTGCCAATGAAATAATTGTTTTTCATTTTGCCAGGATCATTGTGGTTGAAACGAAGCATCCTTGTCCTGCTGGATAATGAACAGAGAAAACGAATAATTAGGCACAACGGAAACTTCGAACGATCTTCGATCATCTCTGAAGGTAATCGCTGCATAAAGAAAAAATTGCCTACACGCATTTGGAAATGTGAAAAAATCATTTTTTCATCCTCCAATTGAGATCATTTCTACCCCAAATTTATTTAACATTAAGATTGCCTTGCAAAGGCAAAAGTTGAAAGATACATGTATCGAAACATTTTGAGTCTGAACGAATTAATTTTTCTTACATTTTTTTTTACAAAACTGCAACTGACTTCTCAACTTTATTGTCGATTTTGCTACATTTTTCAATCTCCACTATCTCGTATCGTTCCAAACTAAATATAAATATTTACACTGTAGAAAAAATCTGTATTAAAATTAATATACATGTGTAGGAAGTTTTTTTGCAGATACTGTGTATGAAATTTCAATTTCAGTATTGAAAATTCATGGACCCGAATTTAAAGAATAAAAGTATGCAGTTGAATTTTAAAATACTGATGTATTTGAAAAATCATATACATGCCATTGAAATTTCAATTTCAGGTATAATATTATTCAAAAAATGTGTATTAAAATTAATATACGCGTTTATTTCATAATCACAATACATGTCTGAATTTTCATATTCATTTCATGAAAATTAAGTTACCGTAGCTAAATTAATTGTTGTTAAACATGTTATAAAAAATATATAGCCCTTGCAAAATAATTTAATATTCATAGTTTACCGACCCCAAAAAGAGATTCACAGAAAAAAAACAAAAATCTTCACGAATAGCCCGATCTAATTTCTCTCTGAGACCAGGAATCGAACCCTCGACCCTGCCTACCATCCTACCTATCTACCTAACACGCTACCTATTACGCTATCGACTACTTGTGCAGTCCCTCTACTTGTATGATATATGAATGCTGGAGTGCCGAAATAATATAATAGTACATGCTTTTGAATGAGCAATAAACCATGAAAGTTGGTTTTTGATTTGCGAATTCGAATCCCCTGACCCCTCATAAGTTACGTGAAGTTTATTCCAGAATACGTGAACCCTCATAACTTAAGTGATCCCTCAGAACTTACGTTACCCCTCATAACTTAATTTCGCGATCCCTGACCCTTCGTAGATTATGTAAAGTCGCAAAACTTAATTCTATGGTCCCTGACTCCTCATAACTTAATTTCGGGGCTTCTGACCTCTCATCAGTTATATAAACCCTCAAAACTGGTTTGAATAAAACCGTGACCTCTCATAACTTAATTTCGGGGCCCCTAACGCCTCATAAGTTATGTGGACTCTCAAAACTTTATTCCAGAATACTTGATCTCTCATAAATGAAGTGACCCTTCATAATTCAATTTCAGAGCCCCTGACCCCTCATAAGTTATGTAAGCCCTCAAAACATGTTTGAACAAAACTGTGGCCTCTCGTAAGTTAAGCGACCTCTCATAACTTAATTTCGGGGCCCCTGACCCCTCATAGTTATGTGAACTCTCAAAACTTTATTCCAAAATACCTGACCCCTCATAACTTAAGTGACCCCTCATAACTTAAGTTACCCCTCATAACTTAATTTCGTGACCCCTGACCCCCCGTAGATTTTGTAAAGCTGCAAAATTAATTCCGGGATTCCTGACCTCTCATAAGTTAAGTAACTTTTCATAACTTCATTTCAAGACCCTTGATCTTCACAAGTTATGTGAACTCTCAAAACTGTTTTCCAGAATCTACCCGACCCCTCATAACTTAAGTAAATACTCACAACTTAAGTGATCCCTTATAACTTAATTTCTGACCCTTCGTAGGTTATGTGAAGCCGCAAAATTTAATTTCAGGCTTACTGACCCCTCATAAGTTAAGTAACCCCTCATAACTTAATTTCAGAGCCCCAGACCCTTCATTCGTTATGTAAATCCTTAAAATTATTTGAAAAAAACCGTGACGCTCTCATAAATATTCTTTTTTATATTAAATTTGAAGACATTTTCCACCGTGACTGATTGGAAATTTTAAGACATGAGTGTATTAATTTCCAATAATCTATCTTAAAATTGCGAAAAAGTATATAAAAACCATTTTCATATACGGGGATATTAATTTTCAATGTTCACTCTTTGAATTTTAATATACAAATATTGAATTTAAGACAAAATTGTTATGATTTGATTCAACGGATTGTTGATTCAACAATTTGATTCAAAATTGTTAATTTGGTGTCGCGTCAGTTGAAATCCGGCGCTTCCGCAAGATGGACGCGTTTTTGGACGCTCAGACCTTTTTCAATTTTCCGTCGTATTTCTTCTCGAGTGACTCTCCCGCGAAACATCGAGCATCATTTCTCATCGGTGTAAATAATTTTTCGATATTTTTGTATATTAGTAGTTTTTTTAAACATAATGTGAACCAGAGAGTCACAAAAACTTGGCGTCGAGTCAGTTGAAATTCGGCGGTTGACCAAGATGGACGCATTTTTGGACGCTCCGACTTTTCTCAATTTTCCATCGTATTTATTCTCGAGTGACTCCCCCGCGAAGCATCGAGCACCATTTCCCATCAGTATGAATAATTTTTCGATACTTTTTTCCACATACATTTTTTTCTCGTTGTCAAAAATGTGTTCTGGTCCGCGGAAAAATTCGAATGCGCAAAGTAGAATAATCACCGTCGATAAAGTAGAGCTCGGTGGGTAAGTCGCCAGCATCGATAGCTAGTTGAACTTTTCGCCACCGGCTCTGCGCGATTGTGGCGCTAGTGACAAAATCAAAGACACGGCGGCCATAATGGAATCTCGTATCAACAACAAGTTGTCGTTCGTCCGCGCGCTTTGTATTTCTCTGAGTTTTTTTCGATTCTTTTTTGAAAAGTCATTGGTAATTTTGTCGAACATAAATTATTATCGCGCCTCGGGAAATGATGTGAGCTGACAGGTCAAGCGCGTCGAGTGACCAAACGTCGATTTTTTCGAGTCTGTCATGACGATGACATTTTCACGGAATCTTTTGAATTACAGTACCATGGAATTCAGTGCAGTGCGTTTAAATGTGAAAAAGTGACATATTCAATGGCCTCTGTAGCACGTAAGCGGTGTTCAAGTGTGAAATTTGTTTCCTAACCTAAAATCAGCGATGCTCATCGTTCGAATGAAACAAAAAAAATCACTCCCAACAAGCTTGTCACGTCATAGGAATTATTGTCGTTAAAACAATGTTTTTCTTCCATTCTAATCAATAAATTCTTAATAATAATTCTTTTGTCGTAAATACTGGCATTTATCTCAAACATTTTGCGGTTGTTTAGTTATTGAAACGTGCCAAGATAATTTTTTTCCTCCAACGATGCTCATCGCTGTCAGAAATATTTTTTTCTTGGTGATAAAGTGCATCGTCTTTTGGATTACACCGCATCGCCTTTTGGATTACAGTGCAGTATTTTTTTAACTATTTTTTTCAGGATTACAAAAGTTTTCTTTAAACGTGATCAGTCGTGATCAATTTTCGGTTTCGTCGCGGAACGCGAGTCTTTTTTTCGAGTTTCGTTTACAGACGAAGAGACGCACGATATTGCATTCTTCACGGCTGATCTGCAAGTTCCATCGGCCGGTGAGTTATTTTACACGAAATTTGTTCTTTCTCTTTGTTTGATATTTTCATATATTTTCGAATATTGAAACAGCAACTGGCGATGAGTGGTAAATCGTGCAAAAGCTTTTTATACATTTGCAAAGCTTTTTATACAATGAGCTTTCAATAAATATCAACTTGATTGCGAATGTCTAACCGTGATCACGCTTTCAGTTTTATATGTAGGTATATATACATATATACACTACCGGCGAAAAGTTTCCGGACAAAAGTTCAAAAAAGGTCAGGAACGTTTTTTTATGCCATTTCGCCGGAAGTCAACGTAAACTAATTTGACAAACGGCATTTTAGAGGGGAAGAATTCGCCTTCATTTCCTGTTTTTCCAATTATTTTTACAATTTGTTTTTGGTAGTGGAGTCCATTTTGAAAACAACTGCTTTTCGCCTTTTTTCCCTCTCTTCCAGTGCACCCATTTTCAAGAGGAATTTTTTAAAATACATTTCTACGATTGAATTCATAAAGGGGAAAGTTTGAGCTTCAATTTCCTTTTTTTAAAAATTTAAGCGATTTTTTTTTCTCAAAGTCATTCTGCTTTTTGTGAAAAAAGAGGAAATTTGATTTTATTGATCGATTTTTCGAAAAATTAATAATTAGTAAAAAACCATTTCCAATTTTTCCAAAAAAAATAGTAATTAGTGACAAAATATTTCTAATTTTTCCAAAAAAATTATTAATCAGTGACAAAATATTTCTAATTTTTCAAAAAAAAAATTAGTAATTAGCGAAAAAATATTACCAAGTTTTACTAATTAATTTTTAAGAAAACTGTGCTTTGTAGAAAAGTATTGTGTATATTTACGAACTTGTGTGTACGGATTGCGTTATAGTTATAAGCTCAAATAACTATATTAAAAAAGTTGTTTTATTTTTTATAATATCTAGATCTATTGAATATTTTACACATCAGTATTTATCGTATCGAATGTCATACGATATCACATAAGTTATTATTAATAAGAATATTTAATCAGTACCCTTAAAAAAATGCATTAGTAATTTTTTCATTTATTTATTACTTTTTCCAAAACTAATACAACATTTCCCCACAAATTATTGATTTTTTTGAAAAATTAGAAATGTTTTGTCA
Organism: Alloplasta piceator; assembly: GCA_946863875.1. Taxonomy (NCBI): domain Eukaryota; kingdom Metazoa; phylum Arthropoda; class Insecta; order Hymenoptera; family Ichneumonidae; genus Alloplasta; species Alloplasta piceator. The sequence continues at coordinate 5,736,403 of OX333076.1, read as the reverse complement.
CTAATTACTTATTTATTAGAAAAAGTTGTAATATTTTGTCACTAATTACTAATTTTTTAGAAAAATTAGTAATACATTTCCGCTAATTACAAATGTTAAAAAAAAATTAGTAATATTTTTTTGCTAATTATTAATTTTTCAAAAAAAATGGATAATAATAATAGGTAGATTTTTTTTGCCGATCACTGTGCATTTTACAACGATGCAAATTTTAGGATCTTACTTTTACATCGGTGTATTATTCCGAGTCAAGAAAGTAATCCTGAAAAATACTCTCGTGGGCCTCACTCATCGCAAGTGTGAGAAATATCTCGTCAAATTGGCACAAAAGTTGGGGAAACAAGTTTCGCGACAAAATTTCCCAGTTTCTATCGTTTCGAAGAGGCGAACTTGTCGCGGACCTTCCATAATATTACATAGGAAGCGAGCTCTCGTTCGTATATCTGAAGGACCCAATTAGCGCCAGGCGCTTTTCGCAATTGCTCTCCTTTCCCTCTCCCTCCCTTTCTCTCTCTCTCTCTCTCTCTCGTTCTCCCTCTCCCTCTCTCTCTCTCCCTCTTGGATTTCCCTCTTCGTTTTACCGACGCTGTATAAATTGGTCCTGCACATAGAAATAAAAAGTAATGAAAAATGTAGGGGAAAAAGAGAGCGAGAGAGTAGTCACCCCCCCCCCTCTCCCACTTGGGCGAGGATAAAGCCGGAAGGGGACGCTTCGCGAACGAACGAGCGAATGGATTTTTCGTGGTCGGAGGCGGGGTGAGGAAGAGGCCTCCTCTCTCTTTTTTTTTACATCGTATTTTACATCGGTCTCGTTTATTTTATTTTTTTCGATTTTTTCTATCGCTTCTCCACAGTCTCGAATAATATTCCCGGCACGAAAATCCGTGGTTCAGAATATTCCACGAAGATCTCACGAGCAGGCAATTTATTCCGTTTTGGGTCTGAATGCACATAAATACAGAGCTCGAGAGTTGGCCTAATTAATAAAATGCCCGGTATTTCGATGCCGATCGATTCTCTACTCTGGATATGCACTGGACTGATTTAAAAAAAAGTGACTATTTTTTATTTTCGAAATAACCTATTAAATACTTTCGGGGAGGTGAAAAAAGATGCCTGTTAAAAGCAGAGCCTTTGATATAAATATTTAGACACGGCTCATTGCGAATTTCTATTTGCCATTTAAATAACACAGGAAAGAAAAATTTCATACTTAGAAATTTTATACCTCGGCCTTAAGTCAATGTACGACAATGTACCGAATCGAACGATACGTATTCTTGTAGGGAATTTAACGCTCTACAAAAAAGGTCTCTTATGATTTTTCGATAAACTCACTCCTTCGAAAGTTATTCACGGTCTAATATATATGTGTCATATACATATGAGTCATTCCCTATCAATTCAACGACGTTTTGTCGGTGACCCCTTCGATTTTTTTTATTTTTTAATATGTTATTATACATGCGAAAAGAAGTATCCGTGTAAATTTTTAGCTCTCTATCTTAAACCATACCGAAGTTATTGATTTTTCCAAAAATATTCTCAAAATAATCATAACTTCTACAATGACCAAGATATTCTAATTTGTTAGGAGGTCATTTTTTTCAATGTACGTTTTGAACAAAATATCGAAAATGAAAAAAACTAATTTTTAAATGTTTTTTTTAGCTGTTTTAAGCTTAAAAATTGGATTTTTTTTTCAATGGGACCCCTTTGATTTTTTTCAAAAAAAATTATAAAATTCTACGTAAAAAAACGAAATATTCGAGATTTTACCGAAGATTGGATTCAAATAACTTCTTATTAAAAACAGAAATTTTCGATTTTTTTTCATAATCTTGATCTTTTTTCTTTCTATGACAACAATAGTTGATTTCAATTATGTTAAAATAAATTATTTAACTTCTCTCACGTATTTCCTTTGTAATTAACAATAATTAACATTAAGAATTACAATTCAAGTATACGTTTTGCACTTTATTCAATTTGTTTATATAAAAATTGTAATTCTCAATCTTAATTATTATTATTTACATAGGAAATATGTGAGGGAAGTTAAATTATTTATCTTAACATTATTGAAATCAACTACTGTAGTCATAGAAGGAAAAAAGGTCAAAATTACGAAGAAAAGTCGAAAAAAAAAACATTTTTTCATAAGAAGTTATTTGAATCCCATCTTCAGTGAAATTTAGAAAATTGTGTTTTTTTTAAGGAGAATTTTATAGTTTTTTTTTAAATCGAAGGGGTCCCATTGAAAGAAAATCAAATTTTTTAGCTTAGAACCGCCAAAAAGACATAACATTTTTTTTCTTTATTTTCGATATTTTTTTCAAAATGTACTTTGAAAAAAAATGACCTCTTGGCAAGTTAGAATATCTTGGTTATTGTAGAAGTTATGATTATTTTAAGAATATTTTTTCAATAATCAATAACTTCGGGATAGTGAGCTAAAAATTTACATGGAAACTTCTTTTTGCATGTATAATAACATATTAAAAAAAAAAAAAAACGAAGGGGTCACCGACAAAACGTCGTTGAATTGACATGGAATGACTCATATGTATATTAGACTGTGAATATGGGTGAACTACTGTGGGTCATTTTTTTAAAAATTAGGTTATTTATGTTAATGCAATTTAAACTTTTGTTTCAATAAAGATCTTACGATATTTGCTAATAAGTGTCAACATTTTGCCGGAAACTAAAAAAAAGTGAAATTTACTCCAAATTTAACTTTAACCTTGAATATCTTTTGAAGGAGTGAGTTTATCGAAAAATCGTAATAGATCTTTTTTGTAGAGCATTCAATTCAAATTGTTTGCAAAAAGAATTGTTTTGCTGAATTTTGTTTACAAAATGGTTTTAAGCAATTGATTTACAACATTTCTCTACGAAAATTTTGCGCAACGGTCTTTTTCCAAAAAAATTTCTGAAAACATTTTTTTGCATAAATTTTGCAGAAAATTGTTGCAAATTAATTGTGTGAAATAATTTTGTCTAACAAATTTTGCAAAATAATTTTTGTGCAAACAATTTTGCGAAACATTTTTTTTGCAAAAAATTATGCGAAACTAGATATACATTACTAAACTAGTTATTTAACATCATAAATACTAAAAAGTAAAAAATGAACAAACGAAAAAAAAATGTTTTAAACAAGCTTTTATTAGTTGTTAATAAAAAATTACTAAAAACTTAAAAATAAAGCTATTCCGATTGGAAATAAGTTTTCAAATAAAAGCGTGTTACATTTTAACAGCAAAAGAAAAAAGAGGCTGCAACACGCTTTTATTTGAAAACTTATTTCCAATCGGAATAGCTTTATTTTTAAGTTTTTAGTTATTTTTTATTAACAACTAATAAAAGCTTGTTTGAAAAAAAAATTTCGTTTGTTTATTTTGAATCAGTCTAAATACATATGCACATATTTTGCATGTAGCCATTTATAAGTTTGTGTGTTACGTTATAAAATAAAACACGTGTCGCTTTTTATGTGCTCAACGTGCATTGCGAAATTAATCATAAATCGGGATCGAAGGAAGGGAGAGTTTTGGAGTGATAAAGGCATGGAGGGATTTTGGGGTGAGAGGCTCGGATACAGACGTGACGTGTCATTTAATCACTTCCCTGAATTAATTAATGATGTATCGATGCCGGATAATTACGTGCTCGCCATAATGACGACCCTCGTATATTGATTCGATTCTCGATTCACAAGTGACACGCGCACAGATGAAAATTGAAAATTCAACACCGCTCAAACATTTTGCATCAGGCGCAGCTTATTTGGGAGGAAATTAATTTTTTTTTTTTTCGTTTTTGCGACAGGGTATCAATTTGCCACTGTCAGCCTCGAAAGTGCAGCATCAGCATAAAATTTCGTATTGCAAATTCGCATTTGCATTCCTATATTTTTGAGTCCATACACTGAGAGAAAAAATTACTGAATTTGAGATCATGAATTTATTTATTAAGTGAAAGCATTAATTCGATTATTTATTTGTTGAACCAAGAAAGTCACTCTTCATTCTAAAAAATATTTTCACGAATCTATTACTCCATTATATTAAACTCTTATTTAATAGTAACAATTAAATGCATGATAGATTTGATTAAATTTGTATTCATTGGATTAATTACATTGATCGCATCATAAACATGAGATTATTCGAATCTAAAAAACGAATTCAAAACAAAATTATTTTTTTCGAAAAAATTATTTTTTTTCTTCGTAATAAATTCATCATTATTTTACTTCTAAAAATATTTCTGTAGTATTTTCGATATTTATTAGATATAAAGTTGATTGTGATTATTTGAAAAGAAGCTGTAGTAAAATAAATAACACATGATTTTATTCCAATAGAATATTTGTTTGGAATGATGAAATTTTTATTTCCTTCAAGCAGAGAACTATCATTTCTATAGTATACTTTAATAGTAAACATAAGTTGTTAAAAATTAAAAAACTGGGTTTGTGAATGTTTTCTTATATTCATATCTTCATAACTCCTAACTTTTTTCAAGTGCATAGTAGTAGTCGATAGCGTAATAGGTAGCGTGTTAGGTAGTTAGGTAGGATAGGTATGATGGTAGGTAGGGTCGAGGGTTCGAATCTCGGTCGGACAGAGAAATTAGATCGGAGAATTGGCGCAAATTTGTCTTTTTTTTCTATTTATCTCTTTTTGGGGTCACTAAACTATGCATATTAAATTATTTTGCAAGGGCTATATATTTTTTATAAAATGTTTAGCAACAAGTAATAAACACGCATTTGATTGAATCAATCATTTTTCCTGTTGATTGGACTAATTAATTTGTTAATTCAACAAATTTTTTTTCTCAGTGTTTCCTGTAGTAAAAGACACGTATGTTTTGAATGATAAAATGTGTTCTTGATTCAAACAACATTTTATATTACATATAATTGATAACATATTGTTAGATTCAAGTAAATTCGTTTATTGAAACAGAAATTTATGGAATTGACTGAAAAAAATGAACCAAGTAAATATATAAAGAAACCAACCTAATATGTTTTGGCAAATAATGAAAAAAATGATTTTTTGCCTTCAAAACTTTATTTCATTGGTTCTAGTAATTTTTTCTCTCAGTGTATAACGACGGTTCAATGTGACTGTCGAATTTTTTTTTTAAATTATTGAGAATTTTCGTTGGCTTCGATGGGATCTTTAATATTATAAGCACATATTAAGTCTCATAAAGAAAGGTTCTTAGGTGAATACTTCAAAGGTACATTTCAGTTCAAAAGTTTGGAAACACTCGCTGCGATTCCGCGCCGCACAAAAAGTTTCACTGCTCTTTTAAAAATGAAGATATTTCAATTCAACAAGCGGCGTTTCAAAGGAGACATATTCAACTTCATTTTGCTTTTTCCAGAAAAAAATTTCGATTTTTTTTGAACGCGGTACGCCCTTTGAAACGTGGTCGTTTTTCGATTTTTTTTTGGCGTTGAAATCTTGGCGCACGACCTATGAAATTTTTTTTCCCACGATTTTTTATGTAACAAATTTGTGGAGAGGAGGATAAGCTTCAATTTCGTTTTTTTTAAAGTTTCGTACGATTTTTTTTCGCAAAAATATTCAATTTTTTGCAAAGAATGACCATATTTATAAGATGCAGCGTAACTCTAAAATTACCGGGTTTTTATAAAATCACTAAGAAGGTAAAGAGTTTCATGCAATTATTCTGGATTCAATACAATTTTTTCAAAATTTTATTATAAAATTTTTATAAAATAAAATTATAAAATGCAATTCAATCTTTTCAGAATATTTTTCTAACATTTTTTATCGAAATTTTTTCCTAACGATATTGTACAAAAAATGCAAGGCAATTTTTTCAGAATTTTTTTCTAAAATTTTTTTTCGAAATTTTTTCTTAACGATATCTTGAAAAAAAAATTTTCATTGAATTCAGAATAATTGTACGTTTACCCTCTTAGTAATTTCACGAAAAACCAGTAGTTTTATAGTTACGCTACATTTGATAGATATTTTTTGCAAAAATCTGAATATTTTTGGAAAAAAAATCGTACGAATCTTTTTAAAAAACGAAATTAGAGCTCATACCTCCCTCCAGAAGTTTTTCATGCGAAGAACAGTTAAAAAAAAAAATCATGGGTCGTGCGCCAAAATTTTAACGCTAAACAAAAAGCCAAAAAACGTCCATATTTCAAGGGTTAAAAAAAAATCGAAATTTTTTTTTGGAAAAAGCGAAATGAAGCTGAACATGTCGAACATGGATGAAATATTATCATCATTTGCTGGAAATGGATCTCAAAGAATTGTAAATAAATTGTTTTATAATTTTGTAGAATTTAAACAATCGCAATTTTAGGCCTAAAGTTGCAGAAAAAGCAATTATTCGTAAATATTATCATAATTTGATGGAGATAGATTTCAAGGAATTATAAATAAATTGTTTTATAACTTTTTGAAACAATGACTATCGATTTTATTGACGAAATTCTCAAAAAACCTAAAGTCAAAACCCGAATGTCCCAAAATAGCTGAAACTGATTTCTAAAAGATGAAATGGATCAATAATTCAAAATCCATTCGTCAGAACTGGTTCAAATTCCACAGAAATATAGATTTTTAGACGTAAAAATTCAACATAATTTTTTCAGATTTTCAAAAAAATGAGGATATTTATTTATTCTTGATTTTCGAAAAAACGTAGTTTTACTATCGTGGCGTCATAAATGCACCAAATGAGGTTAATCCATGCTCAGTTTGAAGGTTTTTGAATACAGTTTCGATTTATCGAAGTGAAATTCTCGAATTTGAAAATCCGGCGGAGTTACAACACAAAAGCAAAAAAGTTGTTTGTTCGAGTCGTTAGAAGTACGCAATTTTCAAAAAAATCATAACTCGTACAAATAATTTTATTTTGGGCCGGCGATTTAACAGCAATGTTTCCTCAAGATAGAGAACACAGGAAAATATCGGAGACATCGATTTTTTGACCCCCTGGTTTGACGTGGATTCACTCAGAGAACAAAGTCCCCATGAACAGGAAGACATTTTGGTGTGTCTCAATGAGAGAACGCTGGAAAATAACGCAGTTTATGGGTATAGGTATCAAAATAGGTATAATACGTAACGGTACCAGAATGAAATCCGACAACATTGGATTTTGCGTTGTGCGCTCGTGCTTTCAACTGAAACTTTTTATTGGCTACAATGCACGGAGATAGCAAAAGTGGGGGAGGTTCGGGGTGTTGGTGGTCGTCGTGGTGATGTTGGCTCTGGTGCATATACCGGAGGAGTTTGGTTGTTGGAAAGAGAGACATAGAGAAGGGGGGGGGGGGTTCAGCGCCGACTGGACGTGTTTCCGCGGCTCGTTTCCTGGCTGCCTTTCCTCTCTCTCGACATGTCTGTTCAGCCGCGGGGTCGGTTGGCTCGATAATACTTTTCCTAGACGAGAAACGATCCGTTCTGGGTGTACGTGTTTGTGGGTATTCTCCAGTAGTGGAACGTCGCCCTCCAGCACAACGTTGCCCATAAAGGCACGATGAAAAACACGAGTCAGCCTCGTCGATGCTGGATGCAGACGCGTGTTATACAAACACACTGTTGGGGACATTGTGCAGAAATAGGAAGCTTTGATTCGTTGCAAAAAAAAAAAAGACCCGACACACGCACGATATAATATCCAATCAGGCGTCGCGTCATGAGATAAAGACGCGACGATAACGACCTTTTGTTTTGTGAACTTCTGATCTGGTGTCAATTTTTCTCTGTTGGGGATGTCCCTATTTTTCGGGAATACGCTTATGCTTTATTTACATTTTCACACGCGGTTTCTCTTAACTGGTATTGCGATTTTTGTTCTCCTCTTGGGTGCAGAATAACTCCAGGGAAGATCGAGAATTGTTTGTGATCGTTACCACCAACCTGTGAAAAGTAATTGATGGATTAGAGAAGGAATCGATGAGAAGTGGCAGTCGGAAGTTAAATGTTCTGGGGAATCACGTTTGTTTGGAAAATACGTTTTCGGATCTGCCGACGCGAATCTTAGTTTTTATGGATTGAGGTCGTCAATGTTGACTCTAATTTTTATGACAGGGTCTGTTCATTTAATTACATTCAATTTTTCAACCAATAGGGATGCACTAGGGCGATTTTTTTCCCCACTAAAGTTGAATTTTACCAAAAATTCTCGTTTTTTTAGGTTATCTCCGAAATTATGATTTTTATCGAAAAAATGCAAAGAAAAATTTTGTTGGAAATTTAATTTCCTATAAAAAAGGTCATTTAGACCTAATTGCTAAAATCAATATTTCTCGAGATATTGGGGTATCAACCATTTAAAACGTTTGGTTCGATAAACCATAACAATTTTATACCACAAATAAGTTAAGGATCAATATCTCAGGAAATATTAACTCTAGCAATTAGGTTCACAGGACCTTTTTAGTATGAAATTGAATTTCCAGAAAATTTTCTTATACATTTTTTCGGTAAAGTTAATAATTTCGGAGATAACAGCAAAAAAACGAGAATTCTGGGTAAAAATTAAGTTTAGTAACCCGCACTATCTCACCAGTGTAAGTTACACTTACGCTGTCTCGGACACTTTTGAAGATCGTTTAATTTTGCATAAATTACGACCAAGAACAATGTGATAGGATAAAATGCCGCTGAGTTATGGAATTTTGAATAACAAAAATTTTGATCTACGTGTAATTTAGATGGAAAATCTTTTCACGCGAAGGGAAAGTACTTGATATTAATATTAAGGGCTATAACTTCCAGGGATTTTCTTTTCAACAACATGTCCATATCCAACAAAATTTCAGGTCGGGAGTGAGAAAAAACAGATAAGTCGAAAAAAACGCCCTAATGATGCACTTAATCCACTTTATCTTTGTAATTAATCTTGGTTGCGCTACCGGATTGTGATAAGGTCTTGGTTGAGTTGGCTGATTTTGATTGGATTGCAACGATTCCGATATAGAAGTTCTTATGATCCAGAATTAGGAACTTTAATTGTATAAGTTTGTAATGATCTTTAATCAATAGCAGATTTCAGCCGTAAACCTACGCTACAATGGTCTTATCATTAGTTTTGGTTAAGTTGCTTATTCGTGATCAGATCTTAGTTGGGTAGTTTAATCCAGATTAGGTATGAAGTGGGATGTAGTGTTTCAAACATTGAAGTTACGGTTCAAGATGAAGTTAAGTTAAGATTTTACAGGTAAAGTGGTCTAGTCTTAATCATCGGTCTTTATTGGATTCTGCTGATTCGGATCTCAAAGTTCGTGCGAACGAAAAGCAAGAACCATAAGTAGGGTTTGGGGTCCAAATTGATTTTCCATGAAACGGCAGCTTCAATCGATGAACGCCAACTCTACTCTTAATGTCAATGGACTTAACCTTTGTAATTAGACTTGGTCAAGTTACTTTGTCGTGTACCTTGATTAATTGTCTTAGTTATGATTAGGTCTTGATTGGAACTAGGATTTCCAGGGTTAGTTTCAGTAAATCTCAAGTATTTTCGGATCGGTATTGATTTTCATGCTATGACATGACACAGTTGACCTCTAAACCTACTCAACCAAACAGACCCTGACTTCAGCCAAACAGTTTAAGGATTGGGTGTCACCAAATAGATATAGAAAAGAAACTTACCACCACCACCGCCACCACCGGACCATCCTCCGCCAGATTTCCATCCACTGTTCCATCCGCCACCTCCGCCGCCCAATTTCCATCCGCTGTTACCACCACCACCGCCATATTTCCATCCACTGGACCCACCGCCGCTGGGCCATCCACTATAACCGCCGCCGCCGCTGGACCATCCACTGCTGGGCCATCCACCACCACCGCCTCCGACTGTGATTACTTTGATGATCTTTCCGCCACCACCGTTCCAGCCTCCGCCGCCGCCGCCACCTGACCAACCTCCGCCACCGCCTCCACCTCCGTAATTCCAACCGCTGCCTCCACCTCCGTAATTCCAACCGCTGCCTCCACCACCACCGTTCCAACCGCTGCTTATGTAACCAGCTGAAAAAAAAGAAAGAAGAGACGATGAGCTATTTGAAAGCTTGATACTTTTAGATAGCGTTCACACGCTCTTCTTGGAAGGTGTCTCGAGTGCATTATTAATATGATAAATTTCACAATCCCGCACCCACTAGAAATGGCTACTTATCTCTGCAGGCTCAAAGGTCATGTGAGAACTCTCACGGTAACACTGTTACCAGGTCACATTGAGTAAACTTACCATAAGCATTAGCGAGGCACGCGAAGAGGACACAAACTACGAGCACCTGAAACATATTCACACACACACACACACTTTTCAATCGATATGCTTAGCGCTAGACTCAGAGAGTATCACATCGAGATGGACCACAATCAGTTGATGTTAAGTTGGGTGTTTCACTGTTAACCCGTACGTACCTTCATGTTGGAGGTGTTTGATGCCTCGGACCGGACAGCCCGCTTCTTATATACCAACGTCTGCTACTAGATTGCCCCCCAGGTCTCGTCTTTGCCTTCCTTTCTTCTCTCCTGCACAGAATTCCATGTGATCCCCGCCCTTTTTTCTTCTCTTTCCTGATGCGCGATACATTACTCTCTCCCTCTTACACACACACTCTCTCCCTCTCGCCATTTGCGATTCCCAAACGAGCGCGAGCAAACTCCTCGTCCGAAGAAGTTTGTCAGTTCGTGGTGAACGTCGAGATGATTCCGCGGGTGGGGACTGGCCGGCAATATTCTTCTCGATCCTGCGCCCCTCCTCGACCACCTTGTTGCACTCTCAACATTTTCGGGCTCTTTATGGATGCTTCCTTGCGAACCTTTGTTGTCTCGACCCTCCCACTTGATCAGGCCCTAGTTTTCTCTCCACTCCTACGTGATCAGGCCCTAGTGCCCTCTCCCCTCCCACGTTATCAGGCCCTAGTTCTCTCTCCTCTCCCACGCGATCAGGCCCTAGTCTCCACGTTATCAGGCCCTGGTTCTTTCTCCCCTTCCACGCGATCAGGCCCTAGTTCTCTCTCCCCTCCCATGCGGTCAGGCCCTAGTTCTCTCTCCCCTCCCACGCGATCAGGTCCTAGTTCTCTCTCCCCTCCCACGTTATCAGGCCCTAGTTCTGTCTCCCCTCCCACGTCATCAGGCCCTAGTTCTCTCCCCTCCCACGTCATCAGGCCCTAGTTCTCTCTCCCCTCCAACGTCATCAGGCCCTAGTTCTCTCTCCCCTCCCACGTGATCAGGCCCTAGATCTCCCTCCCCTCCCACGTGATCAGGCCCTAGTTCTCTCTCCCTGCGCCATTATCATCGAGACCATTGTTCTTGGGCCTCAATCCCAGGACAAGTGATAGCAAAGCAGAGGAGGGAGAGAGAATTAATTGGACTTGTAAATTAGCTTCAGATGCAGCCACTGATTAAACTGATGAGTCACTGACGAATGGTACGAGGATGTGAGAAATTTTTTACAATGGAACGAGATTCCCAAAACGAATCGATTATCTCACATCAGTATGGTTTCATCACTGATGGGAAACTATGAAGAAAAAAGAACAGAATTTATTATGTGATTGGCATTTCTGATAGTTGATTTTTCGCATCAAATTCCTTATTCTCAATCTCGTGATAAATTTAATAATCGAATTATTGTTTTTTTGCTGAAATATATCGAGATGATCGAGACAAAAATTCAAGGCAAGCGAGAATGCTTATGACATTTTTATTGAATGAAGATAAAACTGAGGACAATATCACGAGACTGGGTTATTTCCTGAATAATTATGAATATTTAAACGATGTTTCTAAATTTGGAAAGCATGATTTCAAGATAAACGAGTTTAAATTTTTTTTCGTCCAAACCGGAAACCGCTCTTCATGCGAAATAATGAGTTCACGATTCTCTTAATTTCGACAATTGAGCCAAATCTTTTTTTTGCATATTTATTTTCTCCAACTCGCTGGAATAGAAAACTGTCTAAAGTTATATACTTAGTTAGGCGAAAGATTAAAGCATATTTTTGCAATTCATTTTTGTAAAATCATAATTAGATATTCTGACAGAAGTTCGATGATTACAGTAAATAATAATAATAATAATAATAATAATAATAATAATAATAATAATAATAATAATAACAACAACAATGATAATTAACTTACAACAATAAAAGTAACATTTGAAGAGCATTCCATATTTTTAGTAGTAATCGGTAGAACTTTTTGAAAAGACCTTTTTCGGTCAAAAATGCGTTTTAGAAACAGGTTATCGAAAATACCAAAAAGCAAACGATTGACTGTTGTATGTTGATTTATAAAATGATAAATTAAAGCAATTTTCCAAGTATCAAACAAAAAAAATTAAAGTTTGTTCAAAGCGAGTTTCGATTTTTGCAAAAAAAAAAAAAAGGTTGTTAATTAATCAAGTCAAAAGTATATTTAAAAAAATCCTTCAAAAAAGAATTTTAGAAAAAGTAATTTTTTTACTTTTTTGAGGATGTATAACTTCTTGAAGCATTCTGAGTATCCATAAGAAGTTATTTTATTTTTCTTCTCATTTTCTCACTGGCACAATCGGTTCGGAATCAAAACCTGAGAAAATGCAGCCGAAGCATTCAAAAAATGTATATGGGGCATTCCACGCCGATTCGACCTGGGTCTGACCCTTCACCTCTCCGATTTTGTCCGCAATTTTTTATTGTTTGGTAGTACCTCTGAAGAGCACTCAGAATTTTTTTCAATTTTTTTCGGAGCAATTTGACATAACTATAATTTTATGAACAAATTATTTTTAGCCTAAATTTAAAAATCTGAAAAAAATCAGAAAAATCCCGTTTTTTATATGGGGAATTTCAGGCGTTGAGCCAAAGTGGGCAGGGGTTTGTTTCTGTTTATAATAAGCTTTTGGAAAAAAAAAAATTTTTTAATAGAAGGAGTAACCTAAATTGAGTGGGCCGTTATCCAAACATTTTTGTGTGAATTGAAGGTGTTTGAAAAAAATTTTGAATAAGGGCCCCAATTGAGATTTCTTTCTATTTTTTTTCTTTTTTTTTTCGAAATAGCTTGTCATACACAGAAAGAAACCCCACTTTGGCTCAATCCTCAAAACTTTTCTTATAAAAAAAGGAGATTTTTGTGACTTTTTTCAGATTTTTAAATTTGGGCTAAGAATAATTTGTTTATAAAATTATATTCAAGTCAAATCGCTTCAAAAAAATCTTTAAAAAATCCTGAGTGCTTTTCAGAGGTACTACAGAACCATCAAAAATCGCGGACAAAATCTTAGAGGTGAAGGGTCAGTCCCAGGTGGAATTGGTGTGGAATGCCCCATATATATTCATATATATCCATGTACAAATGTATGATTCTTAAAATGCTGGAAGGCCAGACGCTCTTGCATCGCGCCTTTCACCGATTACCACGAAGACCACCCGACGTGTGGTCAACGTTTATAGGTTCTAATTCTGTATGTGAAGCTTACGAGACATTAAATTTTTGCATCTTCATAAATGCAGAGAGTTATGAATCGTCGAGATAGCGTTAATCATGACGTAAATATAGTCTTTACGCATATTAAATTAGACAACTCTATTTTTCATGACGAAAAGTCCTCCAAAGAAACAGGAAGATGTACAAAAATGTCTATGCTGCAGTTTGAAGGCTTGATCGGCATTTTTCAAAGCTTTGGCTTTTTTTGGGAATAACTCAAAATACGTCAAAAATACATTTACGTATGTGTGAAGTCATGTTTACCGTCGGTGAATGTACACGATCTTTGTAATCGCAATATCACTGAAACGCGCGGCTCTCAAAAACGCTTGAGTTCGTTGAGGCGCGATCCACGAGAAAACACGACCGGTCACTTTATTATTTTCCTCTTTCTCTTCGCTGAGATTCGAGTGTGTAACATCGTGTAATATAGCGCAATGGTCAGCGAGTCGTCCGATGACGCGATGCTCATTGTGCACTGGTCTCGATAGCCGACGCTCGCTTTAGTACAGGGACGCCACCACCAGAGAGCGCGCTCACGCGGTATTTTCACTTCTATTTTCGTAAACACTCATCCCGCCTCTTTCAGCGCTCTCCGTGTCATTCCAGAATGTTTTGACGCGCCACTTGCAGCACAAAATAGAAACTGGAACATCATTCCGTCTTACCGTTTGCCTCTTCCGCTATCTTTTCACTCGTCGAACGACATGAGTTCGAGATAAGAATTTGAGATCAGTTCTGTCATTGTGATATTTTTACTTTCACGACGACGATGTTTATGAGAGTATTTATCGTCGTCATTCGAGACACGTCGAGACCGATCGTGCAATAGTCCAGTTCGAATATGAGGTGCCAAAGGTCAGAAAGAAAAACGCCGATCTTACATCACAAAGAGGCTGAAGGAGTATTGTATTGTACCGTAGGGCCTAAAATATTTAAAAAATGTAACTACAAACGGTAATTTATTATTTGACAGCAGATAAAGTTAAAAGAACTCTTTGATTCTCGCAAAATATCCTGCAAGATCAAAATCACCGAGAAATTGGCTGGTCATTTTTAATATCTAGGGCCAAGTCATGTACAAGGGCTGGACATCATTTTCCACGCTGTTTGCGAAAATTCTGGCGCAAGACTTCACGGTGAATAAGCTGGAACGAAATGGTGAACCCATGTACCGTAAATTCAACCAAATAAGAGCTTCAAAGAACCCGGGATAGGATCAGATATTCATATTTCTCCATGGAACACGCTGGTTTAGTAAGGTCTAATATTTAGGGAATTCATGTGCAAATATTCGACAATGTGGATTTTCGTGCGCAAGAAATATGCCTCATAGGGTCCCTCGATTTTGGGTTAGGGCTCTGCTTTCTATTGCCTACTAGTTTAAGCGACTGGACCAAAATTCTAAAGTAGACTCGATCAGAAATTCGATGGATATCCAATCTATCTTCGGATTTAAATCATCAGGCGGGTCATGAATGTTATATGAAAGCAACAGCGAACCATGTCTGGATCAACAAGGCTATGAATTCCATTTCAAGAGCATACTGTTGAGTCACTTTTGGCATCTTTCCTGCACTCTCTCTCTCTCACTCTATTTCTGGGAAATACATCGTCCAAATTATGTCTCTCAGAGAAGACACCCGTGACACCTTGACTGACGTTGTTGCACAATGCCGTCCACTTTCATAAGGAATTACGTAACTCAATCTTATTGGAGTGATCTCCACTCTCGAACTAATTCCTTGTAGCATATAAAGCCTACTGAAGACATTGGCTTTTTAGTTTAAATTCATGTTGCACGGTCCAAGAAAAAACTATGTCTTTGGTATTTCATGATTCTTACGTTTAGGCTAACAACAATTGCCAGACCTTCAGTACTTTAAAGATTCTGATCGTAAGTTGCATTACATTTCACTAGCATATGATTAAGTCCAGTTGGATTCTTTGCTAGACTGACCATTCCTTCGAATAGATCCGCCAAATCGTAGAGAATATCTAAGGGCACGTCCTTCACACTTTACCTGACTTTGTTGCAGATTTTTACGCAGACATAACTTGACCTCATTATAAGGAACTTGACCACTGTGGATGGAGAGTGGTCAAGGTATACTATAAGGCATTACTATAAGCTATTGGTATAAGGTATTACTATAAGGTATTGCTATAAGGTATCGCTATGACGTATTGCTATAAGGTATTGCTATAAGGTATTGCTATAAGGTATTGCTATAAGGTATTACTATAAGGTATTGCTATAAGGTATCGCTATAAGGTATTACGATAAGGTATTGCTATAAGGTATCGCTATAAGGTATTACTATAAGGTATTGCTATAAGGTATCACTATAAGGTATTACCATAAGGTATTTGATGAAATATCTTTAGCATATGAAGTAGACTTCATATGCTAGACCAAATATGTTTACATGTTTGGTAGACCAAAATTTGGCAGACCACTTCATCCTTGCAAATGAATGTCGTATCATGCAAAGAATCATAGGGATACTTTTGTATGCCAAGTACTTTGCCAACCAAATCACCGACGGACATCAACTCGTATCTGTATTCATTCATTGCGATCTCTTGCATACAAACTGGACATTTTTGTCCTTTGCTGGAACGAATGTGTTCAATTATTAAAAAGTGTATGCTTTGGGGTCCGGGGTTGGCGATCGGGGTTGGTGGAAGGAGGACGAATGCCACAACGCACCGAGAGAGGTCCTCTCTAGTGAACGCGAGGCTTCAACATGAAGGGTCCTCTAGTCTATGTCGAACAAGAAGGACCCCATGCACGGATCGCGGTCCAATCGATTCTATCCAACGTGGAATATTCGGCCTGCAACCACGACCCTTGAAACTCATTGTCGCTGTTCTTCCACTCGGTCCTTCTAGCCCTATCGGAAATTTCGCTACTCCAAACATCAATAAAATACATTGTCATCCAATATTCTTATGGCTAAAAATAACGTCGCAGCGTGGTGTTCCCTTTGCTCATCGTTTCGAAGGCTTCGAATATTTATCGAAGTGTACTAATTCATCGTTTGATGCTAGAAGTGTACCTGTGACTACATCAGCGTACGAGTATTACACGGGATTTACATACATGGATGAACGGTCAAAAGTCTTTACGATTTTCCGTCCAGATAGCGAGAATCTGGAGGGGTCAAATTTGTTCGGTAGTCAAAGGGTCGATAACTTGACTTGTTGGCTGAGAAAGTGTCCTGTCAGCCGTACTTTCCTCGAGAACTTAACGGAGATATAAAGGAGGTGAATATCCTCCGTTGGGCGCCAAATGAACCGTGAGGACAATCGTTGTCGTCGTCGTCATCGTCGTCGTCGGCTCTTGGCCAAAATATCGGCCACGACATCGTTCTCGTTCAGCCATGAAAAATCGATCGGTTCCTCTGGCAAACCCTCGTCCACTGTCTTTCTTCTTTTTGCGGATGTGTGCCTCCCATCAAGCACAATTCGACGGCAGTATGGAAGAACGTGCTATCTCAAATTGTGCTAGAAGAACGTGCTATCTCAAATTGTGCTAGAAGAACGTGCTATCTCAAATTGTGCTAGAAAAACGTGCTATCTCAAATGGTGCTAGAAGAACGTGCTATCTCAAATGGTGCTAGAAGAACGTGCTATCTCAAATTGTGCTAGAAGAACGTGTTATCTCAAATTATGAGAGAAGAAGGTGGTATCTCCAATTGTGATCAATTGTGATCAATTGGAGATACCACCTTCTTCTCTCATAATTTGGGATAGCACGTTCTTCAAGCACAATGTGAGATAGCATGTTCTTTCAGCAAAATTTGAGATAGCACGTTCTTCTAGCACAATTTGAGATAGCACGTTCTTCTAGCACAATTTGAGATAGCACGTTCTTCTAGCACAATTTGAGATAGCACGTTCTTCCATACTGCCGTCGAATTTATATCTCTCATTTCAGATTTTCATCCCAATTCACAAAATCATACTGTGTCATATCGAGAACTGTCCCACGAATGATTACTTTGTGGCGAGGCTAATTAATCCTGCAACGCTGCACAGACATTCCGAAGTCTCGCGGAAGTTTAAACCTGTCATGAACCAGCTTCGACGACTCTGCTCCAATTATAAAAGACTCGTGACTCGAATGATGCAACGATCATGAGTGCTGAAAGCCGATTTCCCTCTCGTCCACGGGACCAAAAACCGGGGAGGATTCCCATTCACCGCAGACACCGGGCATTACAAAATCGGTCAATGCCGCACCCGAAACCCAATCCAATTTCTTTTTTTTACTCATGAATTGGACCATGTTGTGGTCCGGATGCAGAGGCAGAGGGATATTCCTTTCGCAAGAAATTTTTGTAACAGGATTACAATATTGATTATTTAATAATTATAGTATCAAGGGGGTATTCTGGTCTAAAATTTTGAAAAAAAAAATTTTTTTGTGTATTCCTAAAGTTTAGACCTTTAAGAATATATCCTCGAAAGGAAATTTTTGAATTCCAATAATTTCCGGAGTTATAGCTATTTTAGTGACGCAGTTTTTCTAAAAACTACTTTTTTCAACACGACAATGCAATATTATCACAAAAAATTGTTTCGCATAATTTTTTGCAAATAATTATGCGAAACTAGATATAAATTACTAAACTCGTTATTTAACATCATAAATACTAAAAAGTAAAAAATAAATAAACGAATTTTTTTTTTTCAAAAACAAGCTTTTATTAGTTGCTAATAAAAAATAATTAAAAAGTTAAAAATAATTTTATTCTGATTGGAAACAAGTTTTCAAATAAAATCGTGTTACATTTTAACAGCAAGAGAAAAAAAGAGGGTGTAACACGCTTTTATTTGAAAACTTATTTTCAATCGGAATAAAATTATTTTCAACTTTTTATTTATTTTTTATTAAAGACTAATAGAAGCTTGTTTAAAGAAAAATCGTTAGTTTTTTTCACTATTGTAAAAAAATTAAAAACTATGAAAAGAGAGTTGAAAAACGCTTCTTTTTTGTTCCGACAGCCGCCATTTTGCGATTTTTTTTCCGTTTTCTCCGAGGTAGGGACTTTAACGACTCTCTTACTAATTAAGAACCTTTTTTTAAATTTTGTATCGGATGACCAGAAACGTTGCAATCGTGTCACTCAGCACACCCCTTTTTTTAACCCCAACTTTCCCAGCCTATAATTTAATCAATTTTCATTTTTTTTAATCGAACATTTTTTTGTTCATTGTCAAAATATTGATAGATATGTTATAAAAAAATGAATGATAAAAATATTGTTTTTTTATAGAGCTCGACAAAATGATGAAAATAATAATATTAATTATAAATATGAATTGCAATCGGTTCAGAAATTCAGAAACACTTTATACATTTTTGATGAAGACAAAATCTTTGTTATCTAGTATTAGAAAAAAGATAAGTAAATGATCATGGTAGCTTTTGAAAGGGAAACAAATCAATTTTATTTTTGTTTTTTAATTTATTTTTCTGCATTTATTTTTAATAACTTCGATATGCGAAAGTCGTGTGTAATCTCTTGAGAAATGGATACAAGAATTTTTCGACTGAAGGTTGAGAAAGTGAGAGATTATGAGTTTCAATTATGTTCTTATTTTGATATTATTGGACGTGTAATGCACAGTTACGTAACTTTTTGTAAGAGAATGCATTTTTTGGTAATAATGGTCGTAACTCGAGAAGTCCGATTCTGAGAATGAAACTTCAAGAGAGAGAAAGGCTACATTTTTCACCGTGGACAAATCGTGGAAAAAAAATTAAGACCATGTTAGGTAAAAAATTTGCGGGATTTTTCCTGACTTTGACTGAATTACTAGATTCTTATCTATTTCTTAAAATTTATTAATGGTCCGAGCAATTTCATTATTACAATGAAATCAAAAGTGTGATCGACGGCTCAGTCGATTCTTTCCGCATGTTTTCACTGAGAACATTTTTTTCTTGAAAATGCAAAAATTTGTTTGACTCAACCAAATGTTTGTTTCCGGACGTTCAACGAGATCATTTTGGTAATTCAACAAAGATACAGTGGAAGTTTTAGTTAAATCGGTTAAATCGTTGCTTGAATGGGCAAAGTTTCAGTTCAATCAAATAAATATCTCTGTACCAAATAAATTGTGTGATTGAAAATACGAATTGTTTTTTTGGTACAGCTAAATTTATCAAGTTGAAATATACTAGAAATCAACGAAATATTTCTGTACAGCAACTCAGCAAAGTGTCAATTGGACTAAACTGTATCTAGAAATTGACCAAATAATTTTGTTCACCTCTTATGGTTAACCAAATCCATTTGTTGAATTAATTATAGTTTTCATTATTTCAAACAAATTAATATTAAATCAACTAAATTTTTTTCATCTTAATGGATTTAGTTGTTTTAACTGAACTTTTTTCTCAGTGAAAATCGCTTTTAAGGTTGTTATCCTTTCGGACTACTTTCCATCGTAAAAGCACAATATCCTGGACTATCTATTATCTCGCGTTATTTGATACGATAGTTATCACGATGATAAGGGTGTGGCACGTGAGGTAAAAATATTAAACGAAATCTACACTGAGAAAAGTTTTTTTTTATAGTAAAGAAATATATTTAGTTGGCACTTTTACTTAAATATTTCTTAACTGATAAAAAATTTGTTAGTCGTTGCGTCAAAATAATTTATTAACTGTTAAAAAATAGTTATTTAATTTATTAACCGGTAAAAAATAATTGATTTCGCCATATTCAACTTTACATTGGTTAACAGTTAACGAATCCTGGTAGATTGTTTTCTCAGTGTAAGATAGTTACGTTACCAGTAAAATCGATTAATCCAATATTTTGCTTCCTCATAAAGAAATCTTTGTTTTTGTAAATTTTATTTTTTCGTAATTTTTGTTATGTCAGTACGTTTTAGATGTCTTGAAACGAGAAAAAAAAACCACAATCAGTACTTAAATTAAAAATCTGGTCGACAAATTCGGTCAAAAATTTCACGACAATTGTCATCGATTGTCATAAAGTTGTCATAAAATTGATTCGTATTGAATTTAAAAAGAGTAGCTTTAGAAATTCAGTTTAAACAAAAATCTAAATTTGTCCAAAAATGTCGATCGAAGCTCTAACTTTCAAAAGTTTACAACAATGAATAATATTTTTTTCCATGAATCGTCTAATTAATAACAATGATTATTATTGAATTTCAATTACAACAAAAAATTTTAATCTGTAATATGGTTGTAAATTCTTGAATTTTAAAATTGCGCAACTGTTCAGCTCAAATTGTTTTCACTGAAAAATAAAGTAAAATAAAAAGATAATATAAGATAAAGATAAAAATTTTAAAAATTCGAAAAAGCTGTAGAAATAACTTTTTAAGGAGAAACTCCAAAATTATTTTCTATTATTTTTATAGTTGAACGGTAATATTTTTATAAGTGCAATAAAAGCAAGAATAGTACAAAAAAGTTTTTCGACCTGAGAGTAAGATAATTAACATTGCTTAAGATTTCACAACGATGATTCGATAGACATTGAATCAATCTATTGAATTATAGTTTTGAGGCTTTGAATTTTTTGATCTATTGAAATCTATTGAATTTTTTCTTCATGTCCCTGAAAAAGGTCATTCGTATCAAAATCATTATCTTTTTGGACAATAATGACCTCTAAAAATCTATTATTATCGCTCTAATGAATCCGAATAATTTTACTCTCCTTCGTGGCTTCTACATATAACGTTGTAATAATTATAGTTATTACAACATTATAATCAAATTATTTTTTATATTCGATAAATAAAACGAGTTCCCTTCACTCCTGAAGACCTTCGAGCATTCGGCGCTTCGAATAAAACGTTGTTTTTTACTCGAACGAGGACTGTTTAAATGCGTTTGAGAGAAGACAAAAAAAAAGTTCTCGAAGAAAAATTACGCATGCTCACACATTGGCCTCCGTATCTCATCCAATCTCTCCCATCGTTGATCCTCAAATTGCAACATTTCTCCTCTCCTTACGCGTTTATTCGTGCCACGATGAATAAGCGGATCTTCTTCGTTTTATCCTTCATACATTATTCGTTATTTTGCGCCACAACTTGAAGGATATTATTAAGGAGCGATGCGGTTCAAGTGCCCGGAAAACTGCCCAATCTTTATAATTGTTCCTAAGAAACGAAATGTGATGGAAAAATAGTCTTCAATCTTTCAAAAAAACCGGGGATGTCTCTATTCTACACATTTTTATTCCACATAAAAGTTTTTACACAAGAGAAATAGCAAGAAATATCATCCTACACAAGAGAAGTTGCAAGGAATATTATTCTACACTAAATTATTCTACACCGGTTTCTACACACATTATTCTACACAAGAGAAGTGGCAAGGAATATTATCCTACACAAAGTTATTCTACACGGGGAGGAATTTATTCTACACAAATTATTCCACACAAGAGAAGTTGCAAGGAATATTATTCTACACAAAAGAAGTTGCAAGGAATATTATTCGACACTAAATTATTCTACACCGTTTTCTACACACATTATTCTACACAAGAGAAGTGGCAAGGAATATCTTGCACAAAGTTATTCTGGACGGGGACGACTTTATTCTACAAATGACATTTTCTACACAAATTATTCTACACAAGAGAAGTGGCAAGGAATATTATCCTACACAAAGTTATTCTACACGGGGAGGACTTTATTCTACACATGACATTTTCTACTCAAATTATTTTACACAAGAGAAGTGACAAGGAATATTATTCTACACAAGAGAAGTTGCAAGGAATATTATTCTACACACATTATTCTACACGAGAGAAGTGGCAAGGAATATTATCCTACACAAAGTTATTCTACACGGGGAAGACTTTATTCTACACATGACATTTTCTACACAAATTATTCTACACAAGAGAAGTGACAAGGAATATTATTCTACACCGGTTTCTACCCACATTATTCTACACAAGAGAAGTGGCAAGAAATATTATTCTACACAAGAGAAGCTGCAAGGAATATTATTCTACACAAAAATTATTCTACATCGGTTTCTACACACATTATTCTACACAAGAGAAGTGGCAAGGAATATTATCCTACACAAAGTTATTCTACACGGGGAGGACTTTATTCTACACATGACATTTTCTACACAAATTATTCTACACTAATAAAAATGTGTAGAATAGAATCCTCCCCAAAAAACCCACGAGATTGTCCCAGACTCTCGTTTTTCCCCCAATCCACCAACTGCCAAAGATTCTTTTCCTTAAATATTGAAAAAAAAAACCCTCAACGAATTCCATTTTAAAAGGCATTTAAACTTTCATCTTCAAAATCTTTCACCGTTTCTTTTCAACGAAAACATCGATTTACGCCAATTAAAATTGATATTTCGTCCGATTTACGATTGTTTATCGCTGCGTTTGCCGAAGGGGAGAATTTCGTGCGTGGCAATATAATAAAGCGTGTGGCCTCTTTTTTCAATCTCGAAGTCAAATGCGCGACGTAAGAAATGAGTGAAAGAGTCACAAGCTGGACCATTCACGGTAGTCCGTAATGTTATAACATATACATATAATGTGGAGCCTCGGCTCAGGCTTGGATATATATTGCACCAGCAGATTTAAAAAAAAAGAATGGGAAAACGCCGAGAGATGAAACTCGGCAACAAGAAACTCGTTTTACATTTTTGTGAGTGCTTGCTCTCTTTCCTATGAGAAAAAAAGAGACAAAACCCAATAACAACAACAAAAACAACAACAATAACAACAACAACAACAACAACAACAACAATAATAATAATAATAATAATAATAATATTCGTGATCATATTATATCGATTATTATTATTATTATTATTATTATTATTATTATTATTATTATTATTATTATTAAATGCAATTCACGCGCATCCTCAAATAAAGAAGATTGATGATATGCGCCCACCTTGTGCCCGATAATACATGAACGGTGAATGGCCCCGCAATTTCGTTCCTATTTTAACCGGACGATTGGCAAAGATGCTTTCGAGTCCTTTCTCTCTCTGTGTGTGTGTTCTCCAGCGATGATAAAAAATGCTCAGCAAGAAACGAGCATAGCCAGGTTGTTGTTAAACGATTACATTGTCGCTTCTTCAATTGCACGACTATGCATCGCAATGCAGGATGTAAAGAAACGTTTAAGGAGGTTCATCTGGTACCGAGTGAGTCAAAAGAAAAATGTCAATGCTCAAACTCAAAATAAGCGGTAACTAGCGTAGTCATCGACAATGCTTAACCTCAAAATAATCAGCATTTTCGAGACTAATTAATTTATTATGAATCTCACAAGTACCTAATCGATTTTATGAAGCTCTAAAAATGTTCCTTGGATACTTTTTCATTAATTCTTAATTTTTCGTCAAAATCTGTATCGCAATGATTGTGCATTTAATATTTATAGACGAAACTTGAATTTATCAACGTAAAAAATTTTGTACATGTTTTTGTAACTTTTGACTTTGTTTGAAATTTTACTTTTAAAAAAATAATGATTCTTGAAGCCACCATAGCAGATCTCCGGGAGGTCCTTTAAAAAAAAGGCGTCTTGTGGTAAACACGATATCTCTGGATTGGATCATCCAAGTTAAAAAAATAAAATATATTTTATTAAATTCAGGTATAATCTAGTATTTGATCGAAGGAATAAGTGAAATATCAATTTTTAACAAATGGCGGCTTCTCAAAAAAAAAATCGATTTTCGATGAAAATTTTTGCCTTAAATTGTTTATAAAATGGAAAATATTTATCGTTAAAAAAAACCTTCGATCGATTACTAAAAAATGTCATTATAAAGCTCGTGTAAAAATTTGAGACTGATCGATTATGTCGTTTTTGAGAAATCTTGCTCACCGACTCAAAAAACACAGTTTTGAGAAACACGCGTTCAAAGTTTACAAAGCATTTTACATATAATAATTGAGGGTTTACAAATATGCCTACAACTCCGAAAAATTTATCGGATTAACATGAAAATTAAATTTAAAAAAATTGATTTTTTGAAAATCCTGATTAACCCCTTAAAGCAATGCGCAACCTATGTCGGATCATATCGGTCTCGCTATGACACTTTTTTTGGCTCTTCAAGGCTCATTTGTCCTTTTTTTCCACTAATTAACATTCCGGTTAATTTCCGTATGATGCGCAACTTTTTATGAGACTGCATTTTTTCTTCCGTGTTACTAAATTCGACGATGAATGTTCGTTGGCTGTGAAATAATTTTTGGATCATCCAAAGAGATTATGGTAGGTTGAGGAAGCTGGAATTTGTTTTTAATTAATGATTACAAAAAAGTTTTTCGAACCCACTTGGAAAAAACTTGCGATAATTTTAATTTGCGAAAATTTTGTAATATTGAGTCTTAAATTTGTACACACATACTTTAGTTAGTTATTTAATATTTTAGGAGCAGTTAGTTACTTAATTTTACACTTTGGAAAATTCATTCGAGTGATTTCACTATTATAAAATTTTGAATTTTTCGAAGTGATCGCTTTTCTTATCACGAATATTGAAATTTCGCGTTGAAAATTTATACCTATAGATAGTTCCAAGGATGAAGGTCCTTGAAATCGAATTTCCCCGAAATTGCTTGAAAGGTTTGGATTTTTCGAAATTTTGAATTTTTCAGAGTCGGAAGGAATCGCCTTATTTCGAGGCTTCAATTCCGATTTTCAGTATTCAATCTTGCCAAAATCTCTTAAATGGATAAGAGAGTACGATATTTTGAATTTTTTGGAAAAAGATTGTGAACATTGTAATCGCAACAGCGCAGATTTTGCAAAAAAAAAAAGTGCACACTCGACTCAAATTTTTACAAAAATCTTGCTAATTCAAAATTTACAAAAATCAAATCTCAGCTTAATCACCCCTCTTTTAAATCATTTGAAAATAAATTTCTATCGTCAGATTTTTAAAAATTACTCACAATATATTCATACTTAAATTACAAAAAATCTTTTCACTTAAGGGGGGAAACCCATGTAAATGGTCGAAGATGACGAGGAATTTCGGGATTTTTTTCCAACGCAACTACCGGACCAATCGTTTTCAACTTTGGAGGCTATTTTATTGTACATTCGAAGACTTGAAAAACATTTTTTTAAATCGAAAATAAGTATTCATCAGCAGCCTGCAACCAATCGTTGCTGAACGAATTTTTCCCCCGCGATGTCGAATTGCGGCAGCTGTATTTTTTTTGTTTTTCATTAGAAACAAAAAAATCAGAAACCATTACATTCTATATGAAAGTACGCTGTCGATAAACCAAGAAAAAGTTTAAAAGTTGAATATCGTAATAATGGCGGCACTCAGAGAAAAAAGGTCGAATTTTCACCGAACATTTTTATGCAAAAAATGATTGTTAAATTATTTTTTTTTTTCAAAATAGAGATTTATCGATGAGGGTTTGCAATTATGTGTCTAAAAATATTTGGTTGAAATGAATCGGATGAATAGTTTATTTTTTATTTCTGCCGCAAATTGCAAAAATGTAGTTTCGAGTAAATCGCGTTTTGAAGTTAATCAAAGTCTCTGGTACCTTAAAAAAATGTTTTTCAAGTCTTCGAACGTACATTAAAATAGCCTCCAAAGTTGAAAACGATTGGTACAGTCGTTGAAAAAAAATCTCGAAATTCCTCGTCATCTTCGACCATTTATATGGGTTTCCCCCCTTAAAAAGCTTTTTCTCTTTCAAAAATGCCGTTTTGCAAAAAAAAAAAATCATTAATCTCTACCGGAAAAAAAAACAGACGGGTTTCGCATGTGCTTCATCCATCACGATCGTATCCAATTAGGCAACAAAATAAAAATTCCTAAACAAAAATATAACCTTTCGAGTTGATCGAATGATGCTTCCGAACCTTGACATTCGAACGTCCAATATTACATTTCCGGTCGCGCGTAAAATCCCACATTTTTCAACGAGAGAACCGTTTCCAACTCTTCTGTCTCCTCCAACTGTCCATAATAATTGCACGGCCAGAAACAAATTAAATTTGATTAAATTCGCCAAGCATGGGCAAACTGCCCACTCGAAAAATTTCCATCGACGAAACTTTCATTGAAAGTTACCGATCGCTCTCGATCCAGAATTCGATATCGCGTTCCGATTACAATAACCCTGGAATCAAAATTAAAAATAAAATTTAAAAAAGGAATATCGAAGGTTCGAGCAGGATTGCGAAATCGTGGAAACGTTGCTCGACGAGGCAGCGAGATTGTTGTCTGGTTATTTTTTTCTTTCTTTTTCGTGTTAATTAAATTCAGGATTGGGCAATCGTAGATCTGACTCACATGTGCATTCTTTCTCCACCAGGCCAACTTTAGCGGATTTACCCAATGACTTTTTTTTTCGTTTTGCAGTCAAACATTATTTTAACGATTATTGATTTTCACGCAGCAGAGAGATAAAAGATAAACCTTCAAAAAAATGACATCATACTGACAAATTAGTAAGAATATTAAGATGCTGTTCTTTTATCTTCTGAGCTCTTTATTGGTGCCATTTTTTACTTCATTCTTAAACTGAAATAGTTGAATCGTCTGAAAAAATCGTGCATATAATATTTCAATATTATATGATATTTAATATAATACATATATAATGCAATATAATAATAAATATAATGTAATAAAATAATATAATATAATAAATATATATGAGGAGATCTTTTCCAACCGGGCCACTTTTTTTTTCACCCTCTCCAATTTTGTTCAAAATCTGCCAGTTTGAAATATTAGTCAAAAGGAACGTTTGTGATTTTTTTTAGATTTTTTTAGGCATCCGTTCAGGATTTTCAATTTTTCATTACGAACACTGTATCTCAAAAAATATTCATCAAACAAAAAAAACATGAGGATAAAAACTTTTTTATCTTTTCCACTTTATCGAAAAAAATTAAAATCATAATTTTTCTGCATTGAGAAAATGGAAATTTGGCAAAAAAATGAGAATAAAATTTTTTAAAACTTAATAACACATTTTCGATTTCGGTACAAATTTTACAGGATAAAATAAAAACCCTGCGAAATCTCATAACCGCATATAGATTTCGCAGGGTTTTTATTTTTTTTTCATCGTAACCATTGCAGGTGCCATTCTGAATTTTTTTTCGCAGACTCTTTACCCAATGATAGACATCCTGTAAAATTTCTTTCGAAATCGAAAGTGTGTTATTGGGTTTAAAAAAATTTTATTTTCATTTTTTTGCCAAATTTCAATTTTCTCAATGCAGAAAAATTATTATTTTCATTTTTTTCGATAAAGTGGAAAAAATAAATAAGTTTTTATTCTAATAATTTGTTTTGTTTGATGAATATTTTTTGAGATACAGTATTCGTAATGAAAAATCGAAAACCTTGAACGGACGCCCAAAAAAATCTTAAAAAAATCACAGACGTTATTTTGATTAATATTTCAAACTGGCAGATTTTGAAAAAAATTGGAGAGGGTGAAAGAAAAAAGTGGCCCGGTTTGGGTTTGACAGATGAAAAATTCCGTCTGAGACAGCGATATTTCAAAATTTCACAAAAGTCCAGAAATTTTTGTTTACAAAAATAATTCTACATAAAACAAAGTTTCTCCTCGATCGACTGCCAATTCAAATTATTTTCAGAGATACCACGCAAAACTTATCTTGATTAGGAAAGTGATGGATAAACCTCCACCATTTGATCAATCGTTTATCGCTTTCCTCGGGAAAACACACTTTTCCTCTCTCCTTCTCTCAACCTCACTCGACTACTTCTTCTCCTTCTTCTTCCTCTTCTTCTTCTTCCTCCTCCTTTTCCTCTTCGTTCTCTTTAATTTTTTTTTCCTCCGGCGTATCCTTCCCTCGTTCTCTCATAGAGATGCGCTTGTAAATCCCGATGCTTTTCCACGAACACGCAAGATTGTCCGTATCGTCGCAAAACCAGAGCAACCGTGCTCGGCGTTGCCGATCACCCTCTTCGCTGAAATGGATTCGCGGGGTATTCAATTTACGTAAACCCCGGATCATCGGATCTCGTTCGTGCTCTAGCTTCTATGCTGGTACGCCCTGGTGTTGCTGTATATATTGCTGTATATATATATATTAGGGTGGTCCTTATTTAGGCTATGTTGTTTTTTCTTTTGACGATAGTGCTCAATCGATTTTAAATAAATAAATAGAAACTCATACTAAATTTCAGCTCGTTATCTCAATTTTAACCTGGCCCCCACCGCAGTCAAACTTTTAAAGGGGAAATACGTGTATTTTATACGGTCAATGATTTTAACATTTTTTCAACTTAGTTAATATTGATTTAAAAATTTGAAACTTGGCACATATATTGCTCATAGTATAAGGTAAATTTGTAGTATTTTATCAGATTTTTCATCTTCGATTCTCGACATACCCTCTCGCCAAAAATTTTGGGAACATTTGTCGAATTTCGCACCACACTAAAAGTTTGATTGCGGAGTCAATAATGAAGATAGCTACGTTTTTCAAGCGACGTTTGAAAGAGGACATATTAACCTTCATTTTGCTTTTTTAGAAATTTCTCTACGATTTTTTTTGAGCCCGGTACGCACTTTTGAACATGGCAAATGGCCATGTTCAAAAATGCATACCGGGTCAATGACCATGTTCAAAAAAGCGTACCGGACTCAAAAAAAATCGTAGTGAAATTTCTAAAAGAGCAAAATGAAGGTTAATATGTCCTCTTTCAAACGCCACTTGGAAAATATAGCTATCTTCATTATTGACTCCGCAATCAAACTTTTAGTGTGGTGCGAAATTCGACAAATGTGTCCAAACTTTTTTGCGGGAGGGTATGTCGAAAATCGAGGATGAAAAATCTGATAAAATACTACAAATATACCTTATACTATGAGCAATATATGTGCCAAGTTTCAAAATTTTAAATCAATATTAACTAAGTTGAAAAAATGTAAAAATCATTGACCGTATAAAATACACGTATTTCCCCTTTAAAACTTCGACTGCCGTGGGGGTCAGGTTAAAATTGAGATATCGAGCTGAAATTTGGTATGCATTTTTATTTATTTATTTAAAACCGATTTAGCACTATCGTCAAAAGAAAAAACAACATAGCCTAAATAAGGACCACCCTAATATATATATATATATATATATATATATATATATATATATATATATATATATATGTGTGTGTGTGTGTGTGTGTGTGTGTGTGTATACATGGAATTGTATATGGGACTGTTAACGTCAACTCGGCCAACCTCCAGACTCTGAAACATTAATTTGGATTTTTAATTTTTCAAACGAACTCCCTTAAAGTCAAGAATTTCAAAAATACGACTATTTTGTAAAATCTAAATAACATCAAAGGAATTCAGTAAATGACCTGAAACAGCTCTCAAATCTTCAAAAATATGGAAAAATTTCATTTCCAGTATCTGCTTCATTTTTCTAGAATTCTATTAACCTAATTTAAAAAAAAAATCAAGAAAAAGCTGTATCGTTTGTTGTTAAATCATCATGGCAATACTTGGGTTGTAACATTTTAATTACATGTTGTTTTTTGTTGTTCATATTTTTATGAATAGACATAAAATTTTAAATTAGGTAATAATAAATAGAAAAAAAATATTTAAAAAACCTCTCCACATTTCTAAAAACGGGAGGCTATTACTAAATGATAATTTTATTAAATTATCATAATTTCACGAAATTTTACTGAATTGCCATAATTTCAAAATAAAAAATGAAAATGAAGAAATTTTTAATTCCGAAAGGAATGGTTCAAGAAATTTAGAAAATTAGAAAAAATATTTTAGCTTTCTTTTAAGAATTTTTTAGAATAGCAGAAAAATTGTGTATCAAATCGGAAACAGTTTGGCGGCTACTCGAGTCAACTTTGACAGCCCCATACATGTGTGTAGTGTTAGCAATTCTTCAACGCGCGGTATCTATGTATATATCGAAGTTGGAAAATCTATTTCAAATTCAAACCGTTCGAGTTCTCACACGCTGTGACACTCCTCTTCGTATGTAGCAAAGGGTTGGAAAGGGAGGAACGGTATTATGGACGCACGAATGAGGCTGAAGTTACAAGCGTAATCCCCGAATTGCGAAAAGCCCGAAATGTTTAGTCAAATGGAATAAACATATCTTGACGTATTACTTTTTCACGTGAGTATGATATAATTTACCAACAATCGCAAAAACTTCAATGCAACATTATCACAATAAAAATCCAGCTGTATTTCCTCGGAAATTTGATTCAATCGATAAGTTAATTTGAGTTAAATTAACGACAGTTGGAAAAGTATCCTGACACTTGACACTAAAAATGTAACATTATCACGATGAAAATCCAGGCTGTACTTCTTTGGAGATTTGGATCAATTGATAAGTTAATTTGAGTTAAATAACGTCAGTTGGAAAAGTATCTTGACACTTGACACTAAGAATGTAAGATTGTCACTATGATAATCCAGCTGTACTTCTTCGGATATTTGGATCAATTGATAAGTTAATTTGAGTTAAATTAACGTCAGTTGGAAAAGTATCCTGGCACTTGACACTAAGAATGTAACATTATCACGATGAAAATCCAGCTGTACTTCCTTGGAGATTTGATTCAATTGATAAGTTAATTTGAGTTAAATTAACGTCAGTTGGAAAAGTATCCTGACACTTGACACTAAGAGTGTAACATTATCACGATGAAAATCCAGCTGTACTTCCTCGGATATTTGGATCAGTTGATAAGTCAATTTGAGTTAAATTAACGACAGTTGGAAAAGTACCCTGACACTTGACACTAAGAATGTAACATTATCACGATGAAAATCCAGCTGTACTTCTTTGGAGATTTGATTCAATTGATAAGTTAATTTGAGTTAAATTAACGAGTTGGAATAGTATCCTGAAACTTAAAACTAAGAATACTAATCGCACGAATTCCAATGTAACATTATCACGATAAAAATCCAGCTGAATTTTCTCGGATATTTGATTCAATTGATAAGTTAATTAGAGTTGAGGGGGGAGAGCCATTTAAATCAACGACGATTGGAAAAGTATCCTCATACTCGAAACTAAGAATACTACGCCAACGTATTTTTTCCAAGATCCTGAGTTGAAAATTGATTGGTAAATGCGAGGGTCGACAAGGATGATCGCCATATTCGCGAAAAGTAAACTTTTGTACGCAGGAGGTGGAAAAAATAGCTCTACAAACAAACTGTACAAACTGTACTAAAAGTTTTTGCAAAAGTTTCTGACCACTAGAAACTCAAAATATAATTTGGTGAACTTATCTTTTCCAAGATCCTGAAGCGAGAATTGATTGGGAAGGCCAGAAAGTTTTCACACGTTCTCGGGGGTTCTACTTTCAATTCTGATTCACTTTCAATTCGGTCCACGATGATGCATCATCGTTGCATATTTATTTCTCATAACAAAAAAAAATGGAAAAAAATCGGGTGGGTGTGAAATTGGTACTTTCGTCTCCACCTCGACGTAGATTGTCATTTGCTGGATGTTCGCGCCAACATTCGTTGAATTTATTCGTTGAACAAACATCTCGACTTTTGACCCTAACCACGCGTCAACTTCCAGCTCTTTCTAATGCTAGAGAGAAATGTCCCGGGGCAAAGAGTCTGGAAATTCATGAGCTCATTGGCCGGAAATCGTGATGAGACGTTTAGTGTCTCATAAATCTTGAAATGGATGTATTTCTTGTCAATAGACTCTCTGATCGATATCGGTTGTTCTTTTTCGTGCATGAACCTCAAAACTCAGGGCCAAGGTCAAGAGTCAGCGATCGGTGATCTGATTGATGACGGTTTAGTGTTTTATTAATGGCGTGTGATTAATCGCCAGTGAATTGTTGTCCCAATTTGTCTAGTCAGAAGATTCTTCGCAACTGCGACATTCGGACAGGATCATCGTTCTTCGTTACCAACCATCAATCAACCCCGGACTCTTTCGTCCATTACTCTCTCGTATCCACTTTTTTCCCCTGTCTCTTGCAAAATAAGCAGAAGCATATTGTGCCAACTTTTTCCTATAATTTCAAGTCGTAAAAACCCTGTAAATTGAAATGTGCACATTGCTTCCTCATCTTTATCCATAGTTCACATAGCTTCCTTTAACACACAGTATAGCAATCAAATTTGGCTTCCTCATAAAGAAAGCTTTGTTAGCTATTGAAAAATATTAGTAATCAATGTGCAAATTCGATCGATTTTCGCCAAATTTGATAGCGAATAACATTGATAGCTATACTGGCTCTTCACAAAATTTCATTGCAATATCTAAAAAATGTCAAAAGTTATAGCGTTTACGTTTCTTTTATAAAAATTAAAAATTTGATATAAATTTAATCATTCGATCGATTTTCGCCAAATTTAATAACGAACATCCTCGATAGCTATATTAGCTCTGTGTAAAGTTTCAGTGCTATATCTCAAAAATTGCACAAGTCAGAGCGTTTAAGCTATTTTTCAAAAAATTAAAAATTTCATAAAATTTTGATCCCTCGATGGATTTTTGCCAAATTTAATAATAGCGAACAACCTCGATAGCTATATTAGCTCTGTGCAAAGTTTCAGTACAATATCTTAAAAATTGCACAAGTTCGAGCGTTTAGGCTATTTTCCAAAAAATGCAAAATTTCATAAAATGTTAATCCCTCGATGGATTTTCGCTAAATTCAATACCAAACAACCTCTATAGCTATACTAATTCTGTACAAAGTTTGAGTGCAATGTCTTGAAAATTGCAAAGGTTAGAGCGTTTATGCCATTCTTGCAAAAACGAAAAAAGTCGATAAAATCTGAACACCCGTTATAATTAAAACGAATTTTTTTTCATAATTAAGAGCAATTCGTGCTCGAGAAGTGTGCCAAATTTTAGCTCGACGTCTCGAAGCGTTTTCGAGTTATTAATTATATACATCTGAAACTCAGGGCACACACACACACACACAAACACACACACATCCATCCGGACATTTTTTCTAAATATGATTTCTCGATGTCTTAGGACATTTTGAACATATTGGCATAAAAATCGCGAAAATTTTTTTTTTCGCGAAAACAAAGCTTCCTTTATGAGGAAGCAAAAACACCTAAACGAGCAAACTGAATGCTTGAGATACTTTTCAAATACTCTCTTGCATTCTTTAGTAGAAAACGAGTTCTTATGCTATTTGGAAAAAAAAGTTCCTCACTCCTAAGGATCTTTTCCTAAAAAATTGATCTCGATTTTTTTTAATACTGTTGTTAAAACGTTGAACCTTGAATTACGACATTTTCTGAGAATTTCAAAATTCAGGTGTCTTGGAATTCTTTGGCGATTTAACTTTTACTTTGATTCTCTAATCTATGAAAATTATTATTTAACGAGCTCTGTATCTTTTCCATCTTACAAAAAGGTTTGGGAACATTTGTGTAAGATTATGCCAATAATTTGGTAATTTGGGCATTATGCAAAGCCAATAAAAAATTTCAAACTGCTCCAGGTATTACACAATACTGCTGTGGCCTTATTCAACCATACACATTGTAAAAAATCATTTTCAGCGTAAGATTTCGAAGAAAAACGTATTAAAAGTTTCGCAGGTAGAAGGCGAGAGTCCCAAACATTACATTTGCCACTTTATAAGGCCATAAATAGGCTTCACCATAACAGCCTACAAGTCTGCGAATTTTGATCTGATCGCCTTGAAACGTTCAGAAAACATTTATGAGATGTGTCAAAAAATATCATTAAAAAAAAAAGTAATTTTTCGACTTTTACAATGGTTAATAACCCTTTAAGGCGGTATTCTGGTCTGGAGACATATTTTCAGCGTTTTGTCGAGCTCAATAAAAGTAAAAAATATTTTTACCATTCTTTTTTTACAGCATATGTATTAATATTTTGACAATAAAAAAAATTCGAGAAATTTTTTTTTTTAATATGTTATAAGCTGGTAAAGTTGGGGCTAAAAAAAGGGTTGACATGATTGCAACCCTTTTAGGCATTCGATACAAAATTTAAAAAAAGGTTCTTAATTAGTAAGAATGTCGTTATAGCTTCCTACATCAGAGAAAACGAAAAAAAATCGCAAAATGGCGGCTGTCTGAACAAAAAAAGCCATTTTTCGACTTCTTTTTTCAGTTTTTAATTTTTTTACGGTATTAAAAAAAATAATTTGGATGCAAAACTGGTAGGAGTGATAGAGAGTTATACATTAAAGATTGGTAACAAATTTGAAGTAAATCAGTTGAGCAGAACTTGAAATATCATGTCAGCCATGTTAAGAAAAGTAATTTTGAGAAAAACTACTTTTCTCATTAAATCACTGCGTCACTAAAATACACAGCTATAACTCTGTAAATTATTGTAATTTAAAAATTTCCTTCCGAGGATATATTGTTAAAGGTCTAAACTTTGAGAATGTGCAAAAAAAAATATTTTTTCAAAATTCTAAACCAGAATAGTCCCTTAGAGTTATGCTTCAACGTGACAGGCGTAGTTGCTGCGTCACTAAAATAGCAATAACTCTGTAAATTATTGGAACTAAAAAAATTCCTCTCGAGGATATATCCTTAAAGGTCCAAACTTTGAGAATGTGCAAAAAAAAATATTTTTTCAAAATTCTAGACCAGAATAGTCCCTTAGAGTTATGCTTCAACGTGACAGACGTAGTTGCTGTGTCACTAAAATAGCAATAACTCTGTAAATTATTGAAACTAAAAAAATTCCTCTCGAGGATATATCCTTAAAGGTCCAAACTTTGAGAATGTGCAAAAAAAAATATTTTTTCAAAATTCTAGACCAGAATAGTCCCTTAGAGTTATGCTTCAACGTGACAGGCGTAGTTGCTGCGTCACTAAAATAGCAATAACTCTGTAAATTATTGGAACTAAAAAAATTCCTCTCGAGGATATGTCCTTAAAGGTTTAGGTCCTTAAAGGTTTTCAAAATTCTGGACCAGAATAGTCCCTTAATAGGGTATTTAAAAAGACACTTTGTCTGGAGGACACTTAGTAAGACTGCGATGTCTCGGTGTCGTTGGACTCTGTTAGCCTTGACACACTGCTGCAACATTTACATCTCTCTCGCGGTGGGGACGATGGAGAAAGGAACTGCACGATGTGATGGTCAGATGCAAACAAAGTGAAATTGAACGGACTCAGGTGTCTCGATCGGTCTCTAAATGATTGTATCGCGGCTGATGAAAAATCATGAATTTCGACTTGAACATCACTCGCGTCAGGACGTAATTCCGTAATTAATTTAGATGGACAAGCCACCATCACACATAGAAGGGACTTATCTAATAGACAGATAAGTCTCCATTAAGGATAAGGTGTCCAAAGTCCAGAATCTCAATCACTCAGAATTACATTGGAATGGTCCAATATCAATGTGAAAATAAATTTGGATCAATGGATCGTTGTGAAGCGGATTTGAGATTGTGAGATTTTGGACAAAATGGAAGATCAAAGAGCGAATGATTCTCCGAGGTAGCGTCACAGCACATTCATCGGTCAATAAGGTCAAGTTGGAACAAAGCAAATCAAAGCCCACTAATCCATGATTTGGGGACACTGTTTCGGTGATAATTTACGGTATGTATAGAAAATAGCTCTGGCTATAAATCACAGTAACAGGGTAAAGAATAAAACGGCTGGAGTTTGATCCAGAGGCTCTTTCGCTCAATGTGGCAATCTCAAATGTCCAAAGCAATCAATTCACTCGTTATTTCCTTGCATTGTAAGTACAAAAAGGTTGGAGTGAATAAATGTCTCCACTCAAAAGACCCGACCGTATGAACAAGTTTTTTGCCTTCTTCAACCAACTTCATGTCGAACTTTCTCGTAATATCAATTATTACCGATGTTACACTGGGCCCAGTTCCATGATTACGTCCTTGGCCGGTTGCTTCAATGGTCTCGTGTGCATTCGAACAATGAGAGTATTAATCTCTCATGAATATAATGAATTATTGACGGACTAATTAGGTAGGAAGAGTACAGAAAAAAAAGGGAGCGAAGTCTCTCGTCCTTGTTTCTCCACCGTCAGAATCCATTGGGCCAAAATCTCTTGCTCCACTTGTTCGCAGGATTCCCTCTCTCTCTCTCCCTCTTTCTTAATGCCTCTTTCTCTCATGTTCTGGGCACATTGGTCACGGAACCTCCTGAACTCAGCAGCCGGTCGAGCAATTAGCGGCTTAGCATACAATGGAGAAGAGTTGCGTGCAATCGACTAGCATTTCGCTCACTCACGGGCTTCCCTCCGCGTCTCACTCAAATCAGCACAGAGACTCGCCACTGTGGCATCAGCCTCGTTTACCGCCTTCAACCTCCCGACTCCTCCTCGTGCTCTCCCGTCGTAATTAGGAGAGTTAAAGCGGATGGAACGCGATAGGTTTGCCATGGATGCGAGAGATCATTTGAGGCTGGGACGTCTATCAGAGCTGCGAGCATATAAACGCATTAGCACTTTCATACGTCGGCAGAATCTAGATCTTACGTTGCCGAGAATACGCCTCGAGTGAAGTCTGATACGGAGCGTCGAGTATGTGTCTGTCCTTGCAGGGTGATTGGGGTCTTGAAGAAGCGCTTCTAATTAAACGCTCGACGCAACACCGAGCCTCGAGGTTGATAGCAATCGGGGGCGATAAACCTCTATTTCATGGTAACCACAAAATCTTGCCTCCATCTCCGGTTATTCGGGGCAGACGTTTCCGTCTAGTCAAGGCGGTATTCTGGTCTAGAATTTTGAAAAAGATTGCTTTTTTTGCATATTTTTAAAGTTCAGACCTTCAAGAATATATCCTTGAAAGGAAATTTTTTGATTCCAATAATTTAAGGAGTTGTAGCTATTTTAGTGATGCAGCTACTATGCTCGTTACGTCAGAGCATTACTCTAAGGGGGTATTCTGGTCTAGAATTTTGAAGCTATCAATTTTTTTTGCATATTCTTAAAGCTTAGACCTTTAAAAATATATCCTCGGAAGGAATTTTTTTAATTTCAATAATTTACGGAGTTATAGCTACTTTAGTGACGCAAACATACGCCCGTTACGTCAGAGTATAACTTTAAGGGGGTATTCTGGTCTAGAATTTCGAAAAAAATATTTTTTCTAAATATTTTTAAAGTTTAGACCTTTGAGAATATATCCTCGAAAGGAAGTTTTTTAATTCCAATAATTTAAGGAGTTGTAGCTATTTTAGTGATGCAGCAACTATGCCCGTTACGTCAGAGCATAACTTTAAGGGGGTATTCTGGTCTAGAATTTTTAATTATGCATGTTCTTTAAATTTAGACCTTTGAGAATATATCCCCGAAAGGAAATTTTTGAATTACAAGAATTTACCGAGTTATAGCTATCTTAGTAATGCAGCAACTACGCTCGTTATGTCAAAGCGTAACTTTAAAGGGGTATTCTGGTCTAAAATTTTGAAATATATATCCATATTTTCTACATATTTTTAAAGTTTAGACCTTTAAAAATATATTCTCGAAAGGATTTTTTTTTATTTCAATAATTTACGGAGTTATAGCTACTTTAGTGACGCAGCAACTACGCCCATTACGTCAGAACATAACTTTAAGGGGGTCTAGAATTTTGAAAACATATTTTTTTTTCATATTCTTAAAGTTAGCTACCGTTATCATTACGAGTTAATTTTCTATTTTTTCTCGGATTTTTTCTTGTTCATTGTCAAAATATCAATAAATATGTTGTAAAAAAAACTAATGGTCAAAATATTTTTTTTTATCGAGCTCCACAAAACGCTAAAAATGTGTCTCTAGACCGGAATACCTCCTCCAGCTTTTTTCACTTATCAGACATACTTCGGCAGATCAATCGACTGTAATCTCCTGATCATGTCACTTCGTTTCTCCATTCTTATCGTTGCTTGGTCCAGGATTCACCAATCCTTGATCAAGGAAGCATAAAGTGGACATTAAGATAATATGAACCAAGCGAACCGTTCTCTTAATAGCACGGTACACGTTAAGGCCACAATTGTCCTCGATGAACACGGGTCTCCTGTTTTACGAGGAGAAAGTTCTGTGAGACAAGATATGTTGGTGCAAAGTTGCCCGCTTATGGACGCAGCGACAGCTTTGGGCACATCTCTGGATATAATACCCACACCCAAGTGGAGGCAAACTCGAAGGGCTGAGAAATGAAACGGGTGAGACTCGAGACGAACAGGGCTCGAATGTACACGGTTGAAGCACTTGAAATTCATTGCGAATGGGCCGTTAAATAATCCCAAGGACTCTCTCATTGGCGGCACTTCGTTCCAAGTGCGTGGACTCAATTTCGTCCAAAGAGTGTTGCACGAATAAACGCCAATAATGGTGAGGCAGAAGGGAACCTAGGAAGAAGTCGAAAGAAGGAATGAGGCCGTATAAAGAGAGCCACGTCAAACAGACGAAGAAAACTGGGAGGTCTTGGTGACGACAACCAAACCGAGGAAGCCAGACTATTCGATATCGCTGGGTCCTTATCGAAAGTCGAAGGGAGGTAAGATATTGCTTACCAGGGCCTTCCCGAAACCGAGAACGTCGAGCGACTGTTGAACGAAGTGCGAAGAAGCAAATTGCGTTTACTTCGGTTATACAACTACCGAACAGTTGGAATGTATATGCGTAGTCTATAATGTTGGTACACGCTCTCCCGTCTTCTTGATACTTCCAAAGTCACGCTAAATGGAATAGTCGAGGGACGACTGGGTTTCCAGAATAAACAAACTGCGTCGAGGAGCTTTGTGTGCTGGAGTGAAGTTCCCCGAAGTCTGTGTGCCACGGAAATTCGAGCTATCCTCGTCATTCTGTGGCTTCCATTCCGATCGTAGCTTCCCCAACCATCGAACGGATAAGGACCATCGAAAAACGAATTATCTGAGCTTTACTGTCGGTGAGACGTTTTGTAGAATTGTGGTACGATGAAAATCCTTTTCAGACTCAACGATGGCAAGACAATGCCAATGTAGTTGAGGGAATGGAAAGAAGGAGACAAAGGACATTTGAGCCAAGTCATCGGAGGAGCAAATTCTCATCGTGTTAGGTGACTAAAGTGTACAGTAGTATTTTAAATAAGCTCAGCCAAACCGTTGTGCAAATACAAAACCAAGGTGACCTACCCCCAACTTCGAAGAGGTAGCATTAAATTTTTAAACCAATGGGAGTAACATTGGTCCACGAGTCCTCAAGATCATTACCGCATTCTCAATCGGCGATCAACGCCTTGACTTCAGCTATGTTGCAGATAAACTCTGAGTCCAGAATCGGACTGGAAAAAAAGAAATATCCAGGTTAAAAGTCTCCGGACTTAAAAGCCTACGATATCTTACTTACAGACTGCAGGGCGAATGTGTTTTTTCATTGGGGCGGGCCCCAGCGTCGGTAAGTAACCGGCCGGTTGTCAGGTCGGTCGGTAAGTTACCGGCTGGTTGTCAACTCGGTCGGTAAGTTATCGGCCGAAGTTTCTAATCGTAGTTTGTGGCCCAATGCTTGATTTTCAAGCGTTTTTTGAGCCAAATGCCACTGTATTAGTCACGGGGGTTATCAAACAATGTTTCAAACGTGCGGTAATGTTCACCTCGAAAAGGCGATAGCAAGAGAAAGAGGGAGAAATTTGAAAGCGGGCATTTTGTTGTTGTTTCAGTTGTCCGTGTATCGTGCAAACTCGGGAGTGGGACGAGAATTTCGTCAATTACCGTACGAGGAAATGCACTCCGCCGACGCAAACTCGTGTCTCGGCCCCGACACCGAAGTAGATTAGGATTGCGAGGAGCCAACAGCTTGAAATGTTGCGAGGTAAGTGACACAGGGAATGGATTTCTCCCTCGTGAGAGGTACAATTCACGCTGTATACCTACATCGAGTATGATGCATTTCCACGTGCGACCTTTGCCTTCTTCGTTGCGAGAAACGACAATTGAGAGATGACACCGTTTCCTCTCGTGCGTTAGCCAATTCGTAAGCAATGTCGCTTTTGACGGGAAATCTTTCGAAATAACAATGTGCAAGAGAGAAATGAGACTGACGACATGTGAAATATATTGCTAAGAAGACACCACTGCACTATACGTTTTTTTTTAATGCACAAATGCAATATTTTTTTTGTTTACCAAAAAATGACATTTTTTAAGGCTTTTGGAAATAGCTCTGTTTTACCAACGGAGCTGATTGAATCTTTTTCAGAAAATTACAGTAGCTACAAAATTTTTCGATATTCCAGGAAAATTTTACAAAATCTAAAGTTCTCGAACGATTCTGACCAAATTTTGTACCAACCATTTTTAATACCTAATGCATTTGGGGACCGAATTTGAGCTTCATGACTACAAAACTGTGAGAATTAGAAAAATAAGTTATAAGCAATTAGCAATTCAGGAGGTTTTTGAATGAACTCCATATATTTTGCCCGCTGAAAATAGAGCTTTCCTTTTTAAGGGGACCGAGTCAGCGTCAAAACGCCGATTTTTGAACATAAATATAAATATTCGTTGGATACGTGTAAACCTGATCAATGGTCACTAAAGTAACTGTAACTCTGTAAATTATTGC
The DNA here is from genome assembly GCA_946863875.1 of Alloplasta piceator. Taxonomy (NCBI): domain Eukaryota; kingdom Metazoa; phylum Arthropoda; class Insecta; order Hymenoptera; family Ichneumonidae; genus Alloplasta; species Alloplasta piceator. The sequence goes on along the minus strand of OX333076.1, from coordinate 5,695,313 downwards.
TAGTACAAAGTTTCCTTCCGACGATATAGATTCTTATAAATCTACACGATGACAATATAAGAAACAAATGATTTTTTCAAAATTCTAAACCAAAATACCCCCTTAAAGTTACACTCTGACGTCAGAAACATAGTTGCTGCGTCACTAAAATAGCTATAACTTCGTAAATTATTGTTATTACAAAATTTTCTTTCGAGGATATATTCTTAAACGTCTAAACTTTAAGAATATGCAAAATAAATTGATATTTTTCACAATTCCAAACCAAAATACCTCCTTAAAGTTACGCTCCAACGTGACGAGCATAGTTGCTGCGTCACTAAAGTAACTATAACTCCATAAATTATTATTAAAAAATTTCCTTCCGAGGATATATTCGTAAAGGTCTAAACTTTAAAAATATTTAAAAAAAATTGATTTTTTCAAAATTCCATTCCAAAATACCCCCTCAAAGTTCCGCTCCGTTTTGAAGGGCATAGTTGCTGCATCACTAAAATAGCTATAACTACGTAAATTATAGTTATTAAAAAATTTCGTTTCGAGGATATATTCCTCAAGGTCTAAACTTGAAGAATATGCAAAATAACTTGATTTTTTCAAAATTCTAAACCAAAATACCTCCTCAAAGTTACTCTTCAACGTGACGAGCATAGTTGCTGCGTAAAAACAAATTGATTTTTCAAATATTAAAAAAAATATTCAAAAATAATTGATTTTTTCAAAATTCCATTCCAAAATACCCCCTCAAAGTTACGCTCCGTCTTGAAGGGCATCGTTGCTGCGTCACTAAAATAGCTATAACTACGTAAATTATGGCTATTAAAAAATTTCCTTTCGAGGATATATTCTTCAAGGTCTAAATTTCAAGAATATGCAACAAAAAAATCATTTTTCCAAAATTCTATACCAAAATACCCCCTTAAGGGACTCACTAGAACGGATGAACGCAGAAGTATCCTCGCTGCGGTTCAATGCGAATTCTGCGAAATTGCTCGCCATGGAAAATTCGAACGAATTGGGCGAATGATACTGGGAAATGCAAACAAGTTTGCAAAGCCCGATAAACGGACTGCGTCGTCATTCGTTAGGATCGTGGAATTTCATCAAAATTTACGAACGCCGAGGAAATTTTATCGAGCGTATGAAAACAGCGAGGCCATCGAACGGTTCCTCGGCCAGTCATTCTCGTGATTCGTCGTTCGTTCTCCGTCGTCCGTTGGCACGACGATATTCCATCATCCGGTTTGACCAGTGATCTGTTACCTAGAATGAGAGAGGGCTTTCCTCCCGGAGAGTGTCGGCCTCGATCACGTCTCTAATAAAGCTAATTGGAAGACTGCTCCGTTCAGTACCGAAACCCCTTTCCTCTGCACCCTCCCCATTGGGGAGGGTCACTCTGTCGTGTCAAGCTCGAAACCGACTCGTTTTTCCGTGACGAGGCCCCCTTCCTCTCACCTCGTCTAATCGTCGATTCAACGAAAGAACTCTCCAATTTATACGAGCGTCACTCTGCTCCATTCTACCCCTGCATCCCTCTCTCTCTCCCTCTCGATCTCTTCAGCATCGTCCAAAAGGTTTTCGCTTGCGGCGATTCAAAAAAGTGACGAGTCCGTAGAGTTTTTACCGAAAAGCGTGGGAAAAAAAACCATCACGGTTATTTCAACCCCAGGATATATTCGAGTGTTCCGTACGTTTTCCCATTTCTTTCCATGACTGAGAATAATGTTTGGATCTCCTTCTTGTAGGATTTTTAGGTCTTTCCATGATCCTCAGGATCATGGATTGCTGGATCGCTGCATTGCGAATTACTGTCTTCTACTTCTTTTTTAGTTCCCAGTTCGATCAGGAACTCCCACTTTAGCGACGTGCTTTTGGGGCTTGAGCAGACCATTTAAATCCTGATTGCATCAGTATTGAAAAAATATCTGAATACGGTCGTGAACATGAAAGTTGGACCATTTTATTGAATTGAAAATTCGAGCGGAGTTAATTCAGGTAGAGACGGATTGAAAAAGAAAAATTTCCAATAGAAAATGCGCGCTCGACGTTCAATCAAACTTTTTCCCCTATTGATGCTCACGCCTGTGCGTTTCCATCGACTCCATTGAAATACCAATGTCGTGTATTTTCGTCTTCTTTCGTGTACACTGAGAGAAAAAATTACTAGAACCAATGAAATAAAGTTTTGAAGGCAAAAAATCATTTTTTTCATTATTTGCCAAAACATATTAGATTGGTTTCCTTATATATTTACTTGGTTCATTTTTTTTAGTCAATTACATAAATTTCTGTTTCAATAAATGAATTTCCTTGAATCTAACAATATGTTATCAATTATATGTAATATGTTGTTTGAATCAAGAACACATTTTATCATTCGAAACATGCACGTCTTTTAATACAGGAAGCACGGAGAAAAAAAATTTGTTGAATCAACAAATTAATTAGTCCAAACAACAGGAAAAATCATTTATTCAATCAAATGCGTGTTTATTAATTTTTGCTAAGCATTTTATAAAAAATATATAGCCCTTGCCAAATAATTTAATATGCATAGTTTAGTGACCCCAAAAAGAGATAAATAGAAAAAAAGACAAATCTGCGCCAATTCTCCGATCTAATTTCTCTGTCCGACCGAGATTCGAACCCTCGGGCCTACCTACCATCATACCTATCCTACCTAACTACCTAACACGCTACCTATTACGCTATCGACTACTACTATGCACTTGAAAAAAGTTACGAGTTATGAAGATTCGAATATAAGAAAACATTTAAAAAACCAGTTTTTTAATTTTTAACAACTTCTATGTATACTATTAAAGTATACTATAGAAATGATAGTTCTTAGCTTGAAGGAAATAAAAATTAATCATTCCAAAAAAATATTCTATTGGAATAAAATAATGTGTTGTTTATTTTACTACAGCTTCTTTTCAAATAATCACAATCAATTTTATATCTAATAAATATTGAAAATACTACAGAAATATTTTTAGAAGTAAAATAATGATGAATTTATTGCAAAGAAATAATTTTGTTCGAAAAAAATAATTTAATATTGATGTCGTTTTTCAGATTCAACTAATCTCATGTTTATGATGCGATAAATCTAATTGAACTAATAAATGCAAATTTATTAAAATCTATTTAAATAAAGATATTTTTAGAAGTAAAATAATGATGAATTTATTGCAAAGAAATAATTTTGTTCGAAAAAAATAATTTCGTATCGAAGTCATTTTTTAGATCCAAATAATCTCATGTTTATGACGCCATAAATAATTTTCTTCAAAAAAAATAATTTCGTATTGAAGTCGTTTTTTAGATGCAAATAATCATCATTTGAGATTCAAATAATCTAATGTTTATGATGCGATAAATGTAATTAATCCAATGAATACAAATTCAATAAAATCTATTTAGATAAAAATATTTTTTGAGGTAAAATAATAATGACTTTATTGCAAGAAAATAATTTTTTCGAAAAAAATAATTTTGTATTGAATTCGTTTTTTAGATTCAAATAATCTCATGTTTATGATGCGATCAATGTAATTAATCCAATGAATACAAATTTAATCAAATCTGTCATGCATTTAATTGTTACTATTAAATAAGAGTTTAATATAATGGAGTAATAGATTCGTGAAAATATTTTTTTAAATAAACAGTGATTTTCTTGGTTCAACAAATGAATGATCGAATTAATACTTTCATTTAATAAATAAATTCATGTTCTCAAATTCAATAATTTTTTCTCTCATTGTCAGTGTACCGACGTGATTTTCCACAGCTCAAGCAGAAATAACACATATACAGAGCGGCGAACTTGCTGGAATTAAGGGGATAGAAAATTCATCACGTTCACCGGTGAAGGCGCGAAAAAGAATGGGGCAGAGACATTTTCATCGTTGGGATTTCCTGAAATTTTCTGAATATTCAGCGCAAACCTCGAAGCTCACCGTGATGATGGAAGAAGGTGGGATCGCTTGTAACAGCAAACTCGTGATAAGCCTTTCCGCGAGGTGAAAAAAGCGAGAGCTTTTTCCATCAACCCTCGCTGCCGTCGGTGAGGTTTAATTCTGAAATTGAAACAAAATTATGTTCGGCAACTCTTTTTTATTTTTTATTTTACTTCATACCACGAGGGAATTAATTAATTTTTTTTTATTGCATCAATAGACCTGTTCAACAGATACAATATGGGGGAGGCTGGGGCACGATGGCCCCCCTAAACCGGTCAATACTTTTCTTTCGACCATCAAATCAGTTTACTTTTGTTCTATCTTGAATGAATTTACCGACATTTTGCCGAAACTCAAAAAAAAAAATTTTTTGGGGCACGACCCCCCTTTGAAAAATAACTTTAAACAATTTTTTATCACAGAAGAATTAAAAAAAAAATGGTTAAAAAGTTGAAAATAATGATTGTCTTTATTTCATAATAAATTCAGTGTCAAAATTATAGGGGTTGGTCTCATAATTCCTGTGCTGGTATAGACAAAGATTATTCCGATGAATATATGAATTTATATAAATATATTACATTCTTCACTTAATTTAATGTTTTATTTAAAAATGTTATTTTTGTTACGTTTTTAAACAATTATCATAAATCATACAATAATTAATGTTATTGTTTATTTGTCTAACATAAAAAATATATAGATTAATTACAAATTCGTTACATAATAAACAACTTCTATATTTTTCAAGTATTATTATTTTTAACCCAAAGAAAATTTTTTAATTTTTCGATAATAGATATTCTTTGTTTTATTTTAAAAATTTTGCAATTTTGTTAGAAATTAATTTTTTTAATGGTTCATTTTATCCCGATTGTAGTGCATCGGCCTAGAAATGGATCGATACATCAAATTCATCATAATTTGAAGAAAAAAAAAATCTGACCCAATTTTTTAGGGTGATCCATTATGCCCCAGGAGAAAATTTTTTTTTTTTGCCAAATTTTTCCGGTGGGCCATCGTGCCCCACCCTCCTCTACGATTTCACAAACTCGCAATTGTAATAGAGTGGCTGGTACCGATGCATATAAGCTTCAAGCATGCCCGTGAGGGCTTTTGTATCCGCTTGAACCACACAAAAGGGGCAAATTCAGCCCACTTCAATTGAAAACAAAAGGAAATGCATATCCAAATTCTCGTGGCCATTTTACTTTCAGGCTTTCATATTTTCGAATGAAAAAAAAAAAATCGACGGCAGCGGGCAATTAAAAAAAATGTGTTAATTATAGAAAACCATGGATACACCGCAATATTTTTAGCTGGAGGACATTTTTCACTACTGATTTAAGCAATTACGTTCCAATTGGTATTTGTTATTTAAACATTTCAAACCCATGGAACCACTTAACGAGTTATACTTAATGAAGTGACTGAAAAAAACGGCTATTTTCTGGAGTTTTTTTTTCAAAAATCTACAATATATTTCCTAGAGATTTCATATTTAGATATGGGAACATCTGAAAAAAATTCGGTCAATTTTGTACCTAAAAATATGTAATTAAAATGGAGTAGCAATTCAAAAATCTGGCAGATGTTCAAATTCAGTATTGATTCTTGCAAAATCTCCATTCAATAAACCAAAGGTAAAGAAAAAAAGATCCTACGATCAGCTCCTAATTTTTTATATTTAAAAAACGCAAAAAAAAAATCACAATTATTTCTTATATGTTCCAAAAAATTCCATTTAAAAAGCTTTTAACACATCTACGAAGAGCAATATCGTTCTAAAGAAAAAACTTTGAGATTTAAATAAATAAAGAATCTTTTTTTTTTATCGAAAAATTATTATTTATCATCAGAGTTGTAAATAATGCATTACTGTATTCATTACCCATTACACTGCATAATGGGAAATTGACAAGTGTACCATTACAAAATACAATAGTAATGTGTAATGAATGCGTGTGCCATTACAAATAAAAAAAAGTAATGTGTAATGGATGCATGTGCCATTACAAATAAAAAAAATAACGTGCAGTGAATGAGTACACCATTACAAATTACAATTTTAAAAAAAGTAATTTGTAGTGGAGAATATTCTATTACAAATTAGTGTGTTTCTAGCAGAATTTGTAGCAGGTACTATTTTGCTCAGAGTTAAGTCTATTAATTTTTCAATGAAAATAATTTGTGTGTATTAAGTTCTTGTTAACTTTTACCACTACGATAGTAAAGTTAACAAAAACTTGATACAGACAAATTATGTTCATTGAAAAATTAACAGACTTACCTTTGATCAAAATAGTACCTGTTCCAAATTGTCGTCGAAACACACTAATTTGTAATGGTACATTCTCCACTACAAATTACTTTTTTCAATTGTAATTTGTAATGGAACACACATGCATTACACATTTTTTTATTTTTATTTTTAATGGAACATTCATTCGTTACACGTTACTTTTGTAATTTGTAATGGAAAACTTATCCAATACACATTGTTTAAAGTAATGGATAATTCATTACTTTTACATTACTATTTAATAATATTAATGTAATTATTACATATAATTATATATTATTAAATGTATTTATTAAATATTAGAATGACAATCAGCAGTACTTCCGGAAATGTCCTGAATAATTTTTTGGTTGGTTGTATTTTTGCTTTTGAAAATGAGAGCCACGTACTCGAAGGTCTGCAGAAGCATAACATAAAAAGCTCGAAACCGAGAGTGCGAAAGGAGCTTTTGTCGAAAGGAAAAATAGAGGGATCCTGTCGCGTATTGTTCCACGGAATCCTTCCGCGACGTTTGACTCAGGCATATGCGGTGAGTTGAGCCTTATTCGTAAAAGACGCTATCAAAATGTATGGAACTGACGAGACGGAAGCTTCGAAGTCGAGCGACGACGAATATACGGACGTAAGCTATATATATGCGGTGAACTTTTTTTTTCCCCATATGAATCTGAATATCTCGACGGAGGGAAATCATTTCTCGTCTCAACTTTCTTTGTTGCTTCCTCATAAAGGAAGCTTTGTTTTCGTGAAAACTTTTTTTTCGCGATTTTTATGCCAATATGTTCAAAATGTTCTAAAACATCGAGAAATCACCTATTTAAGTGGACAGATTCAATTTTTGCCGAAATGCAAAAAAAAAAAAAAATTTCCAACCTTATATCGATGTATATTTGCCCCTGAACACGAATCTACCACTAGTTTTCTGAAAAAATCAAAAATTTCATGAATTTTTACCAAAAACATTCCTGCTCAATTTTAGCCCCATTCTGAGAAACCTCAAAATCGCGACATTTTAATTTATGGGAACTTCTCTGAAACCTTAGAAAAAAATCCAACTGTTCCATACTAAATCTGATACCTACTCGATCTAAAATGTATGGAACGTTCGTAGAAAGAGAATGTCATAAAAACATCAAGAAAATTTTCGAAGCAACAATTTTCAACTTTACAATCGGCATAACGATTATGGAAATTCATTGTTATCCTCGCTTTTATGATGGTTGTTAAATCTTTGAAAACTCGTTGAAATATTCAGAGTCTCTCCATAGTATATAATATATATATATATATGTTATATTATCGTTCAGATCCGATTTATGCAAAGACAAATTACCGACGCATCCGCGGTCGCTTCCGCATTCAGATTAATGACGTCGGTGAAATCGATACTCGCTACATATAAATGTAGAAATATAGGAAAGTTGTTTACTTGTTTATTTCCATTTCTGTTGGGAATCCCGGCATTTTCTACTGGGCTGGCCCGTGGATAATTTTTTCTATTTTCTTTGCTTATTATATAATATATAATATATAATATATAATATACAATATATAATATATAATATATAATATATAATATATAATATATAATATATAATATATAATATATGAGTAATTCCATGCCAAATCGACCAATAGTTGGAATCGACCCCTTTTAATTTCGATGTACTTTCTTTAAGACAAACCCAGAACGATTTTTTCGTAACTATAATAGTTTTCGAGATATTTAAAAAATAAACTTGAAAAATTGAAAAAATTGTGAAATTTTGAATTTTCGAAAAATTTTATTAATTTTTTTCCAGTAGTAGAACATCGTTTTATGACCAAAGAAAACTTCTGACGGAATTTAATCGAAATTGAAAGGAGTCGATTCCAGCTGTGGGTCGATTTAACATGGAATGACCCATTATATATATATAATTATAAATAAATTATATATATTCAATTTTGTATGATTTATCCCATTTCCCAAACAATTCTCTGTCAATAGTCTGCCAAATCAATTCCAAATGTCTGGAATTTTCTTTTTTTTCATTCCATGTTCGCGTTTCCTAACCTTCAATTTCTGAATCTAAACTTATCGATTTGGAAAAAATAATTTTGACCATTTTGGCGAGTCAATCCAAAGAATTCTACATCTTCACTGACCTGAGATCGTGCGAGGGCACGAAACGCTCTTTATGGCTGCACATTACATATTGAAGGATATAAAAGTCGCCTCTAAACGGAGAGACGAGAAGAGTCGTTCCATTAGGAATTCACGGCGTGAAGGAAAGGGGCCTCCCCTACGTCGCGCTCGATACCGCGAAAAAAAGAAGAGTGCAACAAAACTGTAGCGCGGGAACTTCCGGTTTGGAAAGTGGTTCGGACTTGTCAGGACCAGCGGCGTTTTCTTTCCATCGTCTCTCCCTTTCATTACCTCCAATATATATATGTATATATTAGGGTGAGTTTTTATTTACTTTTTTTTTTTCCACTTCCCACCCGAAATTTGGTTGTATATGTTTGAAAGAAAATTCCTTGAAAGTTACAGCCCTTAATATTAATGTTATGTACTTTCCCTTCGCGTGATAATTTTTTACATCTAAAATGCACGTAAATGAAAAACTTTTTTCGTCAAAATTTTACCACTCTGCGGTTTTTTATGCTATCACATTGATTTTGGTCGCCGTTTACGTAGAATCGAGCGATCTTTGAAAGTGTCCTGATCAGCGTATGTGTAACTTACACTGGTGAGATGGTACGGGTCCCTAACGTTGATTTTTATCAAAAATTCTCGATTTTTTGCAAGTATCTCCGAAATTATTAACTTAACCGAAAAATTGTAAAGGGAAATTTTGTTGGAAATTTAATTTCCTACAAAAAAGGTCCTTTAGACCTAACTGCTAAAATTAATATTTCTTGAGATATTGAACCATTTGAAACATTTGGTTCGATAATCCATAAAAATTTTCATATCACAAATGAGTTAAGGTTCAATATCTCAAGAAATATTAATTTTAGCAATTAGGTCTAAAGGACCTTTTTTGTAGGAAATTAAATTTCCAGAAAAAATTTCCTTTACATTTTTTCGGCAAAGTTGATCATTTCGGAGATAACAGCGAAAAAACGAGAATTGTGGGTAAAATTCAACTTTAGTGACCTCGTACCATCTCACCAGTGTAAGTTGCACTTACTCTGTTGAGGACAGTTTCAAAGATCGTTCAATTCTGCGTAAATTGCGACCAAATTCAATGCGATAGCATAAAAAACCGCGGAGTGGTAAAATTTTTAAGAAAAAAGTTTTGACTCGCGTGTATTTTAGATGGAAAAACTTATCACGCGAAGGGATAGTACTTAATATTAATATTAAGAACTGTAACTTTCAGGGAATTTTGTTTCAGACATAGGAAACAAAATTTCGGGTGGGGAGTGAAAGAAATAAGAAAAGTAAAAAAAAATCACCCTAATATATATACATATATATATTCTTGTTGATCGATTAATGGCTATTTCTCGCAGTAGTTATGGCGTCGATTGGCCAGCCCTGGTCGTTTCGCGCAATCTTTTAAGTATACCCCGGAGTCTATGCGGCGTCTCGCACAAATTTGTAAGTGCCTTTAGAAGTCATTTCAGTTGACGCGATCTGCCGCTTCGACACTTTGTAACAGTCATTCTTTTTTATACATATATTCCGTAAAAGGGACCACATAATTCAGTCCCAGTTTTTCCAGATCTTATGCAAGGAGAGAGAAAGCAATTTTCGATAATTGCTCGCCCATTCCAAGTCTAAATTAAGTAATGATATTTTTTTTAAAACTAAATAATAATAGTGAAGTAATATTTATTCTAATTAGGATTAAAATCACCGCAACAAAATAAAGAAAATTTATCTTGAATAATTTATTCTTGTGAATTTAAGCTTTTTTTTTAAATAATCCATAAAAGTAATTCTCAAAAGAAAGTAATTGTGCGCCTAAAAACTAATTGAAATAATAACTTACGAAAATTGAAGGAAACGAAACTTCCTTTTTTTATAAAGACGAGGAATTAAAATAAAGTTGAAAATTGTTGCAATGATAATGAACCAACTTTTTATTTCAATTATTGGCAAATATTTTACAATTTGTTTCTATAAAATTTGGTTTAAAATTGGACTTACTGATGCAAAAAAATGGAAAAAAAATGTAATGAAGATATTGGAACGATTGTGGGATATTTTTTAAAATATCGAGTATTCTTGGACAATTTTATTCTATAAGTGAATTGATTATCAATATTTAAAGAGGCACACAATTACTTTCTTCAAATATTGAAACGAAAATTTCTTTTTTTGTAAAAAAGAAAAATTAAAATAATGTAAAAAATAATCATAATGATAATGAATCGACTTTTTGTTCCAATGATCACCAAATAATATTTTACAATTTGTTTCTGTAGAATTTAGTTTGAAATTGGACTTTGTGATGCAAAGAATTGAAAGAAAAATTGTAATGAATATTTGGACGGTTGTGGGATATTTTAAGAATGTCCAGTATCTTTTGACAACTTTTTTCTATAAGTGAATTATTAATATTTATTTTACTCGTTCAGGAAATCCAAACTCGTTCGATTATTTCGAGGGATTGTAATTACAAATATTATTAAATGTTCGATCAATTAAATAAACTCAGGACAAGAAAAATAGTTGAGAAATAACGCTGTCGTTCACCGCATGTGAATGTGTGTTTGTTTAAAGCGATAAAAAAAAGAGAGGTCAGATGTAACACAGTGCGAACATGATATTACGAACAAAGACAAGTTATATGCAGTGAAAAAAAAAAACATTGCGACATTCCGACAAAGCCCCTCTAATGAAAAACCTTTAGTTCGTTTTTTTCTCGTACGTCTGGTTCCTCATAAAGAAAGCTTGGTTTTAGTGAATTTTTTTTCGCTCAGATATTGAGGCCAGAATTTAAATATATCTCGAAATAACGAGCAATCACACAAGAGAAAAAAAAATTATGAATTTCGAATTTTCTCAATTCCAATTTTGTAACTATCAAAATTAAATGTATCTAATTTAATTTAGAAAAAATTTCTCAAAAGATTCAATTTTGAACGTACTTTGAATTTGGAAGGAAGCGCTTGTTAGAACTTTAATTTTTGTGACTTATTGAGGGAATGTTTTTTATACAAATATAAAACATGATGAAGATGGTTGATAATAAATTTGGCGGAATATTTTGTAAATTCTGGCTTTCAAAAAATTATAATTTCCGAAATTTGCACATTGCTTTCGTGTTTCATTCCATTATTCATGAACCTTCCTTCATGAACAAGCCATAATTGATGTACTTATTAATTCCTTAAATTCCTCCAAAATTCAATTCTCACTTAAAATGCGAATTGCGTGTATTTTTAGATTTTTCAAAGTACTTTCGGCACGAAAATGTTAAATTTTTTTTTTTATAATCATCATAGAGCCTCCACAACGAGAATACAAAAAAGCCAACGAGATATCCACGAAGAAGAAGAGACGAGGAGACAGCTAAAAGAGTATTCATATAACAAGAGAGAGCGAGAGAGAGGGAGAGAGAGAGAGAGAGAGAGAGAGAGAGAGAGAGAGAGAGAGAGAGGCATTTACAAAAGCATTGCACTCTTCCGGGTAAGTGCAGTAATAGAAAAAGAAAGAGAGAGAGAAGAAGGAGAGCGAAAGAGAGAAATGAAAAGGCAAAAGAGGAGGAATCAACGTAGAAAAGTCATATATCTACTACACTCATAGTAGACCACTATACGAATAGTAAGGTTGCAGCATCCAGGATTAGAGTATAGTTGCGTGTTTTTTCATCCACTTTCATGCATATACTATACATATAAATGTATGGGGCATTCAAAGTGAAGTCGACATGAAAATAACCGCAAAACTTTGAGGAACCGAACTTTAAGAATAAAATTGTTAATTGAAATTATTAAACAATAAAAAATATTAATTAACTAAAATTTAACTAAAATAAAAATTATTAATTCAAAGGGTGGCGAAAATATTACAATCTGATGGGGACTCCCGATAAAACCCTTGAAAATCACAAGTCAGCAGTGATCGGCAAAAAAATGTATCTATTTTTATTATCCAATTTTTTCGAAAAATTAATAATTAGCAAAAAAAATTACTAATTTTTTTTTAACATTGGTAATTAGTGACAAAATATTACTAATTTTTTCCAAGAATTAGTAATTAGCAAGAGAGAAATTGCTAAATAACCAAAAAAATCAATAATTTGTGGAGAAATGTTGTATTAATTTTGAGCATTAGTATGTAGTAGTATTAATTAATGCATTAGTAATTTTCTTTTTATTTATTACTATTTCAGTAATAAATAAAAAGAAAATTACTAATGCATTTTTTTATAGGTACTGATGAAATATTCGTATTAATAATAACTTATGTGACATGACATAACTTATACATAACTTTTAACTTATGACATTCGATATAATAAATACTAATATATGAAATATTTTAAAGATCTAGTTATTATAAAAAACAGAACTAATTTTTTGATAGAGTTGTGTGAGTTTATAACCATGACTCAATTCGTACACACAAGTACGTAAATATACACAATACTTTTCTACAAATTATGTTTTTTTTTAAATATTAATTAGTAATATCTTCTTTACCAATTGCTATATTTAGAAAAATACTTGGTAATATTTTTTCGCTTATTACTAATTTTTTTTGGAAAAATTAAAAATATTTTGTCGCTAAATACTAATTTTTTAGAAACAATTGAAATAATTACTAATTACAAATTTTTTTGGAAAAATTGGAAATATTTTCTTACTAATAACTAATTTTTTAGAAAAATTACTAATATTTTTCCGCTAATTACGAATTTTTATGAAAAATTAGTAATGGTTTTTGACTAATTATTAATTTTTCGAAAAAATGATTAATAAAATCAATATTGTTGATGAAAAAATCGATACTGCCGATCAGTCGGACATTGGTCGATCAAACTTGGAATGCCCCATATATACACTCACATGTCTACTCTTGAGGGTGGAAAAAAACGAAATGCCGTTTCTCTCACACCCGTCGCGTCTCGCTGCATCGCCATAAAACAAATTTCACTTCCTGGCTCTGCGACTCCCCCCCCCTCCCCCAACCCTTGCACCCCCCCCCCCTCCCGGTTGCATCGCATTGCACATCAACCTCTCATGTCTCATCTCTGGCATCCCCCGTTCCTTGTTGCTCCCCGCATATATTCATATAAGCTCAGTGCACTATATATATATATATATATATATATATATATATATATATATATATATATATAGACTGCTAACATGCAGAAGAGCGTGATCCACACCACACTTGACGCTTAAAGTGACGTCAGTTAGATCGTTTTGACTCTTAGCAACCCCCGTTCAACCCACCAAGCTCTCGGTGCTCTTTCACCCTGCAATCCCTCTGCCTCCATCCTCTCGCCGTCACTCCGAGGCCCTTTGAATGTAACTAATTAGTAACTACGTTCCCGGCGTTACGTAATAAGCAGCAGACGGCTTTTCCTCGTAGCAAAGGGTTATTCGATGAAAACCGGAAAACACACACACACACACTAACTCACGTAGGAAATTTAAACCAATGTTTTTTTATTGACTATTTATCATTACATTATTATTATTATTATTATTATTATTATTATTATTATTGTCAATTATGATTCGATGTTGCTGTATGTAGATTAATTGATTATAGGTTTTTGTTTACAGATAAATGTTTTCCATTTTATAAACAATTTGAGGCAAAAGTTTTCATCAAAAATCGATTTTTTTTTTTTAGAAGTCGCTTTTTTTCAAAAAAACTGATATTTTGCTTATTCCTTCGATTAGATACTAGATTATAACTTAAATTAACAAAATCTTCTTTACTTTTTAAATTTGGATCATCTAATCCAGAGATATCGTTCTCCCGCCTTTTTTTTTTTTTTTTTGAGAATCTCCCGGAAATCGGCAAGTGCAGCTTCAAGAATCATTATTTTTCAAAAAGAAAAATTTCAAAACAAAGTTAAAAGTTACAGAAATAAGTATATAAATTTTTACTTAAATAAAATAAAATATTTTCCAGAATTTTTTTTCGAAAAATCGCTTTTTTTCGACCTGTCGACTGCGTATAAACCCCTTAATCCTCGTTGCAACTTCCTTCCATTCAAACTACAAAAAATTAATTATAGTAATTTTTGATAATTACCGATATTTAATAATACCCTAATTAGTAGTTTTCGGATAATTGGACAAATTGAGTTGATTGACTATAAAAATGAGGCCTTGTATTTAAGTTTTTTCGCAATCATTATGAATATGCTGGTTATCAGTATAGTGATAATAATTATCAAAGTATCTCGGAGCTGCATTTAGCAACCCTTGCGCAATTAAAAGTTTCTCAATGGCTCGGTATAGCCTATTATTATTATTATTATTATTATTATTATTATTATTATTATTATTATTATTATTATTATCTCAGGGAAAAACACAATGTAACGTTGGTGATTTCATTAGCTATAACGCGTAACAATTTACTACTTTTGCGGTGCAGAGAAAGAGCGAGAAAGGGAGAAAGCAACAGAGCGTTTGAACGATCTTCGAGATAGAATCTTTCGTAATCCGCGGTTTTCTGACCCGACACGATCCCGATAGATCGAGCCCGCACGTATTATTATTTATTATTATTTATTATTATTATTATTATTATTATTATTATTATTATTATTATTATTATTATTATTATTATTCGTAAAATTATTATTCGACTCAATCGTAAAATGTGTTTTGAAGCCGGGTAATCGTTGATGTAAAAATCATATACCGCAAAGTATCCAAACTTACTTTACACTCTAAATTATACATTCACGGATGATTGTTTCTTCGCCATATATTATCGCGAATACTCTGACATTTTCTCAATGAAGAGTATCACAAGAGAATATGGATAAGCGGCAGAGAGATCGAGCCAGAAGAAGAGCTTGGCCATTCAATTTCAAACTGCTTTTCAGTATTATGCGGAAAAGTACACTATCGTCCAAAAGTTTGGAAACGTCCCGTTTCCGCGCCGCACAAAAAGTCTCACTGCTCTTTTAAGAATGGGGATATTTCATTTCAACAAACGGCGTTTCAAAGGGGACACATTCAGCTTCATTTTGGTTTTTCAAAAAAAAAAATTTCGATTTTTTTTTAACCCGGTACGTCCTTTGAAATGTGGTTGTTTTTTGGCTTTTTTTTGGCGTTGAAATTTTGGTCCACGACCTTTGAAATTTTTTTTAAAACTGTTTTTTGCAAGAAACACTTGTGGGGGGGAGTTTAAGCTTCAATTTCATTTTTTTAAAAGTCTCGTACGATTTTTTTTTCAAAAATATTCAATTTTTTAGTACAAAACGATTATATTTATAAAATGTAGGGTAACTCTAAAACTACTGGGTTTTCGTGAAATCACTAAGACGGTGAAAAGTTGCATACAATCATTTTGTATTTCAACGAAATTTTTTCAGAATTTTTTTTCAAAATTTTGTTTTTTT
Organism: Alloplasta piceator; assembly: GCA_946863875.1. Lineage (NCBI taxonomy): Eukaryota > Metazoa > Arthropoda > Insecta > Hymenoptera > Ichneumonidae > Alloplasta > Alloplasta piceator. The sequence continues at coordinate 5,679,504 of OX333076.1, read as the reverse complement.
AATTTTTCCTGCTGAGATATTTTTTTATCTTAAACAATCTCTTACCTCATCTACACGGCTTTTTCATCGAAAAATTCGTGTAAATGAAGTAAGAGACCCGATTGTTTGAGATAAAAAAATATCTCCTTGACGGAAAAAATTTTCGAAAAAAAAATTAGGAAAAAAAATTCTGAAAAAATTCCATTGGATCCAGAATAATTATATGCACCTTTTTACCCTTTTACATATATCACGAAAACGTAACTTTCAGAGTTACGCTACATTTTATAAATATGTCCGTTTTTTTTTTGCAAAAAAATGAATATTTTTGCGAAAAAAAATCGTATGAAACTTTCAAAAAAAAAAAATTGAAGCTCACACTCCCCCCCACAAGTTTTTAATGTGAAAAATACTTGAAAACAAAAATTCACCGGTCGTGCGCCAAAATTTAAACGCAAAAAAAAAAGTCGAAAAACGACCATATTTCAAAGGTTGTACCGGGTTAAAAAAAAAATCGAAATTTTTTTTGGAAAAAGCGAAATGAAGCTGAATATGTCCCCTTTGAAACGCCGCTTGTTGAATTCAAATATCTTTATTTTTGAAAGAGCAGTGAAACTTTTTGTGCGGCGACGAAACGTGGCGAGTGTTTCCCAACTTTTGGATGGAAGTGTATGTTCGATCGTACGAAGATTTAGTGGCCTCTCACCCGATGTAGTCATATAATTTGTATATATCTATCGAGTCTCCTCGCACTCGAAATCCTATATTCTATTTCCTTCTCTCTGGGGATGAATCACACGCTGTAACTTGCGCGAACAATCTGTAATTCATCGATTCAACCTTATCCCAAAGAAACGCCGGAATATTCAATTCCCGGCGAATGAAAAACGCGCAGGTAAATATGTCACATCAGCATCGTAACAATTTGATATAAAACGAGGTATTGAAGGACTTGACGTATGAAAAAAAAATCTGGAATCACCCGAAAAGATCCCAGGACAATTTTCTCAAAGTCTCAGGATCAGTGATCGGCAAAATCGATATTTTCGTCGATTTAATTACCGCTAATTACTCTGTGTTAGAAAATTTTATAATTGTTCCAATAAATATTACTCGTTATCAAGGAACTCAGTAATTATGCAGTAAGGTATTTCTAATATTCGAAAATTCGATAATTCATCGTCGATTATTATTCAATAAACCTATATCTTGTAATTTAGATAAAATAATTACTCAATAACCAAGTAATTAAAATTTTGCTCTTATGAATTACTGATTTTTTTAAAATTACGTAATTGTTCCTTCTAATTATTTATTATCGAAGTAATTAAATACTTAAGTACTCTAATTACTAATTTTTTATGAAATTAGTTAATAATTATTTCCAATTATTAATTATTCGAATAATTAGATAATTAATTCTTCTAATTACTAGTTTTTTCAAAAAATTAGTTAATTATTCTTTGCAATTATTAATTGTTTGATAATGCATTATTTGATAATGCATATATGAGGAGTTCTCATTCAACCGGGTCACTTTTTTTTTTGACCCTCTCCAATTTTTTTCAAAATCTGCCAGTTTGAAATATCAGTCAAAGTGAACGTCTGTGATTTTTTTTAAATTTTTGTAGGCGTCCGTTCAGGATTTTCAATTTTTCATTACGAACACTGTAACTCAAAAAATATTCATCAAACAAAAAAAACATGAGAATAAAAACTTTTTTATTTTTTCCACTTTATCGAAAAAAATCATAATTTTTCTGCATTGAGAAAATGGAAATTTGGCAAAAAAATGAAAATAACATTTTTTTAAACCTAATAAAAACAGTTTCGATTTTACTGCAAATCTTACAGGATGTCTGTCATTGGGTAAAGAGTCTGCGAAAAAAATTTCAGAATGGCACCTGCAATGGTTTTTATTTTAACACTATCTTAACATTTCTTTATCTTTTATTTGGATTTCTGTTCATTTTCGATTCTTTCTTTTGAAATATAATTGTGAATTTCTGATATAATTATGAATTAAAACAGTCACTGGATATTCAAAAGTCTCATTATTACCCACTGACCCGTTCATCAAGAGTCAATTTACCGAAGACTTCTCACAAAGGGGAAACCTCTAAAATGAATTCACGAGCATCGTATCGAGTAGTGGAGTATTTCCCAAAGCACTTGTCTCGCGTACCCGATATGGAGATCGCTGGTTCCATGGCAAAAGGTTAATATTGTACATTCGCAATATATGCATAACATCCACTATATATGGGACGTTTCATCCCAAATCGGACAGTTTGAAAAACATTTTTTTCTCCTCAATTTTTTTTATATTTTTGAGTACCCATCAAAAGACCCTTCCTGTTAAATCTTGAAATTTTTTTTATTACCCGTTCAAAAGATATTAAATTAACAAAAAAACCCCTTTTTTTTGGTATTTTTGTCATAATTTCTCTAATAATGGTCCAAATTGAAAGTTTTTTTTTCAAAATTATTGATTTTTATGGCCTTTTCAAAAAAAAATACAACAAAAATATTCGGCGCGTTTTTGAATGAGTTTTCGGAGTTTTAAACTTTAAATCGCGTTTTTAAATCAAAAAAATAGTAGTTATGGAAATCCCACGATCAGACTAGTCTTAAAAATTGTTGAATAGATAGATGTTTAAAACAAAAAATTGAAAAAAAAAATCAAAAATGACACTCGCTTTTAAAAACGCGGTTTAAAGTTTAAAACTCTAAAAACTCATTCAAAAACTCGTCAAATATTTTTTTGTATTTTTTTTTTTTAAGGCCATAAAAAACAAAAATTTTGAAAAAAAACTTTTAATTTGGATCATTATCAAAGAAGTTATGACCAAAATACCAAAAAAGAGCGGTTTTTTTGTTAATTTAATATCTTTCAAACGGGTATTTAAAAAAATCTCAAAATTTAACAGGAAGGGTCTTTTGATGGGTATTAAAAAATATAAAAAAATTGAGGAAATAAAGAAAAAAGTTTTTCAAACTGTCCGATTAGGATGGAACGCCCCATATATATGCCGCAACATCCCAGAGTTTCTAGGCAATATTATTCACTGGTTTTTCGTGAATTTCCGGATGAATTCGGAACACGGGAACGATCAGGAGAACCCATCGATCGACGTTTCCTCTCTCTCTCTCTCGCTCTCTCTCTCTCTCTCTCTCTCTCTCTCTCTCTCTCTCTCTCTCTCTCTCTCTTCTCTCTCTCTATACCGTCGAGGCGTAATATTAGCTCTTTTGAAACGAGAAACGCATGGACCACAAGCGATAAATGAGCACCAACGATTTTCTCTTGTGAGCCTCAATTCTCTGTGAACATCACACTAACGCCATCTGTGAAAATAGTACAGATCCTAAGAGACCAACATTGCAAAGTTTTCATTTTTATTGCTTAATTCAATTGTTAATGTGAGGAGAGGAAGGTCCTCGCAGTAACAATTGAATTAATCAATAAAAATGAAAACTTTGCAATGTTGGTCTCTGTAATTATTATTGATTATTATTATTATTATTATTATTATTATTATTGATTATTGATTATTGGTGGAGAAAATGGGCTACCCCATCATTTCCCAGACATCCTGTTAAGAAAAACTAGTTTTGTGGGACGTAAAGCGACTTATTCTATCATTGGAAAAATTTATTCGTTTTAGACCCATAACGTTTTTTTTAAATTAAGATTTTTTATTGTGAAGTATTTTTACATCTCTCGTTAACGTGACGATTAAATTGCCTTAAGGACTTATACGCAGCCAGGAAGCCGAAAAAAGCGAAATTTCAAGGATTTGTTCTGCTCTTTAAAAAAAAATTCACTGCTCTTTTAAAAATGAAGATATTTCAATTCAACCTCATTTATATATATGGCTTTCTTTTATCGGAAAACCCGGAAGACCCAATTGTTAGAGACTGAAAAAAAAACTTCAGGAAAAATTTTCGCAAAAAAATTTTGAACAAAAATTGGGAAAATTTTTTTTTCATCGGTTCTATACTTTTCGGTCATAATTACGTCGATTGCTGAAAAAAAAAAAATTCGATACGCCCTTATGGCTTTCGACACCAACTCGGAAAGCCATAAGGGCGTATAAAAAAAAAAAGTTGGGAAAATTTTTTTTTCATCGCCTCTATACGTTTCGATCATAATTACGTTGACTTGAAATTTCGCTATTTTCAGGTTTTTGAAAATAGGCCCAAAATTGAGCAAAACAGTTTTTTATCGAAATTCATTAAAATTTTGATTTTTTGAAAAAACTATTGATAGATTCGTGTTTAGGGGGCAAAAATACATCGATATGAGGCCCGAAAAACAAAAATAATTTTTTTTTTTTTTTTGCATTTTGGCCAAAATTCAATCGGTTCACTAAAATGGCTGCAATTTATTTTCTAGATAGAATTGCGGCTTGAGCATGAGCTCATTCTCTTCGTAATCGTTCACGCTTCAAAATCCCGTTTGGTTCATCCCATTACGACCGTTTTTCGATTTTTGGCAGATTTTTAAAGTTCAACAATAGATTTTTGTAAATTTTTTAAGGTATACCCCTTTCCATTTTTTTCGGCGATTTTCAAACTGCTCTCATTTCTACAAAAAATTAGTTATCGGGATGAACTTAACGGCATTCTCTAAGTTTGGTCACAAGCTTTGCGTACGAAAAACAAATTTTGAAATCGGTTGAACCAAAGTGAAGTTATGAGCACTTGAAATTTCGCTATTTTCAGGTTTTTGAAAATAGGCCAAAAATTGAGCAAAACAGTTTTTTATCGAAATTCATTAAAATTTTGATTTTTTGAAAAAACTATTGATAGATTCGTGTTTAGGGGGCAAAAATACATCGATATGAGGCCCGAAAAACAAAAATAATTTTTTTTTTTTTTTGCATTTTGGCCAAAATTCAATCGGTTCACTAAAATGGCTGCAATTTATTTTCTAGATAGAATTGTGGCTTGAGCATGAGCTCATTCTCTTCGTAATCGTTCACGCTTCAAAATCCCGTTTGGTTCATCCCATTACGACCGTTTTTCGATTTTTGGCAGATTTTTAAAGTTCAACAATAGATTTTTGTAAATTTTTTAAGGTATACCCCTTTCCATTTTTTTCGGCGATTTTCAAACTGCTCTCATTTCTACAAAAAATTAGTTATCGGGATGAACTTAACGGCATTCTCTAAGTTTGGTCACAAGCTTTGCGTACGAAAAACAAATTTTGAAATCGGTTGAACCAAAGTGAAGTTATGAGCACTTGAAATTTCGCTATTTTCAGGTTTTTTAAAATAGGCCCAAAATTGAGCAAAACAGTTTTTTATCGAAATTCATTAAAATTTTGATTTTTTGAAAAAACTATTGATAGATTCGTGTTTGGGGGCAAAAATACATCGATATGAGGCCCGAAAAACAAAAATAATTTTTTTTTTTTTTTTTTTGCATTTTGGCCAAAATTCAATCGGTTCACTAAAATGGCTGCAATTTATTTTCTAGATAGAATTGCGGCTTGAGCATGAGCTCATTCTCTTCGTAATCGTTCACGCTTCAAAATCCCATTTGGGAAATTGGGAAAATTTTTTTTTCATCGGTTCTATACTTTTCGGTCATAATTACGTCGATTGCTGAAAAAAAAAAATTCGATACGCCCTTATGGCTTTCGACACCAACTCGGAAAGCCATAAGGGCGTATAAAAAAAAAAAAAATTGGGAAAATTTTTTTTTCATCGGTTCCATACGTTTCGGTCATAATTACGTCGATTCCTGAAAAAAAAATTTTGATCCGCCCTTATGGCAGCTGTAACGCGATATCTTAGTGATTTTACGAAAACCCAGTAGTTTCACGGTTGCGCTTCATTTTATAAACATGATCGTTTTTTACGAAAATCTAAATAACTTTGCGACAAAAAATCGTACGAAACTTTTTCAAAAACGAAATTGAAGCTTATACACTCCCCCCCCCCCCCCCCCACAAGTTTTTCATGCGAAAAACAGTTTTAAAAAAAATGTCATGGGCGATGCGCCAAAATTTCAACGCTGAAAAAAAAATCGAAATTTTTTTTGGAAAAAGCGAAATGAAGCTCAGTATGGTCCCTTTAAAACGCGGCTTGTTGAATCGACATTTCTTCATTTTTGAAAGAGCAGTGAAACTTTTTGTGCGGAGAGGAATCAGGGCGAGTGTTTCCAAACTTTTGGACCACATTACAAGAATAAAATTTTTTAAAAAATCGATTTTTTGAAAATCCTGTCTACGTACATCCCCTTAACAACATAGATGTCCATTTTCATTAAAAGCCCAGGTTTAGAAATATTATATTAGCCGTGGGGCTAGTTGTAACAGGGGTAAGTTGTAACACTCAATTTTGACCGGGAATTTAAAACATTTTGATTTAATTTTTTAAAATTTATTAAAATTAAATCAATTGTTTATTGTTTTTTCCTTGTTACATCGTAAATTTAACTGGCTTTCATTTGCTTTTGTAAAATTATTCCAAAGTTTGTAGTTTTTGAGATATTTCATTAAGTAGACGTAATGAGCCCATGGGGCAAGTTGTAACATATTAGAACTTGCCCCATGCGCATGTATTTTTTTTTTCTGCTCTCTACATGTATTTGTATAAATAATATTATTACAACTTGTAGTACAGTGATTACATAGTATTACAAATTATTTGCGGCTTTTTGTGCATTCTTTTACTCTTCTTTACTCCAATATTGCCCAGAAAAATATGCCAAGTTACAGTATTGTATTTTTTTTTAGCATGAGAGACTACCAAAGATTGTAACCATCACAAGAATGAACCACGATGAATAATACAAGACTGTGAACCAATAAAAACGTGTTCTTTCTTATAAACGTTGCCGGTCTTTTCATTGTTACAACTTGCCCCGAGCCTGTTACAACTAGCCCCAGACATGGGGTAAGTTGTAACAGCTCCCATTTTTTCAAAAAACGTCTGGTGTAAAAGATGGGTAAAGATGAAAAATTATTTTTCAATTGGAATTAGTGCTCGGATATATACTTTACAAACCCTCTTCCTCACAATCTTAAAAGCATACATATTTTAGATGTTACAGGCCTTTTTCCAAAAACTGTTACAACTAGCCCCACGCTCCCCTATGGAAATAACCTAATATTGTATTCTTGTCTAAAAGGGTTTTTTTTCGATTGGAATCCAATCTGATGGCAATAAAGCTTGCTACAGAATCCCGAGTACTCCGCATATTCCACTCCGAGTTGTAATAAAAACTCCCTCGGGACTTGCACTTATCTCCATATGAAAAACCATTAACAACGGATGTGCCCCTCTGATGACGTTCGTGTGCCAACAAGCAAAAAGATTCGCCATTCCTGATACAGAGAGAGAGAGAAAGAGGAATGGAGAAAGAAAGAAAAAAATGCAATTTCATTGAGAGAACATGCAGCGCAGAGAGAAAATGACGAGCAAGTATATATGCCTCGGCCCTCAGACTGACGAGTTCTAGCCTCGGCCCTCAAATCCAACAGTCTGACCATTGACCATATTTATGCATGCACATCTATACGAGAGAAAAAGTACCATCGAGAGTCGAGTAGCGACCAACGCCCAAGTTTCAAGTATTATCATCGCCGCCAGGCTTCATCCAATTTATATCTGCATACAGGAGAATCAATAGCCCTTCGCAGAGCCCTCGGAAAAAGATTTCAATGTAATGATATGTGGCTCCGCATATAAAAATCGATTGATCCCAACTCTCGAGGATTCACGCATCGCTTATTATTCTAATTAAAGAATTTATTACCTTTGACAAGCTTTTGGAAAAATTCGAGGAAATAATCATTCTTCCGCAGATGCTTTGGAGAAATTCATCTGATTTTATTCGGTTTTTTGCTTCATCCACAGATTTTCACAAGTCATGCAGGAACTTTTCTGGGCCAATGAAGACAAACTGATGACAAATATTGTAAATCTTGTAATCTTGGTATCATTGATTGTAAATCTTGTAATCTTGATGTCATTGATTGTAAATCTTGTGATCTTGATGCCATTGATTGTAAATCTTGTAATCTTGGTGTCCTTGATTGTTAATCTTGTAATCTTGGTGTCATTGATTTTTAATCTTGTAATCTTGATGTCATTGATTGTAAATCTTGTAATCTTGATGTCATTTATTGTAAATCTTGTAATCTTAGTGTCATTAATTGTAAATCTTGTGATCTTGATGTCATTGATTGTAAATCTAGTGATCTTGATGTCATTGATTGTAAATCTTGCAATCTTGGTGTCCTTGATTGTAAATCTTGTAATTTTTGTGTAATTGATTATGAATCTTGTAATCTTGGTGTCATCGATTGATCTTGTAATCTTCCATGAGATTTAACCAAAACGCTGGTCCCAGAGATCCTTGATTTTGGTCCTGAATGCAGGAAACGTTGAAGGTTAAATTATCCGTTGATCCTGAAGGTCATCGTGGAAATATTAGGAATATTTAATGAACTCACTTGCGACATTGACAAACTCCATCGTTACATCTGCCCCCGGCTTTTCCCATGCTCAAGCAATTTGCTGCACATGCAGAATCGTTTACGACACCCTTGAAGGACAAAAGGTCACAGGTTACCCGACGAAAACGCAAGTGATCCTCCTGATTCTCAAATTCCTGTCCTGATAAATTCTCGTATTCCTGGACCATTTCCAGCGGTTCGAGCGCTGTGAATTCGTAAATTAAAGATACAAATTTTTATCTATCTCAATCGACCCTGTAATAAAATAAAAATAGTGAAAAGAATCGTCCCGATTGTCCGAAAGCGAACCGCAAAAAAAAATGTGAGAACCGTACCGGAGAAAATTTTTTTTCAGTCAATGAATTCAGAACAGAAATTGATACCGTGTGAATTGATTGAAAACCACATTGAATCCGATTGAAAGGGATTAAATTGCAACGGAATTTATGTTCGCTCGATAGGTTTCAATAAATTTTTATGGGACTTTACGAGGAAGGCCCAATTATTCATGATTTTTCCCAATTGAAACGAATCCAGCGAAAAAAGGAAACCAATTTTTTCTGCGACTGGAACGAAGAGCATGATTCTTGAAATTTGCTATAAATGTAAAGAAATTAAACACGGTGAAGCAGAAACAGAGTCGTTTTCTAAAGTCAAAGTTTCATAATTTTTTAACTAATAATTTTCAAACAATAATTTTCAATTATAACTATGAATTAATCGACTGCACCTTATAAACGTCAAATGATGAATTTACTGATAGGCTAATTTTTTTTATTGCATTTATAAGATGATGATTGATATTAAAAATTGTATGAATTTCGAAAAAAGGTTCCTCACACAGTAAAAAGATTCGGATAGAATTTTAGATATTCAAAAAATTTTAGAATTAAATCATCAGCGATGAACAGTATTTTTATTTTGTTGAAACATGAATGGCGTTTTTTTTATGGTGATCGTGAAGATTTCTTATATTTAGAAATGATTTATTTTGATCAAAATCGAGATTTCAAACTATGGAAAAAAAGCAAAGTGGAAATTAAATTTCATTTTTAATGTCTTGAATGTCGATAAAGTTAGGTTGAAAAAGGTTTGTTATATTTTCATCTTTTCATTTTCTGGAATTTCAGTTAACTAACTATATCAATATTAACTATATTGAATGTAAAGAAAAAGTCCATGCAATATTTTGAATATTAATAAATTTTCAAAGTTTACCGCATTTCTAAATTTTCAAAAACTTTAATCCTCAGGATCGATTTTTTGTCAAATTCGACAATTTCGGTCACTGTGTATATTTTTTTAAACGACTTCTCGACGTTTTAGAACCGTTTAGCCCAATTAACATGAAAATTCATGTTAATTGGGCTTAGTATTAATTATAAATTGTTTATTTATTGTTTCACCCATTATTAATTCATAGTGCAATTTCTCAGTACTTACAATTTGTCGGGAAGGCAGTAACAGCAGCGACAACTGCTAACAGTAATCCAACGGCGAATACGAAGTTTGCCATTGCGAGAAAAATCGCTTTTTATTTGCAGATTATAATTGTGAAGATTGCAAACGAGGCACGAGCTCTGCTACGACTATGCTCAATTTTCATTAGCTACTTCATTATATAGTCAAGCTCGATGCATTTAACCGAGTTTATCAAGTGTCGATGGGTTCTTCCCCGCGCGATTCTTTGTAAAAAAGAAAAAAATCTTCCGGATTTCCCCGGATATTTATTCCCGATCTCAATGTATGTCACTTGCGCTTTGTTGTACGCATCGTTTCAAACGACTTTCCGCATGCACTTACCAACAGAGATGTAAATAATGCATTACTTCGTTAATGCATTACTGTATTTATTACCCATCACATTGCATAATGTGAAATGGATAAGTGTACCATTACAATTAAAAAACGTTATGTGTAATGGATGCATGTCCCATTACAAATAAAAAAAGTAATGTGCAATGGATGCGTGTTAGATTACAAATGACAAAAGTAACGTGCAGTGTATGCATGTTTCGTTACAAATAAAAAAAGTAATATGTAATGGATGCATGTCCCATTACAAATAAAAAAAGTAATGTGTAATGGATGTGTGTGCCACTACAAGTCAAAAAAGTAACGTGTAATGGATGCATGTCCCATTACAAATAAAAAGGTTTTTTTTACCGATAAATATTTTCCATTTTATAAACAATTTAAGGAAAAGATTTTCATAAATAATCGAATTTTTTTTTCGAGACACCGCCATTTCGTTAAAAAATAACATTTTGCTTATTCCTTCGATTAAATACTAGATCACATATGTAAATCGGATGACAGTGCAATATTATCACAAAAAAATTGCAAATTTATTGCAAAATAATTGTTTCGCAAAATTTTTTACAAAAAATTTGCTTGAAAATTGTCTTGCAACAAAAAATGTTTCGCATAATTTTTTGCAGAAAAAATGTATCGCAACATTTTTTGCAAAAAAATTGTTTTGCAAAATATTGTTCACAAAATGGTTTTAAGCAATTGATTTGCAACATTTCTCTATGAAAATTTTGCGCAACAGTCTTTGTCCAAAAAATTGGGTGAATAAATGTTTGTGCATAAATTTTGCAGAAAAATGTTGCAAATCAATTGTGTGAAACAATTTTATCTAACAAATTTTGCATAATAATTTTTGAGCAACAAATTTCGGGAAACATTTTTTTTGCAAAAAATTATACGAAACTAGATATAAATTACTAAACTAGTTATTTAACATCATAAATACTAAAAAGTAAAAAATAAATAAACGGAAATTTTTTTTTAAACAAGCTTTTATTTGTTGTTAATAAAAAATAACTAAAAAGTTAAAAATAATTTTATTCCGATTGGAAATAAGTTTTCAAGTAAAAGCGTGTTACGTTTTAACAGAAGCGGAAAAAAAGAAGGGGTAACACGCTTTTATTTGAAAACTTATTTTCAATCGGAGTAAAATTATTTTTAACTTTTTAGTTATTTTTTATTAACAACTAATTGAAGCTCGTTTGAAAAAAACAAATTTCGTTTATTTTTTAAAAGAAAAATTTCAAGATAAAGTTAAAAGTTACAAAAATATGAATATAATTTTGTACGTAAATAAATTGAAATGTCTTGTCAGGAAAAATTCTTAAAAATCGCTTTTTTCGGCTTTCTGACTGCGTATATATAACCCGTTAATAAGTAATTTTTAGGTGATATATTTATAGATTTATTTTTGTACGTGGATCTTATATCCATGGATATTTTCGTGCTTGATTTTTTTGTAGTGGTTATTTTTTTAATTGATATTTAGACGTGTAACCGACAAAACTAACTTCTAAATCTGGTATCAAGTCAATTCTAAAATGAATGAGTTTGTAAAATTTTGAAAGATGGATTTTTTAAGACGACGTGAAAGTCGATCAGCTGACTCAAGATTTCCAGAGAGAGAGCTAAAATGTTTGGACGGAGCTTTCTAAAAAATTAATAACATTTGGGACATGAAAAAAGTGTCAAGCATCTGTCAGTAAATTTTGCAGGGCACGGCAGAGTGGGGCACTTTTTTTTCCACAAACTCTCGACGATCGACAAAAAAATCCTGTCCAAAAATCAACGCCAGAAAAAATATTGAAAACAACTAATTATTTTTCACAATTAGTGAATCCGTCGTACAAACATTAACCGAAGTGTAAATATAACGCTGAGTCTGTCATGACAACTAAATATATTAAACATCAATAGAGAGTTACCCAAAAACGATTTTTTTAGCGATTCTTCGCTGTTTTTTTTTTTTTCGTTCCTTCCCGTCGCGTTAACGGATTTTTATAGATTAGCCGATTTTCCAGAAATATTGATATTCTTGCCAACCGCACGCAAACCTTCGGTGAGCCTCGTGCCGAGTTTAATGTCGGCGTTGCTGAAATTTCTGACCGCTCGTTCGACGATGAAATTCGATGCGCCCTGAAGACTGTTGACGAGATTATTGACGAAACGCTTTTTCGCATCGTCGTCGAAAACATTGCGATAGAGCGTTCCGGCTTGGCCAAAATCGTCCTCGTTAACGGGATTGTAACGGTCGACGGGACCTTCCGCCTGAAATGGCGGGGATCTCGCACTCGGACACTCACGCGGTCCGTCGAAACTGTTGGGGAAATAATTCGGTGCACCGTCCTGACTGTTTACGGTCATGAAACCGTCGCGTTGATAATTTATTGTGGAGAACACCTGGAAGGATCGAACGATTAATATTAACATTAACAATTGCACTGAGAAAACAGTGTACCAGGATATGTAAACTGTCAACAAATGTAAAGTTGAATACGGCGAGATCAATCATTTTTTAACAGTTAATAAATTATTTTGGCACATGTAGAATATTTCTTAACGACTTGCAAATTTTTTTAACAGTTAAGAAATATTTAAGTAAAAGTGCCAGGTAAATATGGGGCATTGCATCCCAAATCGAACAGTTTGACAAACTTTTTTTTTAGATTTCTTCAATTTTTTTTTTTAGAACCCATCAAAAGACCCTTCCTGATAAATTTTGAGATCATTTTGATTACCCGTTCTAAAGATATTAAGTTAACAAAAAAAACCGCTCTTTTTTTGGTATTTTGGTCATAACTTCTTTAATAATGGTCCAAATTAAAAGTTTTTTCTTCAAAAATGTTGTTTTTTCATGGCCTTTTCAGAAAAAAATACAACAAAAATATTCGACGAGTTTTTGAATGAGTTATTTGAGTTTTAAACTTTAAATCGCGTTTTTAAAAGTGAGTGTCATTTTTAATTTTTTTTTTCAAACATCTATCTATTCAACAATTTTCAAGACTAGTCCGATCGTGGGATCTCAACAACTACTATTTTTTTCGATTTTTGAAAATTAAATTTTTTTTTCATAAATTATTATGAATACCAATTTTTGTTACTGTATAGTATTTTTTTAATCATTTTGAATTAATTTCGGCACTTTTTCACTGTTAACAGATTTTGAAAATTAATAATTAATCGATGAGCAAATAACAACAGTTCAAGAATTGTATGAGTGTAAAGTCAAATTTTCACCTCAGAAACATTATGTATTTAGATGCAAAAAAAAGATTAGATGCAAAGATACAATACTGCGAGGTCAATCACAGGGGGACGCAAAAATTTCATTCAATTGTTCCATTGAGCAACGGAAACGTATTGGCAATATTATTATTATTCATAAACAGACTTAACGATTAATTATTAATTTTAAGAACCAGTTAACAATAAAAAAGTGTCAAAATAAATGCTAAATATTAAAAAAAATACTATACAGTAACAAAAATTGGTATCCATAATTCATAAAAAAAAATTATTTTCAAAAATCGAAAAAAATAGTGGTTATGGAAATCCCACGATCGGACTGGTCTTAAAAATTGTTGAATAGATAAATGTTTAAAGCAAAAAATTTATAAAAAAATCAAAAATGACACTCACTTTTAAAAACGTGATTTAAAGTCTAAAACTCGAAAAACCCATTCAAAAACTAGTCGAATATTTTTGTTGTATTTTTTTCTGAAAAGGCCATAAAAAACAAAAATTTTGAAAACAGAACTTTCAATTTGGACCATTATCGAAGAAGTTATGACCAAAATACAAAAAAAAAAGAGCGGTTTTTTTGTTAATTGAATATCTTTTGAACGCGTAATCAAAAAAATCTCAAAATTTAACAGGAAGGGTCTTTTGATGGGTACTAAAAAATATAAAAAAATTGAGGAAATAAAAAAAAAAGTTTTTCAACTGTCCGATTTGGGATGGAACGCCCCATATATAACTGAAAATCCCCTATACATAATTTCCATTGAGCGCTTACTTCGTTGAACCAAATTAATTAAATATGCCTATTTTTTTCTTGGTCGAGGGTGACCTAACACCTTTGATGGGGCAATAAAATCGATTGATCGATCGGTCGTTCGATGGAGAGTTCCATAAATACCTTGTAAGGACAATTGACAGGGAGCTGGAGATGATTTGGTCCAAGACGATGTCTCTGAGTGTCGCCATAAGCGAATAGACGTCCTTGAAGCATCTTGTCAGGACTTGGCTCGATACCTGGTGGCATGTGCGCTGGATCGAATCCCAATTGTTCGACATCGGCAAAGTAATTGTCAGGATTTTTGTCGAGCACGAGTTTGCCAACGGGAATCAGTGGAAATTCTCCTTGCGGCCATACCTGTTGTAATATTGCAAATGACGTTGCAATTTAAAATGAATAATTACACGAACATTGACAATTATGATGAACTCATTGATGAAATCATTTCCTTCGATTATCTTAATTGAGATGAATGTCTTCGATATTTGTTCGCACGTTTTATTCGCGCTTGACGCTTTGGAATATTTTGAATCATTGAATTATCGAAAAAAAAAAAAAACATTCCATGAAAACAAAGCTATGAAGAAACTGAAATTTGCTTCCTCGAATAATACTTCAGATTTTCCAGTTTATTTTCCACTATATTTCATGATAAATATTTTTCATTCCTTCGTTTGAGAATTTTTTTTTTTCATCAGAATGTAAAAACTCAAAATGCAAATTCGAAAAAAAAGATAGCTTGTGGAAAATTGTAAAAACTTTTTGCCCTGGGAAAGGAATTTTTTTTTTGCATCTTTCTGATAATCACCTTGGTAAGGTCGAAAGGATTCCATCGGAAAGTCTTGGCCTGTTCGAGTGTCATAATCTGAATATAAAATGTCCAGCTCGGAAATTGTCCGTTGGCGATTGCGTTGTAAAGATCACGAATTCCGTAATCAGGATCCGATCCTGCGAGCTCACCCGCTTTTTCAGCCAGGATATTCTGAATTCCCTGATCGGTCTGAGAAAAAAATCACCACGATCAGTCATTTTCGGAAAATCGGATAATTTCATCAATCAAAATATCTATGAGACATTCCACACCGATTCGATTCTGACCCTTCGCCTCTCCAATCTTGTCCGCGATTTTTTATGGTTTTGTAGTACCTCTGAAAAGTACTCAGGATTTTTTTCAGATTTTTTTGGAGCGATATGACTTAACTATAATTTTATAAACCAATTATTTTTAGTCCAAATTTAAAAATCTGAAAAAATCACGAAAATCTGTTTTTTTATATGAAAAATTTCAAGCGTTGAACCAAAGTGGGCAGGGGTTCCCTTCTGTCCATATCAAATCTTTTCGAAAAAAAAAATAAGAAAAAATAGAAAGAGAAACCAGAATTAAATGGGCCCTTATCCAAACATTTTTTTAAACACCTTCAATTCATACAAAAATGATTGAATAACAGTCCACTCAATTCAGAGTCCCCTTTCTAATAAACAAAAGGAAATTTCATATAAAAAACGGGATTTTTGTGATTTTTTTCAGATTTTTAAATTTGGGCTGAAATTAATTTGTTTATAAAATTATAGTTCAGTCAAATCGCTCCAAAAAAATCTGAAAAAAATCTTGAGTGCTCTTCAGAGGTACTGCCAAACCATGAAAAATTGATGACAAAATCGGAGAGATGAAAGGTCAGACCTAGGTCGAATCGGTATGAAATGTCTCATATATTTTTTAATTTTTGCTACAAAAAAAAAATATTTAATTTAGCTTTCTACCTAATGTCAATCAGACTATTTTACAAGGTTTTTATTTACGATTTGACTTACAATGTTTTTATTTACGATTTAAATGATCATTAGTTTGAATAAACGAAAACGAAACAGTAAAAATTTACATAAAATTTAAATTATGGTGGTATTCTGTAATTAAAAATTGCACGTTACCTTATAATGAAATTTGCACCAAAAAGCTTCGTCGTTGGAATTTACGAGCCTGAATGTGTGAGAACCGTAACCGTTCATGTGTCGATATCCATCGGGAATACCTCGATCGCTGAATAAAATCGCTACCTGGTGTGTTGATTCCGGTCTGAGAGAGATAAAATCCCAGAACATATCGGAATCCTGCGAATTTATTTATTATTTTTTGCGAAATAAAAAAATGAAGTTAGAAACAATGATTCTAGTAGAATAAAAAATTGACTTGAAATTCTGAACGTTCAGATGAACGAATAATCGGAAAATTTATTCTTTTAACAATTTTGAGACTTTGTTAATACTTTGGAAATAATTTTTGAAATATCTTCGAATTTTTGAAATTATTATTTAACAAGTACTTGGAAGCTCTTCTAATTTTTCTGTAAATAAATATTTCTTCTGATTTTTCGTTCATTCGAACGTTCGAAACTTCAAGTGAGTCATTCCATGTCAAATCGACCAAGAGTTGTCAAATCGACCAAGTGAAGTTGAGCAGTAAAAATTTCAATTAATGACAAGTTGAAAATAAATTTTTTTTTACCAAAATTCAAAAATTTATATTTTTTAAACAAAAACATACCATCCTGAAAATTTCAGGATCGTTTAAGATCAGTACAAGATATTATATAAAAAAATTGAACCAAAAATAAAATATGGAACTTGAATTTTCACGATTTGTGAAACTTCAAATTCATCATTTTTCAAATTTTTTTTTCGGAATATATTTTTTTTCGTAGCCCCAAGTATACTCTTCAAAACGAATTCAGAACGATTTTTCGTAACTATAATAGTTTTCAAGATATTTAAATAATAAATTTGAAAGATTTGAAAAATTGTGAAATTTTGAATTTTGCATAACTTTCGAAAAAAAAAATTCAATTTTTTTTTCCTTTGGTAGAACTTCGTTTTATTGAAAACGAAAACTTCGGACCAAATTTCATCGAAATTGAAAGGGGTTGATTCCAACTCTTGGTCGATTCGACATGGAATGATCCAAGTACATAATAAATTTTTTTTTTCTTCCTTCGAACCTTCAGATGAGTCACGGGGTTTCTCTTCTGCGTGTGAATGAAGCTTGTGAATAGCAAAGGATCCTTGACGAAGAATATCGGTGTATTGTTGCCAACAAGATCCCATATGCCTTCTTCAGTGTAAAATTTGACCGCAAAACCACGTGGATCTCTGAAAGACACAAAAAAATCATTTTTACATTAAACTAAAACAAACAAATACATTAATTGACAGGAAAAAAAATCGTGCAAATTACAATCTCATTGCTGTTTAATATTTCTTATTGACAAAGGTTTTTTTATGAAAAACGAATTTTAGCAATTTCAGCATCTTTGTAGAGGTAGATCCGTCAATAAAAAAAATGTGCTCATGGCTTATTTTTTTTCAGCGGTTTCACGATACTTTTTCAACAATATGAATACATTAAAATTCTTCCAGAATTCAAAACTAAAATTCTTGTCACTTGCAAAATATTTTTTTGCTACATTCAAGGGAAAAAAAACTCTTCAAAATCTTGATAAGACTTTACATCCCATTTTCTTCATGAACGAATAGAAATTTTATTTTTTTCGTAGAGGGAATTTTTTTCCAAAAACTGATTTTTTCTAAAAATGAATGTAAAAAAATGTAAACAATTTTGCAAACAGCAAAATACATGTTTCTCATATTTTTCATTCCATTTTAGAAAAACAGTCACGGAATGTAGCCTCAGATTGAAGATATCGTGAACAAAAACAGCTGATGAAAATCAAATCTGCGTTGCACGCGATAAATTGCCTTATCCGAAGAATCGCGAAAAATATTGTATAATGATCGTTCAACGCGGACAAATATTCTAACAATATGGTCATAAACGATTTTCACGTCGGAGTTAAAAAATCGGCAAGTTTCCTTTTGCGAGAAAACGTTGTTTGCATGCGGCTCGCGGATCCGTGACGAGTGCAATTTTTCTTACATTGCACAATATTGCATCACAATTTCTAACAACATCTCGGAAAGTGCAGGTATTTCTTAGTGAACGAATACAAAAATTATAGTGAATAATCATAATGTCCTTTGAAGAGGTCGATTCAGAATCACAATTTTTCGAAATTTAATTGATCAAAACAAAAATGAAAGAAAAAATTCAAAATCGATTGGTGTCATGCATTTCATAGTTTTAAGCTTTTCAGGAAAATTTGCACAATATTTCCGATGACTTTCAACAGATTTTCACCGCATTTTTAATTTGTAATCAGAAAAAATTCTTAGCATCACAAAAGTTTTTGGAATTTGCAAAACAAAAAATGAATAATAATAATAATAATAATAATATATTATTATTATTATTAATTATTATTATAAAAATCATAATGAATGATGAATTTTGCCGAGGTCGCTGCTCCAGATATTCAATTCAAATATTCGTATTATTATTGAAGATGCAAATCTCGGAGAGTTGTTTTTTCACTTATTTTTTATTCATTCCGCTCTCGTCAAACTGACCTCACGGTGTCGGCAGAACCGCTCTCTCCCCCGACAGTCGAGAATCTTACGGCAATCGGTGTTCTCTTTCCAATGCCCGAGAATACTTTGGCCTTCGAGTACTGTGAAATGTCGTGTGTTACCTCGAAATATCCAAAAGCACCTTAAAAAAATATATAAATATAAATTAATTTTTATATTTAAATTGACACAATGAAAATTGTCGAGATTTCTTGACGATGAAAGTCTCCTTCCTGATTGGATTCATATTTTTTCTCATCCTTTACAATATTTACAATATTTTTATTTTTGAAAGTTATTGCAATAATGTACTTTTTTCATATTGTTGGATTTATTTTCAATAACATAAATCCAACAATATAAAAAAAGTACGTTATTGCAATAACTTTCAAAAATAAAAATATTGTAAAAGATGAGAAAAAATCTGAATCCAATCTGGAAAGAGATTTCTATCGTCGAGAAATCTCGAAAATTTTCATAATGCCAATTTTAAAGGTGCACCCAATAACGAGTTTTTTTTTGGCAATAATTATTTTTCTGCAGTAGATTATTTTTTCTTGGGCATTTTGAAGAATGGGCGATATGGAAAATATTTCTGGACAACGATTGAGCTCGAAAAAAAAAACGGAGTCAAAACCACGTTTAATATGATGCATTCTTTATAATTTTAGATAACTTTTCCTAACACAGATTTGACAAATTTGGCGGAATGATACAATTAGTATTAACAGAGGATTTTTTAAATTAACAGGATTTCATTGAACAAGGAAGAAAAAACAATATTATATTGGAGAATTTTTTTCTGCAACTTCTCTTTTTTGGTACAATTACATTTTTATCGTGCAGAAAATAAAAAAAATAGGATGCATCCGAAATGGTTGGATTTGAAAGTGTAAGATAATTGGAGAAAGTTTTCCCGAGAAAGATAATGAAATTTTCAAGATTTATAAAACGATCATCAAACAAGGCTCGAATAGTAGAGAATGCCTCATATCTCGATTGAGGTACTTTAGAAGGCAAACAAAAATTTCAAGACTTTTTTTCTCAGCTTTTTTATCAGATATAACTATAAACTGTTACATAAACGTTGTTTCATCCTTAGAAAGTACAAAACATAAATTTATTTTTTTATTTCGTTTTTTGAATGATTTATAGAAGGCGTCTAAAACAAAAAAATAAAAAAGCATTTTGGAGAGGAAAGTTTCTTACACAACAATTTCCCACCGTTGATGAAAAATCGATAAAAAAAAATGGCGAATGTTTCGAATGAAAAAATTAATTTCTCCCAATTTATTTCAAACATCCGCCATTTTTTTAAAATTGATTTTTCATTAACTGTGGTAAATTGTGTAAGAAACCTTCCTCTTTGAAATGCTTTTTTAGTTTTTTGTTTCAGACTTGCCAATTCTGAATTTTCGACTTTGGTGCCTTTTATTAATTATTCAAAGAATCAGAATGAAAAACGAATATTTGTTTTGTACTCCCGAAGGATGAAAAAATATTGTAATAACAATTTTATAGTCATATCTGATAAAGGAGCTGAGAAAAAAAAATCTTAAAAATGTGCTTTGTTTACCTTGAGCAAACGATCTGATCGTGCTTTGTACCATCGATAAAAATCGATAATCGATCGATCACAAATAGATTACCTTTTTGAGTGGATTCATTTGCTTATCTTATCGATTACATTTTTTCCAAATATATCATAAACAATGAGAAATAATGCGACGAATGTAATACCAGCTCCTTTGGCGTGAACAACTCGCTCGGGAATTCTCTCTCTGTCGAAATGTGACTGCTCGTCGAGAAAGACGAAATCCTGCAGTAAAATAGGCCCCCGGGGACCAACCGTGAGGCTGGCCGTTTTATCCGCGATCGGCGTCCCATTTCCGGTCAGTAAAATCGGAGCATCACCCTGAAAAAACAAAAATTCCTGGTTCCTCAAAAATCCAATTCCACATTAATCTTATCAGATTGGATTGAAATCAAACAAACTGGCAAAATCCTCAATTTTAATAGAAATGGAAACAAAATTCTATTTTATCCGTCATTTTGAATTTTCAAAATTTGCCCGTTTAATTATGAATCAGAAATTTAGATGCGGATCAATTTACTCCATTTTCGTCGGTCATGCAAAATCAAACTTGTTCGGATTTAAAAAGTGTTAACATTGAAATTCGGAGTCAATGATCTGAAAAAATTTACCGACGCCAACTTCCGGTTGTATCTGATAACTTTTTTTTTTAGCTGTCATTTTACTTCGAAATTCTTTAATCTTGATTTAATTTAATCATGCAAAGTCTGTTCTATCTTTTAACGCGCTTGTTCTAAACGAAGACTGAATGGAAAAAAAAAATAAACAGCAGTTGCTTGAGAGAGATATAACGCATTCTTCAGTATCTTTCTTGATTGGAAAGCGTTGATTTATCTATAGACAGCTTGCGTTGTTTTTTTTTTCGTTATCAATACAGATGGTAGATAATAGCGTCGTAAAGGAAAATTATGTATACATATGTGTTAAGGGGTTATATGCAGACAGGATTATCAAAAAATCGATTTTTTAATTTCTTTTTTGTATTGTGCATATACTTAAGTATACATTAGGGCGATTTTTTTTGACTTTTTTAATTTACTTCACTCCCCACCCGAAATTTTGTTGCATATATCTGAAAGACAATTCCCTGAAAGTTACAGCCCTTAATATCAATATTAAGTACTTCCCCTTCGCGTGATAAGTTTTAAAATACACGTAAATGAAAAACTTTTTTCGTCAAAATTTTACCACTCCGCGGTTTTTTATGCTAACACATTAATTTTCTGTCGCAATTTACGTAGAATTGAACGATCCTTAAAAGTGTCCTGAACAGCGTAAGTGTAACTTACACTGGTGAGATGGTACGAGGTCACTAAAGTTGATTTTTACCCAGAATTCTCGTTTTTCACTGTGATCTCCGAAATTATTGACTTTACCGAAAAAATGTAAAGGAAAATATGTCTGGAAATTTAATTTCCTACAAAAAAGGTCCTTTAGACCTAATTGCTAAAATTAATATTTCTTGAGATATTAAATCTTAACTTATTTGTGATATAAAAATTTTTATGGATCAAACCAAAAGTTTCAAATTGTTGATATTTAGATGGAAAAACTTATCACGCGAAGGAAAGTACTTAATATTAATATTAGGTGCTGTAACTTTCAGGGAATTTTCTTTTAGACATATACAACAAAATTTTGGGTAGGGAGTGGAAGAAAAAAAAAGTTAAAAAAAAATCGCCCTAGTATACATACATAAAATTTCACGTCAATTCGCCAAATGTTTTCGAAATCATAAGCACATTTGTAAACCGATAATTACTATGTTTAAATTGCTTTTGAAATTTTAAACGCGTTTTTCTCAAAACTGCATTTTTAAAATCGGTGAACATGATTTCTCAGAAAAGGCATAACTGATCAGTCTCAATTTTTTACACAAGCTTTACAAATATATTTTTTAGTAATTTATCAAAGATTTTTTTTTACCGATAAATATTTTCCATTTTATAAACAATTTAAAGCACAAATTTTGATCAAAAATCTTTTTTTTTAAAGCTGCAATTTTGTTGAAAATTAATGTTTTCCTTTATTCCTTCAATAAAGGGGGGGCAATAAATAAAATAAATAAAATAAATAAAATAAATAAAATAAATAAAATAAATAAAATAAATAAAATAAATAAAATAAATAAAATAAATAAAATAAATAAAATAAATAAAATAAATAAAATAAATAAAATAAATAAAATAAATAAAATAAATAAAATAAAAAGTAAAATGTATAAAATCAAATGTAAAAAAAGGCATTATCGTTCGTTCTTTAAACGATACAAACTTCAATACCAAAAATGCATCACGTTTAAATTTTTAAATTTGCTCTCCAAGTTGATTGACCCGAAAGCTTTATTCCCTTCGAGACAACAAAAATTAACAGCTCTAGAAACCCAGCTCTAGTCTTGACAAAAAAAAATGGTGGCCAGTGTTCTATTAGACCAACATTGCAAATTTTTTTTATCGGCTAAAAGAAAACCGGTTTGAACCTGACGTGTTAAATAATCCGATTGCGTCGAATCGAGCTGCACAATTTCGTGAATCATTCAACTATTCTCAGCAGACTTCGAACATTGTAAAAGCCCAATTAAATCAACGTGATTAGAAATAATCATAATGAGTTTCTCATTGAGGGAGCGTGAAATTATACTGAAATATAAAACACGTTTTATGCAGACACGTGCGATTTTTATCTATAAAATTATCGATCCATATACATATATCGTCTTACACTTTTGCACTAATTCATATACAGAGAACTCTTTGTTTCTTTGTTCATTTGCACCTCATTCGCACAATTTTCCGCAACTAGTTCAAGAACGCAATTTGTGGTCGATAAGCTCAACTTATGCTGTATGACGATGTTTTTTTAAGGGGGTCGTCTAGTGTGAAACCTGTTTTTTTTAATGTTTTTTTTCGGGAATTTTTTTTTTTTTTGACAAACCATTAAAATAAAATAATTTATAAATCGTGTATCATTTTTATTGACATTTGAACAAACTTTGTGAATTTTTTGAAGTGAATGTATTAAATATAATCGGAGATACACCGCCCAACAGGAACACATATTAAAAAAAAAAAGGTGCTCCACTGCTGCCATGATTCCGGCCGTTCTGCTTATCTGAAATCAAAAAACCAAACGCCATTTCAATAGTGAGACTTGAGGCTCTACCGTTAACCAAAATAAAGTCAGAATTCCAAAAAAAATCATTTTTTTGACGCTTTAGAAAAAATATTCAATGCGAAAAATTGAATTTTTTTTCTAAAGCGTAAAAAAAAGTGATTTTTTTTTACATTCTGACTTTATTTTGGTTCACGGTAGAGCCTCAAGTCTCACAATTGAAATGGCGTTTGATTTTTTGATTTCGGATAAGCAGAACGGTCGGAATCATGGCAGCAGTGGAGCACCTTTTTTTTTATATGTGTTCCTGTTGGGCGGTGTATCACCGATTATTTTTAATACATTCACTTCAAAAAATGCACAAAGTTTGTTCAAATGTTAATAAAAATTATACACAATTCATAAATTATTTTATTTTAATGGTTTGTCAAAAAAAAATTCTCGCAAAAAAAACATTAAAAAAACAGGTTTCACACTAGACGACCCCCTTAATATAGAAATCGTTTATTTATACTCTGATTTATCGAACTTCCGTGCAGAACACAATTCCGGAAAGCTTGAGAAATTATTTGCCAATTGAATCATCATAAAACCGAACAAATAAAAATACTTCGTTATCGTCGTTTGTCATGAAATTCCAATAAAGTTCAAATAAATGATAAGACATGATATTTTTTTTCGAATTTATGTAATCAAATTTTCTTCATCAAATTTAAATACAATAATTCTGAATACTTTAATACAATTATTTATGTTAATACTTTAATGCAATAATTCTGAAATTTTTTGAAGATTCCCTACAAAATAAATGAGCTTATTTCCGGTTTATTCTGCCAGAAACTCTTCAGAAGAA
Organism: Alloplasta piceator; assembly: GCA_946863875.1. NCBI lineage: Eukaryota > Metazoa > Arthropoda > Insecta > Hymenoptera > Ichneumonidae > Alloplasta > Alloplasta piceator. The sequence goes on along the minus strand of OX333076.1, from coordinate 5,655,209 downwards.
TCTGGTTAATTTAAGATTAACTTAAGTTTCAAAAAGTTGACTCAAATCTATAAGAAGAAAGCAAAATGGTTCAATCGAACAAAGTTATTGATTAGTAATTAACGATAAAATCTTGCTGCCACGAAAACTGCATTTTAACTTAACGGATAACCTACTTTACAACGCATCCTGAATAAAAGTCGTTTTTAATCGATTCGTTTCGTGACCTCTGAACGATTCAAGCGATATAGGCGTGAAAAAAAATTTGTGAAAAAAAACCTTTCCAACGTGGCGATCTGACAGCGGTTAACTTTTTCCTTAATAACGAGTTCCGACACTCCAGCAATTGTGTATATATGTATAATAAATATACATATGGGGCATTCCATACCAAATCGACCTGAGTGTGATCCTCGACCTCGCTGATTTCGTTTACGATTTTTTATATGATTCTTTCAACACAAAATAGCATTCAGAATTTTTTTCAGATTTTTAAAACCAAATTTGAGTACGTTATGATTTCTTGAACATTTTTTTTGAAAACCTTGAGGGCCGTGATGTAAAAATCTGCAAAAATTCTCAAAAATCCGGTGTCAAAAATGAAAATTTTTGACTCAAAATTCATGAGGTCCAAAATTTCCCTTCCACCTCGATTTTAGGTTTTTATAAAGAAAAATTTAAAAAAAAATAGATGCAGAAATTGATCTACTGTGAAAAGTGACTTGAATATTTTTATCGTTAACCAACAATTTCCAAAAATAATTGGTTAATTTCTGCGTCTATTTTTTTTACCTTTTCTTCATAAAAACCTAAAATCGAGGTGGAAGCAAAAGCTTGGACATCATGAATTTTGGGTCAAAAGTTTTCATTTTGACACCGGATTTTTGAGAATTTTTTCAGATTTTTACATCACGGCCCTCAAGGTTTTCAAAAAAAATGTTCAAGAAATCAAAACGTACTCAAATTTGGTTTTAAAAATCTGAAAAAAATTCTGAATGCTATTTTGTGTTGAAAGAATCATATAAAAAATCGTAAACGAAATCATCAGCGAGGTCGAGGGTCACACTCAGGTCGACTTGGTATGGAATGCCCCATATACACTGCCCTCCAAAAGTTTGGAAACACTCGCCCTTATTCCACGCCACACAAAAAGTTTCACTGTTCTTTCAAAAATGAAGGTATTTCAATTCAACAAGCGGCTTTAGAAAGGGAGCGTATTCAGCTTCATTCCTCTTGCTCCAAAAAAAGTTTCGATTTTTTTTAAAACTCGGTACGCCCTTTGAAACGTGGTCGTTTTTTGGCTTTTTTTTAGCGTTGAAATTTTGGCGCACGATCCATGAAAAATTTTTTTAACTGTTTTTCCTGTGAAAAAGTTGTGGAGAGGAGTATAAGCTTTGATTTCATTTTTCAAAAAGTTTCGTACGATTTTTTTTCGCAAAAATATTCCATTTTTCGTAAAAAAACGATCATCTTTATAAAATGTAGCGTAACTCTAAAACTACTGGGTTTTCGAGAAATCACTAGAATGGTAAAAAGTTGCAGACAATCATTTTGCATTCAATCAAATTTTTTCAGAATTTTTTTCAAAAATTTTCTTGCAACGAGATATTTTTTTATCTTAAACAATCGAGTCTCTTACCTCATCTACACGGTTTTTTTAAATCGAAAAACCTTATCTACACGACTTTTTCATCGAAAAACCCGTGTAGATAAAGTAAGAAACTCGATTGTTTAAAATAAAAAAAATATCTCGTTCACAGGAAAAATTGAAAAAAAAAAAACGTGAAAAAAATTCTGAAAAAATTTCATTGAATCCAGAATAATTATATGCTACTTTTTACTCTCTTAGTGATCTCACGAAAACCCAGTAGTTTCAGAGTTACGCTACATTTTCCAAATATGGTCGTTTTTCGCGAAAAAAATAAATATTTTTGCGAAAAAAAATCGTATAAAACTTTTAAAAAAATGAAATTGAAGCTTATACTCCCCTTCACAAGTTTTTCATGTGAAAAAAATCTTCATGGGTCGTGCGCCAAAATTTCAACGCCAAAAAAAAAGCCGAAAAATGACCATGTTTCAAGAGACGTACCAGGTTAAAAAAAAATCGAAAATTTTTTTTGGAAAAAGAGAAATGAATCTGAATATGTCCCCTTCGAAACGCCGCTTGTTGAATTGAAATATCTTCATTTTTAAAACAGCAGTGAAACTTTTTGTGCGCTGTCGAATCGGGGCGAGTGTTTCCAAACTTTTGGGCGACAGTGTATTTAACCCATGCAATAAACAACCGCGATGATATGAATGAATTTTGGTCTATGCGTTCTATTTTTTTTTTGTCAAACTAGAAGTGCGGTATCGATATTATTTTCTGTGGGTTCCTTCAAGATAACGATAGTTTATCGCCAAATTAGTGGGAAAGAGCGCTCAAACACTTCCTGGGAAGTGGTTAAGTGCAGGTTAAGCGGTTGAGCTTAAAAAAAAAAATATGGGAAACATACATATATATGAATAGATAACGAGAACTAAATGAAAACAATCGTAGGAATTAGAAATTTACTCATGAGTTCCTGATTTGTTTACATTGATCGAGCCCCCTTTTTAGATTATTTTCTAAGCTTCATCTTGATTAGTTTTGTTTGCAAAAGAAAAAGAATCTGCATATTTTTAATTCGCACCATTAATTCTTCCTTTTCCGAAAATTTGAAATAATTACAAGATCTATACTATGAAAATTCATTATCAACTGGTCTTATCACCTGATGCATTTTTGCAAAAAAAAAAACTAAACTTGATTTTTGTTAAATTATTAAAATGAAGGTATTTACAGGCATTTCCAGAAATTTTTTTCCAAGTAAACCTCTTAAGCGATGCTTTGAAAAATTGATATCAAGGTCTGGGTTTTTACGATGGCAAAAAAATTGAGCTGAATAGCTGCTAAGTTGAAAAAGCCTTTCCCAAGCATGTTTTTTTAATTTTGGGTACTATTTCTAATTGGGCCTCTTCAGAAATTCTTTTGTGCTGAGAATTTTTAGCTCAATAGCTAAAAAATTACCAAAGTTAGAACATTTACAAACTTTTTTTCAATTGCCCATTTTTTTTAAAAGCAATCCCTTAAACGATTCTGTTTAAATTCAAGATTCACCATTCTTACCGAGTTTTGTATTTGCGCAAAATTAACTTGATAGCAGCAAAGCAGTGATCGGCAATACCGGTTTTTTCATCAACGATATTGATTATATCAATCATTTTTTCGAAGAATTAATAATTAGTCAAAAAATTAGTAATTAGTAAGAAAATATTTCCAATTTTTCAAAAAAAATGAGTAATTAGTGACCAAATATTTCTAATTTTTCTAAAAAATTAGTATTTAGCAACAAATTAACAAATGTCTAACTTTTTCAAAAAAATTAGTAATTAGCGAAAAAATATTACTAATTTTTTTTCAGCTATTATTAATACGAATATATAATCAGTACCTATTAAAAAATGCATTAGGAATTTTTTTTAATTTATTACTTTTTCCAAAATTAATACAACATTTCTCCACAAATTATTGATTTTTTTGATTATTTAGCAATATCTTTCTCGCTAATTAATAATTTTATGAATAAATTAGTAATATTTTGTCCTTAATTGCTCATTTTTTTTTTTCATTAGAAATGTTTTGTCACTAATTACTTATTCTTTAGAAAAATTAGTAATATTTTTTTGCTAATTACTAATTTTTTAATAAATATTAGAAATATTTTTTCACTAATTACTCATTTGTAGGAAAATTAGCAATATGTTCCCGCTAATTACTAATTTGAAAAAAAATAGTAATATTTTTTTACTAATTATTAATTTTTTGAAAAAATTGGATAATAAAAACAGATAGGTTTTTTTTGCCGATCACTGCAGCAAAGCTACAAAAGTTAAAACACTTACAAGTTATTAGCTTACAATTAATTCTGTACTACATTTCTGCTCTATTGCTGGAGGCGCCCCCTAGATAGATCTATTTAAATTTCATTATATTTTCAACATACTAACATATAAAAATTTAAAAACTTTGTGAATCCGAAAGAAGGCTTCATTGAAACAAATACCTCTTTTTATTAAAAATGGTAATGGATCACAAAAAACGTAACCTGTATTTTTTTCGGACAGTAAATATGTCACGGGTTAACAAACTTTCTCGAGCATATACATATTTATTTTTCTTTGATAGAAGCTCTGAGATACTGGAAAACAAACAACCTCCCATGAACTCTTCGATGACCTTTGCAACCTCCCGCTCAACATTTTAATAAATCACCAAGAAACAGCCGATCTGGTAATTTTTTTCACGGAGGAAAAAAAATAACCCTCTACCGGAGAGACTGTGAACTTACCTTGACATTTTTTTTGTAATTGCTCAGCTGCTCGGCGGCTGGTTGTCTCTGCATTTTGGCTTTATCGACGCAGGATCTGTCAGAGCTGTAAAAACGTTTAACGTACGGAAATGATGAAGCTTCGCGTTGATTGATAATTCGTGTACGATGTGACAAACAGACGGGACGTTTCGACGCGAGACACGGTTTACTTGTGGCCGAACACAACGCCGGCTTTTTATCGTCTCGTTCGACGACGAACTGCTGTCTCTGGTGGGAGAAGGTCAAAGCAGTGGGAGAAAATGGCCGCTCGAGCGTACGATTATACAATGATGAAACGATCGACGGATTATTTCGCAGGCACGAAAAGCCTCTCTTCGCGAAAACGATGCAGTTCATCATTCTTCACCGCGATGCAGCATCAAGTCGCGAAGACATATCGACCGAGGATCAAACAGATCTCACGAATTGCCCGCGACAATTTAAAAATGACAGTTGTCCACTAAAAAAGGAAAAAGAGAAGAAAACTATAATGGTTGATCCACAGATTTTTGAAGAAATCCTTTTTTTCCTTCACTCAAGCTTTTCGTCGCTTCTCACTGCAAAGCAAAACCTACAAATTTGACAATCACTGTCACGATGACAATCGATGATCGGAGTTGAGGTTTTTTTAAAGATTTATTTTTTTTATTATTTGATCTTTTTACTCTATTCTGAGAATGAAGAATTGTGAAGCTACTTCTACTTATTTGTATTATGAAAATTTTTAATTTTTAGGTTTTATTAAACGTTTTCGTTTAACTCGATTACAGGATATAATCAAAAGTTTGGCTTTTTGAGATTACATAGGGGTCATTCCATGCCAAATCGACCAATAGTTGAAATCGAGCCCTTTCAATTTCGATGAAATTTAGTCAGAAGCAATCTTTTTTCATAAAACAAAGTTCTACCAAAGGAAAAAAATTAAAAAATGTGAAGAAAACCCAAAAAAAAATTGTTTTCCACTTTAATAATGATTATGACGTTTAGGGGCAGAAAAATCTCAAAAAAAGCAAATTGAAGCTAAATAAACAAGCTATCCAGTCCTTATAATTTTTAGCTGGAAGAATTTTTTCCCAAAAATTACAGCCAAAACAATAGCGATGCAAATTTGCCACATTTTTTTTCTTGGTATTTCTCATAATTGCGTGAAACCTGTAGCTTCGAAAATTTGTCGCTAAAAGATCTGAAAACTAGAAACTTCAAGCTTCAAAATGCTTTTTTTAGACCTTGATACGACCATTTTTCACTGAGATACAGCATTGTTAAAAACCACTAAAAATTTGGGAAAATTCTTTGATCCTTTAATTTTTTCCACTAGTGTATTAGATTTTTGCCCTATACAGCAACATCCATGAAATTAAAAAAAAAAAGTTCTATAAAAAAAAGTCTACGAGCTAAAAAAACAGCGCATTAACAGAACAAAGGAATAACGATAAAATCAATGTTATTCAGCAACAATGTAAAAAGCCTAATGGTCGACGTAGGCAAATTCATTCGAGCGTGTTTGTACAGTCTAGAAATGGTATAATTGCGTGATCCGAACGATTATTTTTCTATACGTGTATATGGATCGCGATGAAGAATCATACAAAGCCGCAATATCCGTTTCTCATCGCAACTCACTTTATTCAATAATTAATTGTATAATGCGGCACCGTACGAGTCGACGTACAATAATCATACACTCGCGGGACTCACATCGTACTTAGCCTCGGGCTCGATAACAGCATCGAAAAAAAATAAAAATAAAAACAAAAATAAATTCAAAAAAATTCAATAAATTAATTTTCTCACTTTTACTCCCGAGTCCGTATATCACACACGCGCTCGTGTCACATAATTATAACATTATGTATATATATATAATTATGGGAAATCTCATTTTCCACCGTTTCTGAACATTTTTTAGTCACTCGAAAAAATTGCGAAAAATACTTGAAAGCGAATTTTCTTCAGCATTCTTCGCAAGCTTAACGAATGACGTAAAAAAAATATTTTTTATTCAAAAAAATGAGCCACCTTAATATATACATATACGTATATGTACAGCATATACGATACGTTAGATTTTCTATAGGGCCATTTTACCTAAGAGTGTCTTTATAAATCATATATATTAATTTATATATGGGGCATTCCATGTCAAATCGACCACTTTTGAACCCGACCCCTTTCGATTTGGTTGCAAATTTTTGTTCCTTTTCTACTCAATTAAAGACGTTTTTCAGAAAATTTTCAATTTTTTTTACCAAACCCTAAAAAAGTTATGCATTTTTCGAAAAAAAAGGCTCTCGTTTTTTCAAATAACTATAACTTCTTCAAAAATTGACTAATCGGAACGGTTTTTTTTCAAAATTTTTGTCTTTAGATTTACTTTCTAAAAAAAAAATACAAACAAATTTTAAGATATTAAAATCTATGACATTTTTCACTTTTCCGAGATAAATCATCATTTTCTCGGAGATGCAATTTTTGATTTTTTTTTAACTCAAAAAATACTTCGATCAATTCCAGAAATAATGCCGCCCTAACTGGAGTGGGCCGAATTTTCCTTCTATTTTTTTTTATCGATTAGAAAAAAAAAAATTCCAGCTGGGCTTATTTCACGAAACAACACTCTGGAATTTTTTTGAGGATTTATAAATGATGCTGAAGTCTGCATCGTTTTAATGCAACGAAAATAATTTGCTTTTTAAAAAATTCATTGATTCTGGCAAATTTTCAAAATGAAAAATCGTTAAAATGTGTTTTAGGGTCTTTATTAAGAATTTGAAATTTTTAATGCCGGAACAAAACGCACATCTCACTAAAAATGAATTGAAAAAATTAATTTTCGTTGCAATCCAACGATTCAAACATTAACATCATATTTATAAAGGACCTCAGAGTTTGAAAAACTGAGAAGAAAATAAAATCGAAAATGATAATCCTCGAATTTTTTTTTTTTTTTAAGTGAAAGAAAAAATAAAAGACACCTATAGATACTTTTTTTGTATTTTTTTCAAAAACTACAGCCAAAAATAAAAAGAATGAAAAAGAAATTGTCATTTGGGCCCATTTTTGACTAAGCCACAGGCTTTTGAAAAAGGCATCCATTGCATATCATCTTGAATCGAATATTTTTCAATTTTAGCTCGTCTTAGCTTTCTATATTTTCTCTTTGATTGAAAAAAAATACAAAACAATTATTTATAGGTGTCTTTTATTTTTTCTTTTACTTTTTTGAAAAAAAATTTTTTTCGAGGATTACCACTTTCGATTTTATTTTCTTCTCAATTTTTCAAACTCTGAGGTCCTTTATAAATCCTCAAAAAAATTCCAGAGTGTTGTTTTGTGAAATAAGCCTAACTAGAATTTTTTTTTCTAATCAATAAAAAAAAAATAGAAGGAAAATTTGGCCCACTCCAGTTAGGGCGGCATTCTTTCTGGAATTGATCAAAGTATTTTTTGAGTAAAAAGAAAAACAAAATCAAAAATGGCATCTCCGAGAAAACGATGATTTTTCTCGAAAAAGTGAAAAATTTCATAGATTGTAATATCTTAAAATTTGTTTGTATTTTTGTTCGGAAAGTAAATCTAAAGACAAAAATTTTGAGAAAAAAACGGCCGATTAGTCAATTTTTGAAGAAGTTATAGCTATTTGAAAAAGCAAAAGCCTTTTTTTTGAAAAATTCATAACTTTTTTAGGGTTGGGTAAAAGAATTTGAAAATTTCCTGAAAAATGTCTCAAATTGAGTAGAAAAGGGAAAAAAAATTTCAACCAAATCGAAAGGGGTCGGGTCTAAAAGTGGTCGATTTGACATGGAATGACCCATATATATATTTTTTTCGATTCGTCGTAGCATTTATCTTTGGTAGACGATTTCGGACGAATTTAATATATATATATAAATATAACGAAGAAGAAAAAAAGAGAAATTCGAACCAGCTCGCGATTGAAACTTCTCTCGGTAAAAAAAAGATTTATGAACGTCGAAATCGTCCGAGTTTTCATTTTTCCTCAACATAGTTTGTCAATATATTGAACCAAGAGTTACGTTACCCTAAATCGGCAGCGAGAATGATCGTTTTTGAGAATTTTTTCAAATTCCAGCTGGTTCTAAAATTCTGACGCCTCCCGTATATTAAAAATAGGAAAAATGGAAAAATTTACGAACTGCATTCGTGAAGCCATAATGAGACATTTTAGAGGCAGCAGCAGCGATTTTTATTTCCCTTATTCCAACGTACGTTTCTCATTCACTCGCGACTAGCTTATAATTATCGTTGCAAACAGCGCCCAAACTTCTATCTAAAACAATAAAAAGTTCATAAAACAAAAACAAAAAAAAATCAGAAATCTGGAGAAAATCTCCTTGGCAAAAAAATTCGAAGATTTTTTCTCCCGTCTTTTCGTTTATAAATTATTCCATCAATAATTATATATATATATAATTCGTCAATAGCTATGTATAAATTACTATGTTCAGACGAGAATGTGTTAGTAGATCCGTTCACCCTTGATTTAACGCCAGTGCAAACGACGTTGTGCACTCATGCGTTTGTGTAATTGCGATTTTTCGACCGATTTCGAATTCGCCCGAGCAAATCGGTGGAAATTCAAACTTCTTGAGGTCCTCCAATAAAAGAAATCGATAAAAACGACCGATCATATTTAGTCAACGAAAAAGGAAAAAAATCTTGGCTCGAATACCAAACGCAAGCTTGTACGAAATACTCCATCAGGAATATTTAAATCGAAATATCAAAAAATTATGTTATACTTTTAGGAATTTAATTCACATTTTATACCCACATTTTTTCTGGATTTTTTAAATACAATCGTACAAGCATTTTATATAACTGTTTTGAGAATAATAAATATTTTACAAAACTTACAATTCTCTATTTACTGATCGGAATTGTTTTCTTCTCACGTGTTCATGAAAATTGCACTAATCAGGCCTTCAATTTTCAATTGAATGTCTCGCTTTCAAAATCTCTGATGGGAAAAAGAATCCCACATGGATCTTGTGGGAAAAAGAAAATATTTTAATACACTAGTGGAAAAAATTGAAGGATCAAAAAATTTTCCCAAATTTTTAGTGGTTTTTAACAATGCTGTATCTCGGTGAAAAATGGTCGGATCGAGGTCTAAGAAAAAGCATTTTGAAGCTTGAAGTTTCTAGATTTCAGATCTTTTAGCAAAACAAATTTCGAAGCTACAGGTTTCACGCAATTATGAGAAATACGAAGAAAAAAAAATTTGGCAAATTTGCACCGCTTTTGATTTGGCTGTAATTTGTTGGGAAAAGATCAAATTGAAACTTCACAGGGATTTTGTAGGTATATTGAGCTATAAAAGTCACGCTCAACATTACTCGTTTTGTCAATATTTTCAATTTGGACGTTGATTTTCTAAAAAACCATAAATAGCCCTTTTTCTCTTGTTTTTTCAAATTCATGGCAAGGATGGAAAAAAATTTAAAAAAAAAAAACCATCGACAATACTTGTAGAGCATTAATTCAAGTTTGTGAACCGACCCTTCTAATTTCTGTGCGATCATTAGTTGCTGAGATATCAATGGTCAAACAGAAAAGTGTCTTTTTTCGTAAAAGCTCGATGTCTCAGCGAAAAATAGTCGCAGCAAGGTCCCAAAAAAAGCAAATTGAAGCTAAATAAACAAGCTATCCGGTCCTTGTAATGTTTTAGCTGGAAGAATTTTTTCCCAAAAATTACAGCCAAAACAAAAGCGATGCAAAATTACCAAATTTTTTTTTCTTCGTATTTCTCATAATTGCGTGAAACCTGTAGCTTCGAAATTTTTTTTGCTTAAAGATCTGCAAACTAGAAACTTCAAGCTTCAAAATGCTTTTTTTAAGACCTCGATACGACCATTTTTCACTGAGATACAGCATTGTTAAAAATCACTAAAAATTTGGGAAAATTTTTTGATCCTTTAATTTTTTCCACTAGTGTATGATGTTTAAAATTTCGAGTTTGTCGTTTAGGATTAAAGTCGTTTTTGCCGACTTTTTATTGCAGAGCCCCTCAAAAGTTCCGGCAACTAAATTCATTAACAGGCGCCTCTTGACTCGCCAAGATGACTTTTCTCTGATCGTACACACCGAATAGATACCACCGGGGTGTCTCGTTTTAGCATTCGTTTTGCCGGAAAAAGAACGTCAGTGCGAAATAAATTTTTAAAATAGTGTAAAAAAAAAATTAATAATCCGACGACGAAGCCCAACGAGCTCTTCGCAATCGTTGCCAAAAAATCGTATTCTCCACGACTTATTCGTAATCACATCTAATTAATTCAATAGTTTATAGGTAGGTAGCACGCTAATTCGGTTTTGCAAAAACCAGCTCTATCTTTCGCACTTGTTTTTTGTCATCGCAAATTTTCAAAAATTCCGTATTATCCCCTTTTCTTTTTTCCCCAAACACTTTTTCACTCGAGTAAAATCGTTCATAATATTCCAAACGTTTTCTCAATTATATATATGTATATATATTGGGATGAAAAATTACCAATGGCATTGTTGGAGCTCATACAAAACGGCAAACCGAAATCACCTAAAATTTATACAGGCAGTATATATATATAGATTAGACTGATTAACAAAGCGACTATTTTTGGTTTTTCGAAATAACTTATTAAATACTTTCGGGGAGGTGGAAAAAGATGCCTGTTAAAAGTAGAGCTCTTAATATAAATGTTAAGATACGTCTCATCGCGAATTTCTATTTCCCATTTAAATAAGAGAGGAAAAAAATGTTCAAACTTTGAAATTTTATAATTGAATTGAACGCTCTACAAAAAAGGTGGAAAAGGTCTTCATAAAAACCTAAAATCGAGGTGGAAGGGACATCCTGGACATCATGAATTTTGAGTCGAAAATTTTCATTTTTGACACCGGATTTTTGAGAATTTTTTCAGATTTTTAAATTACGGCCCTCGAGGTTTTCGAAAAAAAAGTTCAAAAAATCATAACGTACTCAAATTTGGTTTTTAAAACCTGAAAAAAATGCTGAATGCTATTTTGAGTTGGGAGAATCATATAAAAAATTGTAAACGAAATCAGCGAGGTCGAGGATCACACTCAGGTCGACTTGGTATGGAATGCCCCATATATATTTGACCCGTGAATAACTTTTGAAGGCGTGAGTTTATCGAAAAATCATAGGAGAGCTTTTTTGTAGAGCGTTAAATTCCCTACAAAAATACGTACCGTTCATTTCGGTACATTGACTTGAAGCCGAGGTATAAAATTTAAAAAAAATTTCCTGCGTTATTTAAATGGGAAATGGAAATTCGCAATGAGACGTATCTAAATATTTATATTAAGAGCTCTGCTTTCAACAGGCATCTTTTTTTACCTCCCCAAAAGTATTTAATATGTTATTTCGAAAAACAAAAAAATAGTCGCTTTTTTTGAATCAGTCTAATATAGATTCTTCATCGCGAATGCTCCAAATTGTTTTCGGCCATTTTGTGACTCACGGATTTGGCCGCCATCTCAGTATCACGATTTTCCCAATATACATAAATATATACGCTGTGTGTGGGTGTGTATTATTATAAATTGTGGCCTCAAGCGATTTCGACATTCGAGTACTCATTTTTGTCCGTCCATTAGCCATTGATTTGAGCCGATAACGGCAATTCCACTCGCCAAACTATAAGATGACTTTGCTCGCCATGTTCCTCGGGATTCGATAAGGATGCTGCGCTGGGTCGTTCGAGTCCTTCCTCGTTATCCTCGCCATCACCTTCATGAAAAAAAAACAATGAATTATTGGAAACTTATTTATTTCAAGCGTTTGTGGCACATTGAGGCGAAAATAGACAATTTCATGATCAGAGCCCGAAAAACCAAAAAATCAACGACAAAAGTATTCCGGCGATAATGGAAAAAATGTAATGCCTAAAATGGTGGATATTTTATTTTTTATTATTTGAAAAGAGATTAGCAAAGCTCATCTCCATTTATAATTTCCGAAAAAATTACAAATGGGCCACATTTCCATTTTCATGTTTTTTTTTATAACAAACAATAGGAAATATAGACAATTTTTTTAACAAGTGAAGAATCCCATTTGCACTCAATTTTTTTGAAAAATTGACAATGATGCTCATTTTCTTTATTCCATTTTTAAAAAATCGGTAATGGAACTAATCTGTAATTTTTATTTTTATTGAATAATCAATGGAAATATCGTCCATTTTTCCATGTTTTAACAAATGAATTATGGGGCATTTTAATTCGCCATTATTTTTTTTATTGTCGTTAGATATTTGGTTGTCGGTCGTCGTGACTTCACGACATTGGACAAACGTGCAGCTTTTTGTTCGTTTTTATTGTTTTTTGTACAACAAGAAAAGCTCTTAACACCGTCAACTACCCCCAGAGAGCACAGAAAAATAGTGACTCAAAAAGAAACGATTATCGATTACTCAAAAATACAATTATCGTGTCTCTTTGTGCCACTAGATTTTGCAATTATTTACAAACAACATAAAAGAATGTTCTTGTTAGTTTTTGTCATGATGAACGTGCGATTACTGCTTGGAAGGTTCCATTTTGCGTGTGTCCGTATGTTTGTACTTGTTTGTTAGATTGCGCATTTTATGATTTTTTAAGGATTTTGTTATTGCTGATTTTTTTTTAATGTCAAATTGGACTTTGCCTGTTAGTATTCGAACCAGAGTTGTAAATAATGCATTACTTCGATAATGCGTTACTGTATTTATTACCCATTACACTGCATAATGTGTAATGGATGCATGTGCCATTACAAATAAAAAAAAAGTAATGTGTAATGGATGCATGTCCCATTACAAATAAAACAAGTAATGTGTAATGGATGCGTGTTCCATTACAAATAAAAAAGTAATGTGTAATGGATGCATGTCCCATTACAAATAAAATAAGTAATGTGTAATGGATGCGTGTTCCATTACAAATAAAAAAGTAATATGTAATGGATGCATGTCCCATTACAAATAAAACAAGTAATATGTAATGGATGCGTGTTCCATTACAAATAAAAAAGTAATGTGTAATGTATGCACGTTCCATTACAAATTACAATTTAAAAAAAAAGTAATTTGCAGTAATTTGTCGTGCTCGTATTAGAAACTTGCGCATTGCTGTCTCGTTATTTTATTTCGCTCACTAAAAGTTCATCCACAATTATCACAATTGATCCATAAAGTTAAAAAATAGAAACAAAAAAACAGATAGTTCATCGTTAAATATGAAGTACGAAAATATACTCAACCCCAAAAATTATCCAACTTTATATTGAACTTGCTTTTACACGCTCCCCATAATTATAAGCAATCTAATAAAAATTACAAGTTACTGATACAAAATTTGTCACTTCATTGAATCCCTAAATAATGTGCATGTTCTTTTTTTTTAACTTCATGGATCATTTGTGATAATTGTTGATGAACTATTAGTGAGTGAAATAAAATAATGAAACAGCAACGTGCAAGTTTCTTATACAAGCACAGCAATTTTTCAATTTGTAATGGAATATTCTCCACTGCAAATTACTTTTTTTTAAATTGTAATTTGTAATGGAACACGCATCCATTACACATTACTTTTTTATTTGGAATGGAACACACATCCATTACACATTACTTTTTTATTTGTAATGGCACATGCATCCATTACACATTACTTTTTTATTATTTGTAATGGCACATGCATCCATTACACATTACTTTTTTTTATTTGTAATGGCACATGCATCCATTACACATAACTTTTTTTATTTGTAATGGCACACGCATCGATTACACATTACTTTTTTAAATTGTAATGGAAAATTCGTCCAATTCACATTGTTTGAAGTAATGGGTAATGCATTACTTTTACATTATTATTTTCGCAACTCTGATTAGAATCCACTTTACGAGAGACCCAACCCTCTGATAAAAAATGTTTTTTTTTTTTACTCTCTGGGGGTATTACCTGACCAACTGCCAAACTATGAGATGGGTCGCGACATCACTCTCGTCTTCCGCTTCCTCAGCTGAAATTTTTTTTTTTTCATTCAGGGTGCATGCAGTGACTAACGAAAATTTGGATATTATTTTTCACGCTTTTGACTCATGGTATCAAAACTTCCGTAAAAGAAATCATCAATATTCCGAAGGTATTACGATGGCGAAATTTTTTAGAATCTTTCAACGTCAAGAATTAATTTATAATTATAAGAATTAATTTATGGGAATTTATCTGACTCTGTGAATTCAGGCAACTTCTCTGTTGAGAAAGAAAATTATTTATATGTGTTATTGTTTATCGTATTCCCATATGAATTATATTTAAAATTAAATTTTTTGAAAATTAAAAAAATGGTTCAAAGATATTCTGTAATTTATTTAAATCAACAATTTAAATAGCTCAATTGTGGCAAGCATTTTAGTAATGGGGGATTAAACCACCCCAGCATAATGATTGTTTATAATTCTGTTGATTTCCAGTTGGAGTTCAATACGTTGGAGGTTAAATAATGGATATTACCATGAATATGTAGTATCGAATCAAACGTAATTAGTTACATACTAAAGTAGGATGACAATCTTAAGTTTCAAAGTGATTGCCATTAAAAATTTCAATAATTTATAAAATTTCAAATTCTTTAAAATCCTTTTTAAATAATGGTTCTGGAATTTAGTTCGTTAGCATAAAAATTATCATAGGCGATTAAAAAATACAAAAAAAACTCTTCTTCGAGCTTTCCAAGAAACTTTTTCTAGCACAAAAACAAAATATGACTTTTTTGCTTGATGCCCTTAAAGAATTTTATAATGGCGAATTTGTGAACGATTATTTATCCCGGATTTTTTTTTTCACTGACGAGCGTAAAGCGAAAATCGCATTTTCGTTTTCACCAAAAGAAATTCTGCTTTTCGGTTTTTATTAAAAATTGGAAAAAGGCAGAAAATTACTCACCAACGCGGAAATCAATGTATCCCTCGCCTCCGGATAGTACGAGCATCGCTGGCTGCGAGTCATCGGACGCTGCGCTTTGACCTCCGTGACCTTCAACAAATTTATCAAAAGCTCATAAAGATTGACAACTGAAATCCCCCATCTCAATGCAACGCTGCTTTCTCTCCGTCCCTTCTCTCTCTTTCGTGCTATTTCCACTTAAAAATCTTAAGGTTACCCGCCCTGAATGAATCAATAAATATTTTTATTCTAATTTTACTTCACAAATAAAAAAATATTGAATGGCATAAATAATCTCCGAAAGATTCTATTGTTATACATTTCTGTAAATTTTGTTTTCAAGTGTACAAACAATTATTGAAGTCTTAGTACTTTGTGTACGCAGCTGTATATGGGGCGTTCCATCCCAAATCAGACAGTTTGAAAGACTTTTCTTTTTATTTCCTCATTTTTTAAATATTTTTTAGTACCCATTAGAAGACCCTTCTTGTTGAATTTTGAGATTTTTTTGATTATCCGTTCAAAAGATATTAAATTAACAAAAAAACCGCTTTTCTTTGGTATTTTGGTCATAACTTCTTTAATAATGGTCCAAATTGAAAGTTTTTTTTTCAAAATTTTTGTTTTTTTATGACCTTTTCAGAAAAAAATACAAAAAAAATATTCGACGAGTTTTTGAATGAGTTTTTTTAGTTTCAAACTTTAAATCGCGTTTTTAAAAGTGAGTGTTATTTTTGATTTTTTTTAAATTTTTTCTTTAAAATATTTACCTATTCAACAATTTTTAAGACTAGTCCGATCGTGGGATTTCAATAACTACTATTTTTTTTCGATTCTAGAAAATAAATTTTTTTTTTTCATAAATTATTATGAATACCAATTTTTGTTGCTGTATAGTATTTTTTTAATTATTTTGAATTAATTTTGACACTTTTTCATTGTTAACAGATTTTTAAAATTAATTATTAATCGATGAGCAAATAACAACAGTTCAAGAATTGTATGAATGGGCATTGAACCTAAATAGTCTACCGGATATTGCTGTCAAATTTTCACCTGAGAAACATTATTTAGATGCAAAAGAAAGATTTTATTTGCGATACAATACTGCGAAGTCAATCAGAGGGGGACACAAAAATTTCATTCAATTATTCCAATGAGCAACGGAAACGTATTGGCAAAGGAATATTCTAATTCAGGAAATAATCGTATATGTAAGGTTTTCAAAAAAATACGTG
Source organism: Alloplasta piceator (assembly GCA_946863875.1). Taxonomy (NCBI): domain Eukaryota; kingdom Metazoa; phylum Arthropoda; class Insecta; order Hymenoptera; family Ichneumonidae; genus Alloplasta; species Alloplasta piceator. Next base: position 5,638,642 of record OX333076.1, on the reverse strand, counting down.
AATAAATAAAAACTGTTCTTATTAATGTTCATAAACAGACTTAACGATTAATTATTAATTTTAAGAACCTGTTCACAATAAAAAAGTGTCAAAATAAATTCTAAACATTCAAAAAAATACTATATAGTAACAAAAATTAGTATTCATAATAATTTATTTAATAAAAAAATTATTTTAAAAAATTAAAAAAAAATAGAAGTTATGGAAATCGCACGATCGGACTGGTCTTAAAAATTGTTGAGTAGATAGATGTTTAAAGTGAAAATTAAAAAAAAAAAAAAAAATGACACTCACTTTTAAAAACGCGATTGAAGTTTAAAACTCAAAAAACTCATTCAAGAACTCGTCGAATATTTTTGTTGTATTTTTTTCTGAAAAGGCCATAAAAAACAAAAATGTTGAAAAAAAAGCTTCGAATTTGAATCATTATCAAATAAGTGATGACCATAATACCATAAAAAAGCGGTCGTCTTGTTAATTTAATATCTTTTGAACGGGTAATAAAAAAAATCTCAAAATATAACGGGAAGGGCCTTTTGATGGGTACTAAAAAATATAAAAAATTGAGGAAATAAAATAAAGTTTTTCAAACTGTCAGATTTGGGATGGAACGCCCCACATACTAAATTTGAAACGAAATTTATTTCGTGCGACCAAATGGTAGCCAATTTTTTTATTTATTTTCAGGAGAGATAAAAAAATACTGTGCTCCGGGGACATTCGCAAATTAGACAAAATTCTTCATTCCCAGATTTTCCACGATCGCTGGATTTTTTATTTCAAAATGATTTTTTTTTTTACCGGGGACAGCGACGAACATCTTGACCGCGTCTCTGTGACCATGGAAACTCAATTGAGCGTGTGCCATACTGCAATATGGAACAAAACTTCCGGATGCGACGCCACGTTCCGAGGCGAATATTCTCACACCAACTCCAGGCGCGTCGACCTTTCCGCCGACTGATTGTACTCTCGACACAGCCAGAGATCCACCGGCGCCTTCAATGAAAAAAAGAATGACAATCTGTCGATATTCATCACTTGTGGACATTTAATGTTCTGGGTCTTCAAAAATTTTACGTCGAATTGCAACAGGGAGAAATTTTTTTTTTTTAATTCAAGAATTCATATTTTGAAAATTAAAAAAAAATCTCTTTTGGTAAACTTACTTTCGGACAGTGGAACGGATATTATGACACCGTTACCCGTACCGATCCAAAGTCTATTCGACGATATTAACAGGGCGGTTATTCGTACAAAGGAAAACCCGAGTTTTCCGGTGCCGAGCATTTTGCTGACGTACGGCTCGATGTCGACGTCCTGAAGATGCTGATACGTGTGAGCGTGATAGAGCCTCAAGGTCGAATCGAGACGTATACTGACCCACACACCCTCGCCGAGCCAGGCTAATTGACGGACTTGTGATTCTCGTCGTGGATGCGCATCGACGGTACACTGAAACCAGTGTCCTATCTCCCTTACTTTCACGAGACTAATACTCGGCGTGTCTCGAGTGAACTTGATTTTTTCTCTATTTTGTCTAGACGAGAATCGAGCGATATGCATTTGACTGTAGTCATCTGCAAAATCTATAGACTTGAGATTTTTTTGCAATTCATTTATTTAGAATTGAAACTTTATCAACATTAAAGTTTTCATTTTGTTTCAAGATTTTCAGTGAACATCAAGTTTGTCAAGTCTCAAGAGGTATTGTAGAAATTTCAAATTTTCGAAAAAAAAATACGATTGATTTATCCTACCCAGAGTTGTAAATGATGCATTACTTTGATAATGCATTAATGCATTTATTACCCATTACAATGCATAATGTGAAATGGATAAGTGTACCATTACACAATACAAAAATAATGTGCAATGATGCCTGTGACATAACAATTTAAAAAAGTAATGTGTAATGGATGCGTGTTCCATTACAAATACAAAAAGTATTGTCTAATGTATGCATGTTCCATTACAAATAAAAAAAGTAATGTGTAATGAATGCATGTGCAATTACAATTAAAAAAAGTAATGTGTAATGAATGCATGTGCAATTACAATTTAAAAAAGTAATGTGTAATGGATGCATGTCCCATTACAAATAAAAAAAGTAATGTGTAATGGATGCATGTGCCATTACAAATAAAAAAGTAATGTGTAATGGTTGCGTGTTCCATTACAAATAAACAAGTAATGTGTAATGTATGCACGTTCCATTACAAGTTACAATTTAAAAAAAAAAGTAATTTGCAGTGGAGAATATTTCATTACAAATAGAAAAATTGCCGTGCTCGTATTAGAAATTTGCACATTGCTGTCTCATTATTTTATTCGGCTCAGTAAAAGTTCATCCACAACTATAACAAATTATCCATAAAGTTAAAAAATAGAAACATAAAAACACACAGTTCATCGTTAAATATGAAGTACGAAAATGTACTCAACCCCAAAAATTATCCAACTTTATATTGAACTTGCTTTTAAACGCTGTTACCCATAATTATAAGCAATCTAATAAAAATTACAAGTTACTGATACAAAATTTGCCGCTTTATTGAATCCCTAAATAATGTGCATGTTCTTTGTTTCAAAACTTTATGAATCATTTGTGATAATTGTTGATGAACTATTAGTGAGTGAAATAAAATAATGAGACAGCAATGTGCAAGTTTCTAATCCAAGCACGCCAATTTTTCTAATTGTAATGGAATATTCTCCACTGCAAATTACTTTTTTTTTTTAATTGTAATTTGTAATGGAACGTGCATACATGACACATTACTTTTTTATTTTTAATGGAACACGCATCCATTACACATTACTTTTTTATTTGTAATGGCACATGCATCCATTACACATTACTTTTTTTATTTGTAATGGGACATGCATACATTACACATTACTTTTTTATTTGTAATGAAACACGCATCCATTACACATTACTTTTTTATTTGTAATGACACATGCATCCATTACACATTACTTTTTTAAATTGTAATGGAACACGCATCCACTACACATTACTATTTTCATTTGTAATGGAACATGCATTCATTGCACATTACTTTTGTAATTTGTAATGGAAAACTTGTCCAATACTATTGTCCATTACTATTTTCACAACTCTGATCCTACCATATTGCTCGACTATCGTCTATTGTTCGACCGAAAAAAAAACTTTTTTCAAACTTTATTTCGACCTTTAACTTACCTCGAGGGTCATGAGAATCGGATCGATGACGTGAATTTTATTTCTGTAACCGCACCATACAGTTTTACCCGTGACAGCTGCCATACATCTGATCGAATGCTGGGGACTCCCAAGTGTTATAATATGATGCTGCGAAAGATCCCACTGACCGTCGGATCCTCTTCGGAATATCGCAACCGTTCCATCGGCAAGTGCGACGAGTACACGTCCTTGTACGTGACTGTAATTTTATCAAAATCATTTTTCCATATAATCGATACCAAAACAAATATCTTAATGAAAGAACAGTGTTACAGTATTGTAAAATATTCTGAAACTATTAATAAATCGACCGAGGCTAAAACTTTCTTACAACTGCGAAAAACAGCTGTTTTCGCAATAGAGTCCAGATCCAAAAATAATTTGTAAAAATAATTAAAAAATCAGAAAATGAAGACGAATTCTTCCCCTTCAAAAAGCCGGTCGTTAATTTAGTCTACGTTGACTTCCGGCGAAATGGCATAAAAAAATGTTCCAGACCTTTTTTAAAGTTTAAAATAAACCCAAATAAAATACAAAATAAATAATATATACAAATGAAATACAAAATTGAGATTGAAACAAAATTTTCGATTCTTTCGAATACAGTGCAAACTTTTAGAGAAAAATTTATAAAAAGGCGTTTAAAATAGTAAAAACATCGACTTTTGAATTATTGCGATTTCAAATTTGCATTTCCCAACAATTGCAATAAATCTCTCGGGTCAAATTAGAATCTTGCATATTGCTTTTTCCATAATTCAACGAGCTTCCTTTACAGAGCAGTGTAAAATCAACTCAGGGTGGAAAAACATGAATCGCCAAATGTAAAATGAACATTGCTAATCCCTGAATCGTGAAAAAAAAATCTGAAAAACTCACACTATCGATAGTGCGGCATCTTTAAGGCGTACTGTGTGCAAACAGACGGACCATTTAGCGACAGCGGAATGTACATATACAGCACCATTTTGAGCACCAAGCCACATCGTCGGTTGTACAGAGGACATTTTTTCAATCGGTTCCTCCTCGATGGATTCCTCGTTTTCGTTATCGCCGTTGACACCGCTGTCGTCGTTTTTTCGCGACGGAGCAACGACGATCGTGCTCTTGACGAAATTAACTTTTCCCAAATTCATCGATTCACCGTCAACGTTCTCGAGACTCTGTGGTCCGGTCGTCAAATCGACGTCGCTTATTTTTTCCACGTCTTCGAGGACTTTGTCGTCGATGGAAAAACGCGTGCTCGCGCTTTCCGACGTTGCCTGACTCTGATCCTCGGAATCATTCGTTTTCGGAGGATTTTTCGTCTCCTCATTGAGGGTCGGATCATCGGTGATTATCTGTGCCTCGTCGCTGCTCGCTTCACGATCGCTCAGTCCGTTTGTTATTCGCGGCGAGCATTCCTCCGAATGTTGCGTGTAATCGCTCTCTTTGGCTCCGGGAACGCTAGCGATGCACAACAAATGACTCTGACAAACGTTGAAAACCTCCAATATATCGGCTGGATTGTTCGCGTCTATCACCGTGACCTTCGACATTTTTTGCGTCGACGTACAAATCCACACCAACGAGCTCAATTGTTGCTCGAGACGCTCCGCCTCGAGACGTCGTTGCTCGTGCTCCTGAAGCTCCTTGTCCAGATGCTCGACCGCGTCTTCGACTTCTCCTCGACTGTTTGTCATTTCACGCGCTTCGTCGGCGTAGAATACACTTCCTCCGACCATACTTCCGCCGTCGCGGGTTTTACCGCCGCTCAGATTGACCCCTGCACCGCACCAGATCTGCAACGTTGAATTATGAGATATATATGAGGTATTCCGGCTCATCTCAGCCACTTTTACATGTTGTATTTTTTTATTTGGCTCAAACTTTTTTCTATTATTGTACCTATTTATGGAACTTCACTTGATTTTTTTCAAATTTTTTTACCCATGCATTTACGAGATATGATTTTTTGTTGAAGTTCGATTATTTTTTTTTCAAATGCTTGTAATTTTGCGAAAAATGGACCAAATCAAGCTTTTTTTAAAAACAATGTTCGTTTTTGAGTGCACTTTTTGATAAAAAATATAAAAAATTTAACGATATTCATCTTCTATATCGTTTAACCGCTTAAAGCAAAAAAATGTTAATTTCAAAAGGTCGGACACTTTTAATTTTTTTCAAAAAATTTGCTAAGAAACTTTGACTTTTTTAACTATTTTTAACGCTAGGCTGATCTTGGGCAGATTTTTCCTTATATTTTTTTTTCATAATTTAAAACCATTTTTTTCTATACGAGCAAAAAAACGTTTTTTTCAAAGGGTGGGACACGTTTAATTTTTTCCCAAAAATTTGCTAATAAACTTTGACTATATTAACTATTTTTAAGACTAGTTTCATCGTGATATTAATAATAATATCACGATGAAACCGAAAAATAATATCAATTTTTCAGAAAAATGAGTAATTGGTCTGAAAATATTCTCAATTACCCGAATAATCGGTAATTGGTTGCAAAGTAATATCAATTTTTCAGAAAAATGGGTAATTGGTCGAACGATAATATCAATTACACAGAAATACAGGTAATTGGTTTGAAAATATTTTCAATTTCCCAGGAAAAAATTTATAATTTAGTGAAAATGTGTTTTTGAAAAAATAGGAGTGATTAGAGATATATAGATATATATCTTCAATAAATTATTTTCAATAAATTATTAATTTTTTCTGGAAAATTAATATTATTTTTCGACCAATTACCGATTATTCGGATAATTGAGAGTATTTTCAGACCAATGAGACATTTTTATGAAAAAGTGAAAATATTTTTCAACCAATTACCGATTATTCGAATAATTGAAGAGATTTTCAGACCAATTACCCATTTTTCTGATTAATTGATATTATTTTTCGACCAATTACCGATTATTTGAATTGGAATGACGAATTGTAATACCGTAATTTGTAATGGAACGTGCATACATTACACGTTACTTTTTTATTTGTAATGGAACACCCATCCATTACACATTACTTTTTTATTTGTAATCGCACATACATCCATTACACATTACTTTTTTTATTTGTAATGGGACATGCATCCATTACACATTACTTTTATTTATTTATAATGGGACATGCATCCATTACACATTACTTTTTTATTTGTAATGGAACACGCATCCATTGCACATTACTTTTTTTATTTGTAATGGCACATGCATCCACTACACATTACTTTTTTTTTATTTGTAATGGGACATGCATCCATTACACATTACTTTTGTAATTTGTAATGGAAAACTTGTCCAATACACATTGTTTAAAGTAATGGCTAATGCATTACTTTTACATTACTATTTTCACAACCTTGTTTGATTCACGGATTCTCACTCGCCCACATTTTTTTTCTCGTTGAAAATTCAACGTTATTCATGACGGTAGAAAAAAACTACCTTCATGCCCGGTTCCGTTTCTTGAAGTGGTCTGCAATAAACCGGAACTGGAACCGGATGTCGGGCAGGTGCGCTCGGTTTACCAGGTAAGCTCCATCCATAAGCTTGCAAACGACCGTCTTCCTTTCTCACGTGAGCCCTCACCTGACGATACTGTTCCCTCCTTTCATTGGCCCGTCTTGCGTACAATTTTTCCGACGACCTGAAAACGAAATTTCTTATTTAAACGGCAAATCTCGTATTTCCTCGCGACGAAAAGTATTTCTCATCAGAGCTTCGGGAATCGTCGGCAACGAAACAGAAACAGAAAAATGAATGATAAGATATTCAAAAATTTATTTTATTCACAATGCTAGTTCATGGAAAATGTACTTTCTATAAAAGGGTATCTGAGAAAAAAAAGCAGCGAAGAAAATAAAAGAACTAATAACTGTACAAACTTGTATTTACAAGAAAAGGATTTTTTTTCTCGTCGATTATTCTCTCAAAAGTCTGACTAGGCCATCGTACACACTCGTGGCGTATATTTTTTAATTTCACGATGATTATTATCGATTTTCCTCATTTAGAAGGAAAAGTGTCTCGATGCCAGGTACTAAAAACAAAAATTAAAAAAGCCCCGGCAAATGTAAGCCATACATTTTTGCGAAATGCGAAATAATAATAACAGAAAGATGAAAAAAAAGAATCACCGTGCAAACGAGGTTGAAGAAAAAAAGAAGAACAGTGATCGAGGTACAGATAATTGGGTGGAAAAAAAAGTATTTTGAATTTTTACATTTGTTTCGAGTACAACATCTTAAAAATATTTCTTAGAAATTTTACTTAACGCAGGTAACATACACCAGATGCTTCTGCTTGAAATTAATTTTTTTATTCTGAATTTTGGGCGAAATTTCGACCATTTCATTGACTAGAAAAAATCGCTTATAATGTTTTACCGGCAAAAAACCAAAGATTATAAAATAAATGAGAATCCTCAAGATTTTTTTAAATAAATAAGATTCGTCCAGCAAATATAAAGACAGAATAAGTTCAACTTGGAACTCTTGTAAATGAAATCGAAGTAGAATCGATTTGCTTGATAGAGAAGAGTGCAAACAGAGCTACTCAAATTAACGAAAAAAAATCGATAGTAAAATCGATATATCAGGTAATGATGTGCGCTTTTAAAAAGTTTTAAGGGGTTTCGATGTATCCCAAAAAAATATATAGATAGTTAACAGCGTAAATAATCTTATAGTAGAGAATAGTTAAGATAGATAACATTCTACAGTAAACATTATAGAAATTTATTATAAAGACGAGCATGTGCGTATAAAGTTTTTGCTGGTTTTTTTTTGCTCTGGATTTTTTTTTGTTCTCTCACATAGTGTCTCCTTGATCGAGAAAATCATGACGACTCTTGAACGTTCGTCGTCGCATCGCATCGAGCGGCGGTGCAGGAACAACTTGATTCGTCGGAGCGCTGTATCTTATGTGCGGCATCGTCTGTGAACTTCTGACGAGAGTCCCTCGATCGGCCGGTCCGGTAAAAAGATTGCTAAAACTGTTTTTTTTTTTAGAAAAAAAATCATTCGTTAATTATATTCGTAATTTTGATTCGTAATTTCAATGAAATTACTAAATTGCAATATCAAAATGGTAAATGTATATTCAATTTGATGATGTTGAAGTTTGCATTGTTGCAATGCAGCGAAAATAATTTTTTTAAATTAATTTCTACGGATATTTATAATTTGATCGTGCATTTGGCATCTCAAGTCCTTGATGCAGACCCCAAAATACATTTCCACGATTTTTTACTTTGAATACTTTTTAGAGGCATTTTTTTTCCAATAAACTGTTTTCGTTGCATTCATACGATGCAAATTTTAACATCATTTAATTTGCGATTTCAAATCTATAAAATCAATCGTAAGTTCGATACAAAACTCGAAGTCACGTTTGAGACTTCCGTTGTACACCGATGCAAATTTTCGCTGTACCTTCATTCATCGTTGTAAAACTTGTAAATAGAATTTTATTAGGGATGGACGAAGTTAAAAAAGAAAATCAATACCTAATAATAAATTATTTAAAAAAAAATCATTTTTGTAAATCAATATTTTTCAAAAACCATATAATTTAAATTATTTTAATTACTTTGAAATATAAACGTGTAAGATAGAGAGAGGATAAGACTTTCGAGGCAGTTTTAGTTTTGTCTTTAGTGTTTGTCCTGACACAATTCTTCATTGATGGTCAAAATTTCGTTGATTTCCATTAATTCTCAACCGGCGAAAAGTTTCAGGACAAAACTTCAAAAAAAGTTTGGAACCTTTTGTTATGCCATTTCGCCGGAGGTCAATGTGGACTAATTTAACGAACAGCATTTTAAAGGGGAAAAATTTGGCTTCATTTCCTGATTTTTTAATTTTGTTTACAAATTGTTTTTAGATTTGGACGCTATTTTGAAAACAGCTGTTTTTTGCATTTTTCCTCGTCTCTTCAAGTGCACCCATATTCCAGAGGAATTTTTTTTAATAAATTTTTACGATTGGATTCATAAAAGGGAAAGTTTGAGCTTCAATTTCCTTTTTTTTTAACTTTGAGTGATTTTTTTCCAAAGTTAATCTGTTTTTTGTGAAAAAAAGAGAAAATTTGAAAAATCGCGTACAACACGAAAACAAAGAGGATTCATGAAAAACTTCAAGATAGCAAAAACTTGCGTCTGTTTTTGTTGAATTCAGAGGAATTTTTTCAGATTTTTTTTTTCCAAAATTTTGTTTTCTCATGTTGAATGCCGGAAAAAAAAATCAGGGAAAAAAATTTGAAAAAAAATTCCAATGTGTTGAAAATGGTAAAATAAAGTATTTTGCCCTCTTGAAATTTTATCAATAATCTCATAGTTCTCAATTTATGGTAATTGAATGATCTGAGCTCCGACCCAGAAAATAAGAACAAAAAAATGTTGGAGAAAAAAATCTGAAAAAAATTCCTCTGCACTCAATAAAAAAACGGACGCATCTTTTTACTATCTTGAAGTTTTTCATGAATCCTCCTTGTTTTCGTGTTATACGGAATTTTTCAAATTTCTTCTTTTCCCATAAAAAACAGAATAACTTTGGAAAAAAAAATCGCTCAAAGTTTAAAAAAAAAGGAAATTGAAGCTCAAACTTTCCTCTTTATGAAACCAATCGTAAAAATGTATAAAAAAGAATTCCTCCAGAAGACGGGTGCACCTGAAGAGAGGGGGAAAACAGCTGTTTTTAAAATAGAGGCCAAATCGAAAAACAAATTGTAAAAATAATTTTTTCAATTTTTTTAATTCTTGGCAATTCATTTTTTGAAGTTTCTTTATTGTTTAAAAAAATTACTCTTCAATTATTAGCGGGAGTCTTGCAATTTTTTGGTAAGAAACGAACTTGTACATTTTTTTTTCGGTTGAAAATTCAAATTTTCAAGTACATCAAATTTGAATGTGGAAAAGCGATACTCACAACTTCCACACCGATTGTTTGCCGCCTGATATACTTGCAGGATCAGTTTTACTGGCTCTTATCATTTCTGTCCATCTCACAGCTTCTTGAAGTTCCATAAAACGTTCTTTGTATTGATTACGTTCCATCAGAACACGAGCCATTTCCACCCTGGTGAATCTCTTCCTTTGGGCCAATGGAACGTCTTCCTCGTCGTCGCTCTTCGTCGCTTTGGCCGCTGCTTCGGCCTCCTCTTTCACCTTCTTCAGCTCCTCCTCAAGCGCCGAAACCTTTTGTCGCAAACGATCTCTCGCCTGCTGCAAACCTCTCACCTCTTCACGAAGTATCTCTTGTTCGCTGAAAGCAAAAATGAAAATATCGTTTCATCTTTTGAAGTTTAAAAAATCAAAGCTATACGTTCGATCCAGTCTAAATTTTAAATCCATGGCAATACTTGTTCGTAAAATTGAAAAAAAAAATCCAAAATGCTCTGCCCATATTTAAAAAATTGAAAAACAAAAATTTTGCCATTCGAATAAATCCAGAAATTACTTGCACTCGCAAAATTCGTGATTAGAATAAATCTTTGAAATCAGTTTACCTCGTTAATTCGTCGACCTTGACGATGAGATCATCCTTGACGATATTCAGGGCGTTCTTCGTAGCGAGAAGCTCGTTGTTTTCCATAATGAGATTCTCGACCTCCTTTCCCATTCCTGAACAAATAATATTTAGATTAATAAATTAATATAAATAATAGAAATATAAAAATTTGGTTTTTTTTTCTGTTTCCGATAATTTAATCAGTTACACACACGGAGATTCGTCACATGCATTATGGAAATAATTAAGGGGTTAAATCAGCTTGAGAGCTCAAAACATGAAGATCAAAGATTCTTTTTTACGAAAGTATAAAACACTTTTTTTCCGCTCTTTATATTAAAGTGTAAATATAATTTAGCAATGAAATGCTGACGCATCTGTGAATATAAATGCTATTTACAAAATCTTTGAATTTCTATCTTTCATTGCTGATTAATATCTCTAAAAACAGACTGGAAAAAATTGTGTATCATAATTTCATAAAAAAATGAAATTATCAAATTGTAGGTCATTGCAAATGGCCTCAGAATTGGCTGAAAGCTTAACGAAATTTCATCGTTATAAGAGATTTATTCGAAAAAAAGCAGCTGATCTCGTTGGGCGAGCTTACCGAAAAAGTTGTCATTGACTGGTTGGTTATTCGTCAGCATGCATCGTATTTTTTTGATGAAGATATTGATGATAGTAGATGAGCAGCAAAGGAAGAATAAAACAGAACAAGTTAGTCAACTATTTTTTTCCTTCATCGACATTTTCGCACGTTAAAAATATTTAAAAAAAAAACATATTTCCACGCACATGAAGGAAAATAAAATTTTTAAACATAAAAATATTTTGCAAAGAGTAACCGCGAAACCAAATAAAACATTGAGATTGAAATATTTATTATTCGATCAACGAAACATACCTGACGAGGCGTATTCCCCTGGATGAACCCAGCTTCCTGTGAAATTATAACGTTTGAGAACAGTTTCATGATTCACAAAAAATGAAGATAGAAGATTCGAATATCTACTTTTAAATAATAATCAAAAGTAACTATTATAATTTTATTAAGGGGGTGTTCTTGTGTAGAATTTTGAAAAAATCGATTTTTTTTGCATATTTTCAGTGTTTGATATCTCAAGAATGTACCCTCCAAAGGAAATTCAGAAATTCCAAATATTAACGGAGTTATAGCATTAATTAGTGAGGTGAAAATAACCTACGTTTTTTCCCACCCCCACTTAATCAGCCGGTATCTATTCAAGATATTAGATTTTTTTTTCGCCAATTTTTTTTGTAGAATATTGAAGAATGAATAAATATGTGGTGAAAAAATGAATGCAAAAACATGTTTAGTTCTTTTTTCATAGCATGTTGAAAAATCCCTAAATTTTGGCTTTCTACACAAGAACACGCCCTTAAATATAACAATACTTATTAGAACTTTCAGAATAATTCGCTGAAATTCTCAAGTATTGAAAAAGCATACAATTGGCGAATGGATTGGAAAACTTGGAGTTGAAACGATAGAATTTAAGAATTTGTGAACATTTTTCACATTCCATGACTCTTTGAAGATTCTCCAAATCTCCAGTTAAAAATTTTCATGACCTTTAAGGTCATCAAAAACCCTGAACAATAATTGTTTCTGATCTGTAGGGGAAAAAAAACGAGAATTACCAGTGATATCGGCTCCCTCGTCCATTTCTCCAAGGGCATCAGCATCTTGGAAACTAAGCTCCTGATAAAGCGTGTTGCCGCTTCGTTGTTCTCGCTCGGTTCGGCTGCGTCCACTCGGAGTCGAGGCCAATTTATCAAGAACTGTCGGTGTCGTCGGCGTCATTATTATCGGCGGTGCCTCGGTTTCAGGACTCTCATCTGCGAAAAGTTAAAAATCTCAATTAAAGTTCCATTAAAATGCTCGAAGGAGAAATGCGAAACAGAATTGAGCTCTTGAAAAAACAAAATATCTAAAAACAAATACAACATATTCTAAAAGGATAACAATACACTACCGGCAAAAAGTTTCCGGACAAAACTTCAAAAGTGGTCTGAAACGTTTTTTTAATGACATTTCGCCGGAAGTCAAAGTAGACTGATTTAACAAGCGGCATTTTAAAGGGGAAGAATTCGGCTGCGTTTTCTGATTTTTTAATTAATTTTACAATTTGTTTTTGGATTTGGACTTTATTTTGAAAACAGCTGCCTTTCCCCCTTTCTTAAGGTGCAGCCATCTTCCAGAGGAAATTTTTTTATACATTTTTCCGATTGAATTCATAAAGAAGCAAGTTTGAGCTTCAATTTTCTTCATTTAAAAACTTTAAGCGATTTTTTTTTCAAAGTTATTCTGTTTTTTTTTGTGAAGAAAGAGGAAATTTGAAAAATCCCGTATAACACGAAAACAAAGAGGATTCATGAAAAACTTCAGGATAGCAAAAGTTCCGTCTGTTTTTGTTGAGTGCAGAGACATTTTTTTCAGATTTTTTTTCTTAACATTTCGTCTTTTTCAACAAAAAACAGAATAACTTTGGAAAAAAAATCGCTCAAAGTTAAAAAAAAAAAGGAAATTGAAGCTCAAACTTCCCCTTTATGAATCCAATCGTAAAAATGTATTTAAAAAAATTCCTCTAGAAGATGGGTGCACCTGAAGAGAGGAGAAAAAAGGCGAAAAACAGCTTCTTCAAAATAAAGTCCAAATCTAAAAATAAATTGTAAAAACGACAAAAAAAAAATTTGAAAACAAGCTTTTATTAGTTGTTAATAAAAAATAACTAAAAAGTTAAAAATAATATTATTCCGATTAGAAATAAGTTTTCAAATAAAAGCGTGTTACACCCTCTTTTTTTCCTCTTCTGTTAAAATGTAACACGCTTTTATTTGAAAACTTATTTCCAGTCGGAATAAAATTTTCAACTTTTTAGTTATTTTTCATTAACAACTAATAAAAGCTTGTTTAAAAAAAAAATTTCGTTCATTTACTTTTTATTTTTTAGTATTTATGATGTTAAATAACTAGTTTAGTAATTTATGTCTAGTTTCGCATAATTTTTTGCAAAAAAAAATGTTTCGCGAAATGTTGTGCACAAAAATTATTGTGCAAAATTTGTTAGATAAAATTGTTTCACACAATTTGCAGAATTTATGCAAAACAATTTCCAAGCAAATTTTTTATAAAAATTTTGCGGAACAATTTGTTTGCAAAAAAATTGCATATTTTACGTGATAATATAGTATTGTCATCCGATTTACATGTGCATGACAAATTTTAACTCAATCGGAAACCGGGAAATGGGTCAAATTTAACTTGCAAGATTTCATTACAGGTGAAACTAAATAAAAGCTTGTAAAAATAATTAAAAAATCAGGAAATGAAGCCGAATTCTTCCCTTTTAAAATTCCGCTTGTCAAATTAGTCTTTTTTGAAGACTTTTTTTGAATTGGACCTTTTTTGAAGTTTTGTCCGGAAACTTTTCGCCTTTAGTCTATAACGAAGATTGTTTCAGCTCTCCGAAATACCAGAAAATGTTCAGAAAATTCGAATATCGCCAAAAAATCGATATTCCGCGTAATCGATACGACGAAAGAAATGCATTCGGTGGACTTGGGCATTTCACAAAGACATCACAAGTGCCATTTTGAGATTTTGGTTTTCAAAAAATCAATGATTTCTCCATTATCGACTCACGTCTCGAAATCGCCGTCGTTTTGTTCTCCTGGACAGGATGATCGGTCAATTGACTTTTATCGGACATTTCGATAGCTGCCTCGCTGCTGCTGTCCTGCATCTCAGATCTCAGGCTGACCGTATTCGGTGGACTTTCCTCCGGTGCATCATCCGCATTGATGCTGGCTTCCAAACTCTGAAAACCGTAACTCAGAGGTCCGGAACTTCGAGACATGTGGGCCAATCCGAGAGACGGTAAACGCGCTGGACCGCGTCCGCCGGTTGTATTTTCCAATCTTTCCGAACTGCCGACCATCATTTTCGTTCTCTCCATGTAATCCACGTGCGTCTTGAACAATTCGGTGTAACGATCGTGCAATCGTGAATATTCCCGTTTCAACTCGGCTTCCTTCTCCTCGAGACGAACGACTGTAAAATCGAAAACGAACATTTACAATTTGAGACTTCTGCATTTACTCGTAGATTTTTTGTTTTCCTTATTCGGTACTGAAAAAGGACGTTACGAGACAGTCAACGGGACAATATAATTCTTGTTTTTTTTTTACGAAAAAATAAACCGAAAAAAATAATCTACAGTATCACGGTAGACGAATATTTGACGGTAAGCATGGACGAAAAAATTTCCTAAATAACAAGAGAATCGTGCATTACAAATTTCCTGATAGCACAAAAATTCGGTCATACAGGATACATAATTTATAAAACAAGTTTCACGGTTCTTTAAAAATAATGCTGTACTTTTTTTTCAGCTGAATCGCATTTTTGCAATTAAAAAAAATTTGTTTTGAGTTTTTTATGTGTAACTTGAGATTGTTGAATTACAGTTTAAATATAAAAAAATCATGATACATAAATGTTAATAATTTTCCCGGAAATATCCTGCTTGACCTTGAAAGCGACGAAACGAATAAACGAATTATCAATCGTATGAATAAATAAAAATCGTGATAAGAAAAAGAAACGGAAAATAATCTACTCTACTGTAGGAAGGTGTTCTGTGGGGGGATGAACTGAAGATGGCATTGGCATTTGTACCGTGGTCGTGAGAATTCTTCGTTTTCAGCTCTAGCATTCTCAGGATCGATTCTAAACTATCAATTTTCCCTAACAACTCTTTTCTCTCATCCTCCGCCAAATCCTCGAGCTCCAGTAGTTTCTAAACAAAAGGAAAAATACAAATCAACGATTATATCATTTTTCACCAATCAGCGAAGCTTCCGCTTTGGGAAATTGGGAAAAATCGCAAAAATTAAGAGGAAGCAATATGTAAATTAACAATTTGCACATTTATTCCTTTACATTGTAACGTTTTGACAAAACCTATGTAAGGAAGCAAAATTTTGGAAAAGCTGCTTACTCATAGAGAATTAACAAATTCATGAAAATGTGAATAGACTGTTTTAAAAAAAATTACTATTTTTTTTTTCAAAGAACATTGGTAAATCGTCATATACCTAAACAAAGACCAGTGTCCAAATATGAGCCCTTAATATTAATATTTAAAGGTGGCGATTTTCAATTTGCTTGTTCCATTTAAACAACATGGGCAAATTTTTTTCTGAACTCTGAAATTTTATTATTCAAAAACGAATCACTGTACAAAAATAAGAAACATAATTTTTTTTAGGAAATTGAACGCTCTATAAAAAGGTCTGAATAAAGTTTCGGAGGTATCAAGCCTTAACCATTGAACTGTTTAAAATAATGATGTTATTTACTTACAAATGCGTCAAAGTCGACTGATATCACTTAAATACCTAATGTTATCATTTTTAAACAAATATCTGCGAATTTTCAATACGATGTTGATCAAAAAATTTGTATTAATCAACGATGAATGATTAATTTTATTATTCATTAATAAAAAATACGGGTATGTCACAAACAGATGATGAAATTTCATTCAAAATTTTATATATAATAAATCAATAACTTATTTTAATTCTTTATAAATGTTTTAAATGAATTATGTAACCCTAAGTTAAATAATCTAAAACTTATAATTACTTAAAGAATTAAATAAATAAAACTTTTCATCGTTATAACTCATTCTTAAAAAACTCAACGAATTTATAAAGAATAAAAATAAATTATTGATTTATAATATATAAAATTTATGATGAAATTTCATCATACATATATTTGTGATATACCAGTATTTTTTGTTAATGAACAATAAAATTAATCATTCATCGTTGATTAATAAAATTTTTTGATCAACATTCTATTGAAAATTTACAGATATTTGTTTTAATGTTGATAATATTGGGTATTTAAGTGATGAGTCGATTTTGTCGCGTTTATAAGTAAATAACATCATTATTTTAAACAGTTCATTGGTTAAGGCTTGCTAACTCTGAAACAGCTCGCTTCGCGCAAATCTTCAGTCAGACCTTTTTTATAGAACGTTCCATTCCCTGCAAAAATCTATTTTTCTTATTACTGTACTTTTCCCATGTTATTTAAATGGAAAAGGAAAACTGAAATTTGCCACCTCTAAATATTCATATTAAGGGCTCATATTTGGACAAGGTCGTTGTTCAGGGATACTCTGACGATTGATCAATGTTCTTTGAAAAAAAAAAATAGGCATTTTTTTTAGAAACAGTCGAATGTGGAAGCACTCTTCGAATAAAAACTGATCGCGATCAGTTTTTCTAATTCGAAAATTTTGAACATCGCGCAAAGCTCTCTTCTGCGAATTGTGTTTACCTGGTCGGAGGTTTTTCTAAGTTGCTTTTCTCTCTCATACTGCGTTACGAGCTGCTCGTTGTCCTCCCTCAAAAGTTCCAATTCAACTTCGTGCTCCTGATTCTCTGTATAAGCAATGTCAAGACACTCCAAAACATTGACCAACAACGGCATCAATTCCTTGACAACGTCTTCGTCGTATCTGGCTATCATTCTCTCGAATTCCTGATAGATACTGCCGGCCAGCGACTGTACCTTCTCCGACATTACGACATGGCTGTCCTCGTGAGTGCCGTAAACCGTT
The DNA here is from genome assembly GCA_946863875.1 of Alloplasta piceator. Taxonomy (NCBI): domain Eukaryota; kingdom Metazoa; phylum Arthropoda; class Insecta; order Hymenoptera; family Ichneumonidae; genus Alloplasta; species Alloplasta piceator. The sequence goes on along the minus strand of OX333076.1, from coordinate 5,621,244 downwards.
TCCTCATCCATCTTTGTCGCGTCAGTGCCAAAAGGCGTTCGGTCGATAAAAATGTATCTCTCGCTTTCCGTCCGCTGAAACAAGAAAATCAAAAACGTGAAATCGAGGAAGCCTAGAATATAAAAAAAGAGCATGTAATATACATAAATGTGCGCAACAGCTCAAACATCGCGAAGGATTCATTGGACAAGAAAAAATTCCAATCTTGCAAGATCTAAAACCAGTTTGCAGCGTTGACTATACTTGAAAAAGGTTGCGCAGATTTTTTTTCATTGCATAATTCCGGAACGTGCGAAGAGAAATTTCAAAGTTTTTCGTATACAAAAAAAAACGAATATTAAATCATGAATTAGAAAGTTCGATTGAAAGACGTGACATTTTTGGGAACTAATTTTTTTATGGAATATCGGTAAAAAGCGGAAAAATAAGGAGAGACCTAACCTCAAAGCGAGCACAATTGTCAATGTCGAGAATAGTTTTCAATTCTTATTTTCATCGTGGACAAAAGTAATTATGATTCTTTCGCCTTGTTGTGAGCAAAAAAACGGAGCATTTGGCTCTTGTGCTATTAAATGAAAGATGAGAAGAGAGAGAGAATGAATATTGAAAACCTCGTTGTACGTGGACCGTGGCCTGTTGTGACGTTTCGCGACCAGCTGTAGACACTGCGAGAACGTTTTTTTTTTCTTCCCCTTTATTATTCACACGGACGGAGAGAGATATAATTCGTTTTCGGAGCACGAAAATTTTCGTGAAAGCGCGCCTCGTTGCGCTCTCACGCGTAACGATTTTTCACAAACTTCATGACGACCGACGACACTTTGTTTCAACTTATTTTCCTCTAATGCAAAAAATTCGACGATCCGACATTTGTATTCGGATATATTCGTCGCAACTTTTTTTCGATCGTTTTACACGCATACCGCCGCCATTTTCCAACCTCTGGCTCTACCCCGCACAAACACACACGCATTTGTGAGCTTTATACATGTATTGAGAATTTTCCCCCACCGATGAGAAGAAACCTCAGGGACGACACTTTTCCGCCGCGTCGTTTTAGATATGTATACCACAGCAATATATATAGGTATATATTGTGTATATATATATGGGGCATTCCATACCAAGTCGACCTGAGTGTGACCCTCGACCTCGCTGATTTCGTTTACGATTTTTCATTTGATTCTTCCAACTCAAAATTGCATTCAGAATTTTTTTTCAGATTTTTAAAACCAAATTTGAATACGTCATGATTTTTTCAACATTTTTTTCGAAAACCTCGAGGGCGCCGTAATTTAAAAATCTGAAAAAAATTCTGAATGCTATTTTGAGTTGGAAGAATCATATAAAAAATCGTAAACGAAATCAGCGAGGTCGAGGGTCACACTCAGGTCGACTTGGTATGGAATGCCCCATATATATATATATATGAGTCATTTCATGTCAGATCGACCAAGAGTTGGAAATGAACCCTTTCAATTTCTATGATATTTGATCGGAAGTTTTCGTTTTTTAATAAAACAAAGTTCTACCAAAGGAAAAAAATAAAAAATTTTTTTTTCGAAAGTTATGCAAGATTCAAAATTTCACAATTTTTTAGATCTTTCAAGTTTATTTTTTAAATATTTCGAAAACTATTATAGTACTAAAGTATATATTATATTATTAAATTAGTATTATAGTACTAAAAAATCGTTCTGGGTTCGTCTTGTGGCTACGAAAAAAAAATGTTCCGAATTTTTTTTTTCTTAAATCATGAATTTGGAGAATTTTGATTTTTTTAAAATCTTGCAAATCCACGATCAATATTAAATTTTTTGTTCAATTTTTTTTATATAATACCTTGTACTGATCTTAAAAGATCCTAAAATTTTCAGGATGGTGTTTTTTTGTTTAAAAAATATCAATTTTTTAATTTTGGTAAAAATTTGTTTTTTTTAAATTAAAAGATCCTGAAATTTTCAGGATCTTTTAATATCAGTACAAGGTATTATATAAAAAAAATTTAACCAAAAATTAAATGTTGATCGTAGATTTACACGATTTTGTAAAATTAAAAAATTCATATTTTTTGAAATTCAAAAATTCATATTTTTGAAAAAACAAAAAACACCTTTCTGAAAATTTCAGGATCCTTTAAGATGAGTACAAGGTATTAGATTTAAAAAAAATTGAACCAAAAATTTAATGTTGATCGTGAATTTGCGAGATTGTAAAAAAATCAAAATTCATCATTTTTCAAAATTTTTTTTCGGAATATTTTTTTTTTTTCGTAGCCACAAGTATACTCGTCAAGACGAACCTAGAACGATTTTTCCGTAACTGTAATAGTTTTCGAGATATTTAAAAAATAAAAAACGTCTGAAAGAAGTCTGTATGATCAAAAACACGGAAGTTACGGCTGTTCGAAAATTTATTCTCTGCGAACCCCCTTAAGAATTTCGAAAAAAATAAAACTATGAAATAGTAACTTGAGAATTTGAAAACGAAGAGAATGACGCCTGAAAGAAGTCTGTATGATAAAAAAACACGGAAGTTATAACTGTTCCAAAATTTATTCTCTGGATACCCCCTTAAGAATTTCGAAAAAAATAAAACTGGTAAAAAGTAATTTGAGAATTTGAAAACGAAGAAAGTGCCGCCTTAAAGAAGTCTGTACGATCAAAAACACGGGAGTTATGGCTGTTCATTATCTCATTCTTTTTTACCGCAATTGTCACTCCCCTTTGAGATAATTCCCCCGTGACGTCAGTGCATAGAATTTCTTGGAAGCTGGAGGAATTTTTTCCGAAAATAATCGTGACCTAGTCTCGAGTGTTCGACAACAGCTGATGACCTGTCCCACTGACCTATATAATGAAAGTTCGGTCTCAGTCCGACAGAGTGCGCTGCGATGCCGTATTTTGCACCGCTCATCGACTCGATCGTGCGCGCGCACTGCTCTCACCGAACAGCTGACGCCGGCTGTCGTTAGTTCGCGGGTCCGTATGTTCGACAAATTTAAACGTTTTTTTCGACTCATTGTGTTCCGATATTACCTGTTTTTCAGTGCTCTAATTAACTATGCGACCTTGAACAAACTAATTGTCGAATATCGCGACAATGAGGCGCCTTTTCGAAAATTTTGCCTGCACCGTGGAGACAACGGAGTAATGCGTCTCGCACCATCGATTTTTGCAAATTTTGTAAGGCATACTCAAAATTTTGACTCTGGACTGCGCTCATTCTCTTCGTAATCGTTGAAGCTTCAAAACGCTGCTTTGTTCATTTGATTCTGTTGATTTTTCGAAATTTCTCCCCTATTCTAACCGGCACCTCTATTCTAACCTCTTCCGAACTCTAAAATAGTGAGCAAATTTCAAAAATAGTGAGAAAAGTGACACGGTTTTGAGATAATGACCAATAATGACTCACTGGCAACCCTGTAAATGGTAAATAAAAATGGTAAAAATGATACCTGAACTAAATTTCTAGAAGTAAAAGTTGAAAGCGAAAATTATCAAGAAGTCAACGTGGATATGTAAAGTTATGAAACCATTGTCGACGAGCTAAACATCAAAATCTGTTGAAGTTTGGCAAAAGATGGTGAAAACTACTCACCGGTCGATTTGAGTTTTTTTGTCGTTTTATCTGTTACGAATTTTCGAGTAATAACTGAAAAAATAAGTTCATAAATGAGCTACTCTAATTACATATTAAAAAATCATGATCCAAGCTCTCGGGAATGAAGTTGTATATTTTATTCCGTTGTATCTGGTTTTTTCACATTTATTTGCACATCAATTGGTATTTTACTCTCTACGATTGTTGATTTTTTTCAATCGCTTACATATTAACGACGAAAGAAAAAGAAAAAAAAACGCATCAGGATTTTATGGTTCATGTAGAAATTATGGTGAAGTTCGAACGAACATTGGAACAAAAAATTGTAATTATAATTATTATTATTCTTATTTACGTAGAAATGGAATATGGATTTAATATCCGCCGGAGAATCCTCCGCCTCTTCCGCGTGAAAAACCACGATATCCGCCATTGTTGCCGAAATTACGATTTCCATAACCGCCTCTGCCCCCAAAGTTACCATTCCCGAAATTTCCACCTCGATAATTACCACCGCCGTTATTACCACCTCCGTAATTTCCTCTGCCAGAATTTCCGACGCCGTAACCGTAACCGCCGCGCCCACGAAATCCACCCTCACCGCGCATGAATTTCGGTGGTGAGGCGCTGTCACTTGCGAAACCTGTCATGTGTCCTCGAGGTGGACGTCGAGACACGAAACCACCGCCTGTTATTGGCTCCATCTCGTGGCGACACGCGTTCATACCGCACAGAGCTTTTATCACCGCCAGAACCTGCAACAGAATCAAGAAAACGTTTCAAACAGAGTTGTAAATAATGCATTACTTTGATAACGCATTACTGTATTTATTACTCATTACACTGCATAATGTGAAATGTCCCATAACAAATAAAAACAGTAATGTGTAATGGATGCGTGTTCCATTACAAATAAAAAAAAGTAATGTGTAATGGATGCATGTGCCATTACAAATAAAAAAAGTAATGTGTAATGGATGCATGTTCCATTACAAATAAAAGAAGTAATGTGTAATGGATGCATGTCCCATTACAAATAAAAAAGTAATGTGTAATGGATGCATGTTCCGTTACAAATAAAAAAGTAATGTGTAATGGATGCATGTTCCATTACGAATAAAAAAAGTAATGTGTAATGGATGCATGCCCCATTACAAATTTAAAAAAGTAATGTGTAATGTATGCATGTTCCATTACAAATAAAAAAAGTAATGTGTAATGGATGCATGTCCCATTACAAATAAAAAACTAATGTGTAATGAATGCATGACCCATTACAAATAAAAAGGTAATGTGTAATGTATGATCGTGCCATTACAAATTACAATTTTTTAAAGAAGTAATTTGCAGTGGAGAACTTTATGGATCATTTGTGATAATTGTGGATGAACTTTTAGTGAGCGAAATGAAATAATGAGACAGCAATGTGCAAATTTCTATTACGAGCACGACAATTTTTCTATTTTTAATGGCACTGCAAATAACTTTTTTTTAAAAATGTAATTTGTCATGGAACACGCATCCATTACACATTAATTTTTTATTTGTAATGGCACATGCATCCATTACACATTACTTTTTTTATTTGTAATGGAACACCCATCCATTACACATTACTTTTGTAATTTGTAATGGAAAACTTGTCCATTACACATTGTTTAAAGTAATGGGTAATGCATTACTTTTACATTACTATTTTCACAATTCTGGTTTCAAAACGTACGCTTGACAAAAAAAAACCCTGCAAATTGGACATTTGCACATTGCTTCCTCATCTTTAGCTATAGTTCACACAGCTTCCTTTGTCACAAAGTATGGCGATGAAATTTGGCTTTCTCATAAAGGAAGCTTTGTTAACTATCGAAAAACATGATTAATCAATGTGCAAATTTGCCAAATTCCTTCAAATTTGCTTCTTGCCAAATCCAATAGTAAACAACGTTGATCACTCTTCAACATAGCCGGACAATTCGTGATGCGATAGATTCGTTTTTACCTTCTCTTCGAGTGGACTGAGCTCAAGTATCGTTTCAGGATCTTTGGCGGCTCTGACAACGAGACTTTCCAGAGCGGGCCTGAGTGCGACTATAGCTGCTGCGTGTTCAGGATTCATGTCCAAATTTATCCAATTGTCAAGCCTTATTAGACCGTCGATATACTCGACTTTGCGCGATCCGAAAAGCAACAAATGTATCGGTGATACCATCGTCATTTGTTTGCATGAAACTGCTCTCGTTCGAATCTGTGAAAATTGAAAAGACGAAATTACATCATTTTCAAATTACATTCGATGCTGTGTCAACAAGTTTTGTGTCTAAATATTTAAAGTGTTCAATAATATGTTCACCAGATAAGAAAAGTAAAAAAAAAAACTGCAAATTGGTAATTTACACATTGCTTCCTCATTTTTTTCCCAGTTCACTAAACTTCCTTTATGAGAAAGTAGAGAAATAAATTCTGGCTTCCTTATGAAAGGAGTTTTTTGGGCTATGGAAAAAGATGACGAAGTAAGGTGCAAACTTCTAATTTGCAGAGGTTCGTACTGTAAATAATGTGCTGCTAAGTATATCAGGATAACACGACGTAATATCCACAATATTCTTCAAGTTACAGAACATACCGCATTTTTAAAAAATTCAAAATTTGTATAGTGAAAAACTTTGATGTCTATATCAACTGTCTAAAGAATTTCGGAATATTGATTCATCAACACTTGAAATAAATTTCAAAATTTTACAAAATCCAATTTTAATGCTGCCATCTATTTTTATCAAATTCAACAGCGAACTAACATGGTCACGAAATCAATGTTTAAAAAAATTTCACAACAGTATTTTGAATTTCCCACAAGTCAAAGTGTTTGAGTCATTCTTTCGAAAACGAAGAGTCGATGAAATTTGAACACCCGTTAAAAGTGGAATGAAAATTTTCTAGAATAGAAGTAATATATACATTATAACAAACTTTTCTGAATGTTTTCCTGACGTTTCGGACATTTTTCAAAATATCTTTCAAAAGTTAATATAGTTATCGATCGAGGGTTTAAAAGTTTATGAAATTTAACCCTTTTTGGAAAAACACATCAAGCTGTGAAATTTTCAATAGAACCGATATTTTGCACCAGTTAATGTCGCGATTAAAAGTGTTTTCTATTAAATTTAGGGAAAATCCATCGAATTGTTGAAATTTTATAAAATTTTGGATTTTCACTTCTCTTTACCTTCTCGCCGAATACGAAAAAGGGGAATGGAAAAGTTTGCTCCAAGTTGCTGCAATTTACGGAGGTTTTGTGAATCAATGCAGCTTTCGATTCCGTGGTAAGGACTTTTCTCTTTTCCTTGTGATAGCAAACGTTCGGATAGAGTCCCATACAGAGAAGAGCGGTTATCGTGTCGAGTCGCACATCAGCGCCAGCCTGATAATTCAACGGAGTCGGCAACAGAGTTTCCTCCGGAAATCCGGTGCTCACCAGCAAGCTTTGTAGTTGATTCTTTAATTAAATTTTAGGTTTATTTAGTATCTGGCTTTTCAAAATTTGTCAACGATTGTAATAACGAAAATACAAAATGTCTCTATCATCAATGAAAAAAAAAAAAAACCATCTGAAAAATGTCTGAATTGAAGTATGAAGTAAATTGGTACGACACATCTAAATTTGAATTTGAAAATTGAAAAATTTGATACGATTTCTTTTGTTTTGGCAATTTTAGTAATCGTTCGTTCGACGATACGTACTTTAGCCTCCCAGGTCACTCTGAGAGTCGGTAAACTCAGATTCTTCGAATCGCAAAAGGCCTGCTCGGCGTATTCACCGCCCGAACGTGCCTCTTCCCAAGCCTCGAAGGCATGTACCATCGCCACGTGATCGCTGTACCTCGCACCCGCGAACCATTTCTGCTGCGTCGTCAATCTTCGATTGTCCGGACCCATTGTGTAAACTTCGGGGAAAGTCGTGCTGTTCGCGGCCATCGTCGACAGTGCATTACCGACCCGGAACATGCAGCCAAGGATCATCATCTTGCCGAGACGGGGCTCGATCGGCAGACGAGCGAGGATTTTACCCAGCGGAGTCAGCTCGTCGTTTGAGTCGAGACACTTCATTTCTACAATGGGAATGAAAAACACAAAATTGTTAAAAGCAGAGTTGAGCAAAGTACTTGCAAGTACTTGAAGTATCAATTACAAAGTACCGTAGGTACTTGAAGTATCAAGTACCGGTGGTACTTGAAGTACAAAGTACTTGTTACTTGCAAGTACAAGTACTTGAAAAAATCAAGTACCAGTATCAAGTACTTTCCTAGTTTTCGGGTACGTCTCGTAAATTCTGGTACTTGGGTCATTCCATGTCAAATCGACCAAGAGTTGAAATCGACCACTTTCAATTTCGATGAAATTTGGTCAGAAGTTTTGTTTTATCATAAAACCAAGTTATACCAAGGAAAAAAAATTAATTTTATTTTTTCAAAAGTTATGCAAAATTTAAAATTTAACCTTTTTTCAATTTTTTTTTCTAAATATCTTGAAGACTATGATAGTTATGGCAAATCGTTTGTTTCGTCTTGAAGAGTATACTTGGGGCTACGGAAAAAAAATATTCCGACAAAAATTTTTGAAAAATGATGAGTTTAGAGAATTTTGAATTTTTTTAAATCGAAAACATTCACAATTAACATCGAATTTTTTGTTCAATTTTTTAAATATAATATCTTGTACTGATTTGAAAAGATCCCGAAAGATTTTCAGAAAGGTGTTTTTTTTTCAAAAATATGATTTTTTTTTAGTTGCGCAATCATGTAATTTTGTAATTTTCACCAGTCAAAATTACATGATTGATCAACTTCACTGAACTTAGAGGTAAACAAAAAGTTTTACCAAAATTAAAAAATGCATATTTTTTAAACAAAAAAAAACACATTTCTGAAAATTTCAGGATCTTTTAATGTCAGTACAAGGTGTTATATAAAAAAATTTAATGTTGATCGTGGCTTTTCACGATTTTGAAAAATTCTCCAAATTCATCATTTTTCAAAAATTTGTTTCGGAATATTTTTTTTCGTAGCCCCAAGGATACCTTTTGAGATGAACCCAGAACGATTTTTTCGTAATTATAATAGTTTTCGAAATATTTAAAAAATAAACTCGAAAAAATTGTGAAATTTTTAATTTTCGAAAAAAAAATTCAATTTTTTTCCTTTGTTAGAACTTTGTTTTATGATAAAAGAAAACTTCTAATCAAATTTCATGAAATTGAAAAAGGTCGATTGGACATGAAATGACCCATATTCAAAGGCTTTCACATGCAACCATCAGCAAGACACATTCAAAAGTACTTGATACTTGTACTTGAAAAAAGTACTTCAAGTACAGAAAAGTACTTGAAATTTTCAAGTACAGTACTTCAAGTACATGAAGTACTTGAAAAATTTAAGTACAATACTTGAAGTACTTTTGAAGTACTTCGTACTTGCAAGTACTGTACTTCAAGTACCTGAAAGTACCGAGTACTTTCAAGTACTACCCAGCTCTGTTGTAGAGAATTGAATATCAAATAAAAATGAGCCGAGGAAAAACTTGTTTAGGACTTTGAACTCTGACGAGCCTAAGATATCGACTCAAAATTTTTTCCCTGCGCATAGATTTTTTTGTAGCACGATGAACAATATTTTCGGTATTACCAAAAGAATTTCAAAAAATCGGATTTTTGGTCCACTCTAACGCACATTTCACCATTGAAATACGAAGGTAAGATTCTACCGACCTCTCAGAATAACTTCAGCCTCGATAACCGCGTCGATTGGCGGTGGTTCGATCGCCTTTGACAAGAATTTGCCAATGCTGCCCAATCTCAGCAATTTAATGCTCAGCGCCAATTCGTGAAGCGGCGTTCTGAACATTTCGGGTATAATGTGCTGATCCATTTTTTCGAATCGCGATCTCGAGCAGAGATGAAAGCAGAAACCCGGTTTGACGCGACCGGCTCTGCCCATGCGTTGCTCCAAGTTCGTTTTGCTTGCCCATACGGTCGCGTAATTCGTCATATTATTGTGCGATGTGAAGAGCTTCATTTTCGCTTTGCACGAGTCTATCACGTAAACAACGTCGTTGATGGTGATGGAAGTCTCGGCGATATTGGTCGAGAGTATTATCTTCGTTTTGCCGTCCGGTACCGGTTCAAAGACCTTCCTCTGGTCCTCGCGCGGTAATTGCGAGTGCAGAGGTATGATCGTGTAACCAGGACCACCGAAAATTTGTTGCTGTTGAAGGTACTTCATCAGAGCGAATATAAGATTCCAGCCGGGTAAAAAGATCAATATCGCACCAGGTATACCCTGATTCTTGATGTACATGAGAAGCGCATCGATGAGCTCGAAGCTTATCTCCTTTTCGGTGAGTTGCGACATGATGCTTCTCGTGCGTTCATCGTATTCGTTGCTGACATTTTTATTCATATTCTCCTCGGGCTCGTCGAAGGCAGCGTCCTCGGTTTCGCGGCTCTTGCGCTTCCTGGAGTCCATCGGCGGTACGAAATTAGTCAGATGTACGCAATCCTCGAGGAAGTATTGCTGAACCGGGTACGCTCGACCTGGAACCTCGATGACAGGACAATTGTTGAAGTATTGACTGAACAGAGTCGTGTCGATGGTCGCTGACATCAGGATTATTCGCAAATCCGGATACTGATGTATCATGTCACGCAGAACGACCATTATAAAATCGGAATTTACGTCTCGCTCGTGAATCTCGTCGACGATCACGTGCGATACACCCCGAAGACCTCCCTCGAGTTTTCGCAACAGGACTCCAACTGTGCAGAACATGATACTGGCGTAAGGTCGTGGCAGACACGACTCGAAACGCACGGAATAACCGACCGATTGACCCAGATTTTCGCATCTCTCGACGGCAACGCGATCGGCAACTGACACAGCCGATATTCTTCGCGGTTGCGTGACCGCTATCGTGCAATAAGCTCCCTGTCCCGATGCGATGTAATCGTCCAGTATAAATTGACAAACTTGGGTTGTCTTTCCGCAGCCCGTATTGCCCCGTATTATTATCACCGGATTGTCATTTATCGCAGACATGATGTCCTTCTTCATCGCGAATACGGGCAAGGCCGAGCGTTCCTTGATGCTTCGCTGAAGCGCGTTGTCCTGTTGGAGCCTCTCGCGATCGTCGTTCATAATGTCCTCGGAGAGCTTTTCCAGTGGCATCGTCGCCAGTGGACCCTCGTCGATGTTGCAGCCCAACCATGGATTCCAATTTGGTTGCGGTGGTGACCAACTTACGACACCAGCTGGTTGCGGCACCGAGGATATAAAATCGTCGAGCACGCGATCGGTCAACAGTGATATACCGCTGGAAGCGTTTTTCGATTCACTCGCGGGATCTTCATCCTCCGGTTTCACCGATGATCTCTCGCCACCGGGTTTCGTGTCCACTGGATGGATCTCCAAACCCTCGAGCACTTCCTTCATCTGAGCCTCGAGCTCCGGCGATATCTTCACGGGATAAGGCTTTATCTGATCTGCCGATTTGACCTTCTTCAAGGTTCCGCTGAATGCCTCGATTACGCCGAAATGATAGAGCTGACGGACTATCGAGAGTGCGCAACTCTTCGATGCTGTTTGCTTGTTCGACGCTGTCTCACGACCCGTTATTGCTGAAATGGAAATTTCAAATTTTATTCGTTGGAAAACAACAGTATTGCTTCCTCATGAAAGAAGCTTTGTTTTCGTGGAAGAAATGTCCGGAGGTGTGTGTGTGTGTGTGTGTATCCTGAGTTTCAGATGTAAATAATTAATAACTCGAAAACGCTTCGAGATATCGAGCTAAAATTTGGCACACTTGTCGAGCACGAATTGCTCTTCATTATGAAAAAAGTTTTGTTTTAATTATAACGGGTGTTCAGATTTTATCGACTTTTTTCGTTTTTGCAAGAATGGCGTAAACGCTCTAACCTCTGCAATTTTCAAGATATTGCACTCAAACTTTGTACAGAATTAGTATAGCTATTAAAGTTGTTTGGTATTGAATTTGGCGAAAATCCATCGAGGGATTAAATTTTTATGAAATTTTGAATTTTTTGAAAAATAGCGTAAAAGCTCTAACTTGTGCAATTTTTAATATATTGCACTGAAACTTTGCACAGAGCTAATATAGCTATTGAGGTTGTTCGCTACTAAATTTGGCAAAAATCGATCGAGGGATTAAAATTTTATGAAATTTTTAATTTTTTGAAAAATAGCATAAACGCTCTGACTTGTGCAATTTTCAAGATATTGCACTGAAACTTTGCACAGAGCTAATATAGCTATCGAGGTTGTTCGTTATTAAATTTGACAAAAATCGATCGAATTATCAAAATTATCAATTTTTTATTTTTTTATTTTTTATAGCGTACTCTAATTTCGGCTATTTGCGAGATATTGTACTGAAAATTTGTACACATTCAAAATAGTGATCATGCTTGTTTACTATTGAATTTGGCAAAAATCAAATTTGGCAAATTTGCACGTTGATTACTCATGTTTTTCGATAGTTAACAAAGCTTCCTTTAAGAGGAAGCCAAATTTGATTGCTATACTTTGTGATAAAGGAAGCTATGTGATTAAGATGAGGAAGCAATGTGCAAATGTCCAATTTTTTGTTTAAGGATGTTGAGTCCCAAATCGCAAATGATGAGAAAATTCTGAAAATTTGGTATGTTTTTGGATGAATTATTTAAGGGTTGTGTTAAAATTTCACGACGATTAGGAAGCTCGTTATCGAACAATTAACATTAACAAATTAAATTAAATGTAGTCTTATGGAAACTGATATAACTTTGCGATAAGTTTTTTTTGACCTCTCCATTTTTTAATATCTACACTAATATTGAAAGCAGCGGAAACGAAACGAAGTTTATGGATACATATTTTTTTTATTTGTTTAAAAAATTGTTCTTAACAAAATGTTAATGTTTTAATAAAGAGCTTCCTAATCATCGTGAAATTTTTACATGACCTCTTAAATACTTCATACAAAAACATACCAAATTTTCAGAATTTGCTCATCATTTTTCATTTTTGCCCTTAAGGAGGTTGAAGTAATGATGATAGGATTCTGAAAATTTAATATGTTTTTACATGAAGTATTCAGGAGGTCGTGTAAAAATTTCACGACGATTAAGAAGCTATTTATTGAACAATTAACATTACAAGATTTCTTAGGGACTCAACATCCTTAAGTCTTCGTTCTTGGCCAGTTATCACGGAATCTTAATTTCGGTTTTTTCTGTCACTCGGTAACTTTATCAAGGTTTCATGAGACTTAGAAATGCAAATTGAAATTTCGATTAGATCTTTGAAATAGTTGCTGAGTATCGTTCGGTTCATTTTTTTTCGTTCAGGGTTTGAGGTATGCATTGAAATTGATGAATGTATTGAATTTACTCCCCCAAAAAACGATGTATAAATTTTAAATGTCTAAATTGTCACGATTTTGACAAAGTTATAAATCATTTTTGAAGAAATAATGACACTAAAATATACCGTGACGAAACTGCATAATTGTGTCGATTTTCCTGCGTTTACAAAAATGAAAAAATGATTAGATATTAAAATAATAAACTCATCAGAAATTCGACAATTTCAAGTTTTAGGCCAAATTTTCCTAACATTGCATTTTCAAGGTTTTATAAAATTTCATGGCCTTCATAATTCGACAAAATGAACAAGGGGTCATAAAAATGAGAAAAACAATTCTTTGTGCAAACTGGTGATGATTTGATGCCAATTATACTTACTTCTTCCAAGTTGAGTCACGTATACGCTCATCTCGGCCATGAAGCTCCTGTTGAGTGAAACAATCAAGATTATACATAATTTCTACTATCAACAAGATTTTCTTAACGTTCATACAATAAAGCATGATAAAAAAAAAATTGAATATAAAATTAAATTGATTTGACGCATGAGAGATGTTCGATCTAGTGTTGTTTTTCCAAAAAAAGACTTACCATTGGAAATTTATCCAGAACCACTTTGGAGTACCATGATTTGTCTGTAACGGACAGCACCAGAGCCATTATTGAATCGTTTCAATAGAGGCTTTGGTTAAACCCTACTCCGTCCGCCTTGTTCAAGAAGGCTCAACAATGCATTCTTAAACTGGCAATCGGTTACTTTACGCATGTGACTATAGCGTACTCCAAAGTGATCTCGATTAATTTCTAATGATGTCAAATGCGCTTCGCAGCGAGTTTTTTTTTTCTTTTCGTTTTGATCGTAAGATTTGTAATCTTTCGTCAAAATTACTGCAACATTTTTTTTCGCACGACAAGACATCGACCGAAGAAATATTTCCTCAACAGTTACGCTAACGATGCTATATTGGTTCTAAAGAGAAAGCTTTTTCTGAATGACAGAGTTTTTTGATTGTTGACGTGACAAGAATATTTTTGGATGTTAAAAAAAAAAAGAGAAAAAAAAACATGGGTCAAAATTCCGAGAGGTAGCATGCGTTTGGGCCTCATAGTCGCCGATTGTTTTGTAACTTTAGGGACACATAGTAGAGTATGAGAGTACACTCTGGATTTTTTTTTGGATTTTTAAATCGACCAGTTTCACTGTACCGATGACGTCATTTTTTTGAAATTTCTTGAATGTCATGTTTTAATCAATTTCTCTTGTAATTCAGAAAAAAAAAAGAAGAGTGTGGCCTTTGCCTCGAATTATATATTTTTCTGCAACTTGTATTATTTGAGACACTTTTACTGAAAAAAAAAACAGTTAATCCAAAACAATTGAATGTAAAAATCTCAAACAAGTGGTAAATATTTCAACCGATGCTACAAATTGAAATAGTTTATAACAATAATGCTAAACAACTATTGTATCTTGGAAATGACTAGTTTTCTGACTAAATTTTTTGAAAAATATTAATGCACTTGAAATTCTAAACGTTCAGTTCAACAAAAAATCTAAAAAGTATTACTTTGATGGAAAATAAAAAAAAAAAACAATCCTGACAGAATGTAGTGAATATTTCTTTGAAAAAACCAAAGAAGTTTGAAGAATAATTTACCAAGTATTGGCGCGGTTTTCAACGTTTCGGTTAAAACAATAGATTCGTCAATTTTTCGATCAGTTGAACGTTCGGAACTTCAAATATATGAATATTTCTTCGTTCCAAAATCCTTTTGTCTGTCATTCGATTCTTGTCGGTAAGATGGTATGTGCACTATATTAAATTTGATTAAATTTCGAAAAACGTTAAAAAACGATATTTTGAAGATCCATAATTCCGTTTATAAAATGTTGACTGTGGTCTGTATTTTTTTGTCTTCAAAAAACCTGGAAAAATGGCATTAGATTCATCCTGATATCTCGTTTAGTTTCCCCACAATAAGACTTAAAAAATCAGAAAAATTGATGTTAAGTGCCTGCTAAACAAATCTCCAGCCAAAGATTTCTCAAGTTTCTTTAGTAATTTAACACAAATGTGTTTAGCAAATATGCGTCTAGTGCACAAACCACCTCACCATCTCAATGATTTTTCATCATCATTTTTATCGCAGTTATCGCGATGCTACAAGCTCGAAAATTATGCGTGAAACTCTTTGGAGATTTCAGGCGAATTTTCAACGAAGATCATACCTTGTATGATCCGGTCCAACGGGAGTATACTTATAATCGGCATTAACTTTGTTAGACTGCATAAATTGATGCAATTTTGATTTGGCATTTTCGATCGTCCAATTTCCGTGTATCCCAGAATTGACGTCTATATCCTCGGCCTCTTCGACTCTCTTTTGCTCCGCCAATCTGTCGATGTAAGTGTAATTTCCCTGGCCCTTATCGTTGTAAGCCCTGTAAGCCTCCCCTATGTCGTTGGGACCCATGCCGTCGCGAAAAACCGACTTGATCGGTAATTCAGGAACCGTTTTATCGACTTCAGACATCTGGCTCGGCGCCGCGCTGCTTCCGTTACCGACATCACCCGGAACGTCCTTGGCATTGACGTTTCCCGTGCGAACAAGATAACTGATGAAATCCCGCGACGCGTTTCCCTGCGAATCTTTTTTGTTGGTCGAGTGACCAGCGGCGACGTACTCGTAACCGGTGACGCGCAATTCGCAGAGAAAACGCTGACGATGCTTTGGCCCTGTAAGTCGCCGCAGTCGCCATTATGGACGGGGGAAAGCTGTATAAAGGGGAGTCTAAAGGTCAACATAACCTCAAATTTTTTTCAACACATTTTACTCGGAGATGGCTTGATGAAATAGAAAAAACAAAAGTTGAAAAAATTTTGAGGTTATGTTGACAGACTCCTCTTAAAAGTGTTGCTCTATCTCTCTCGCACTCACGAGAGCGGAAAACCGGGGGAGGGGGGTTTACCCTCCCCTCAAGTTTTTCTTCCGACGTTTTTTCACGAGCAACTTTGCAAAGTCAAACGAAAAAGGCTTTCGTCTATTAATGGACATTTTTGAGGCATCGACAAGGAGGAGAGAGGGATCGGGAAAAGCTTGTTTTTTCTTTGCGTTGTGATTTTGCACTTACCGGTAGGACGGACATCGAAGGTCGGCTCTTTTCCATTTTTCGAGCACCACTGATGAAGAAACGATTTAATGTCACCCATTGTCGTCCCAATGGTCGCGAACACTCGTTGACAAACAATACTCGTTCAAAATCGATAATGCAATTTCCCTCAAAGCTTAATTTGCTAATTCGCACTTCGCAGTCGCTGAATTCGCGACTGGCGTCCTTCGGGCGTCCCTCGATGGAGTCGATGGAGTCAATGTTTTAGGAATTTAGGATTGATATTTGATATGTCATTTCCGGTCTAGGAATCGACAAGTGGCGCCCTCTGGACATGAAAACTGTGCGCGGTTTCGTGGGTTTCGTCTTCCCGCAAGTTGCAAATACATGTATTTGCAATAAGAAGTCTGTTTTTGTAACAGGGTAATTTTCTGATGATTCAAACTATTAGCAAAAGCTTCAAGAAAACAAAAACAACTTGTCTATCTGATCCATCTTGATTTACTTTTGACTGATCAAAATCTTCTTTTCTTCATCATCTTCTGTTTTTGCTTCTCTCGAGCTCTTAAATTGTTGGAAACAAGATGTTTTTATATGTCATTGGTAAAAAAAACTATTGGTATAAACAATAGTATAAAGCAAAATTGGATGAACAAGCAAAAATGTGGCAGCACGCAGTCAACAATGACAACCTCACTGCTCTGCAAACTGCCTCGTTTGAATTCTCGCGCCATTTTTATCAACGCGCGTGCCATCTGTTTCCGGCCTGGGAGGAAGTGAGAATCTTCTCGACGTCGACAGCTGTGGACACGTTCTCCGTACAAAGAAATCCAATGAATCGGCAATGTAAAGCATTGTAATAATGAAGAGTTTAAATAATTTATATTTTCGGGCTAGTGCGATATATGTTATTTTATTCCCTTCTGCAGAAATCCCCGTGAAAAAAAAATGTTTAACGTGCTCTGGCGGCCAGAGAACTAACTTCCTAAAAAAAAAAACTTTGCTAACGATTGTCGGCAGTACAGATATCCGCGTATCCGAAGAAGGTGTTATATTTTTTATTGTACGTGTATGCAGGGAGAAATACATCTGTAAATTTAGTAAATTCACGGTAATTTGTAAAATTTAGTCGGCGTACGGAGCGCGAAGCAATACGTCAGTACTTGGTGCGAGAGTTTAAAAAAAAATAATTTTACATACTTTAGCTTCATTTGCCAGTCATACTGCAATCGCAATTTTTTTTTCACTCGCAGATCAATATGTGGAATAAAAAATTATCATAATTGTCCAAGAGACACCTTTTTTGAAAGTGCAATCGGTATATATTCCATCGCGAAAATGGTGAGCTGAGGGGCGAGTCATTAATTAAATGTCTTGGACTATGGCGAAAATTGTCAAAGCACCAGAATCAGTTACGACGATTCTCACCTGCGAATACTGTCTTAACCTCAACTTCAAGCGAATTCAGGACTTCGTCAGGTAAATTTAAATTACGATGTTCGATAAGATTTTCATGCATAATTTTCATAATCATTAATCCGATTTCTTTCTAATGCGTCTCGAAATTTTGGGATAGAATTTCTTTTTTTTTTATCTCACTCGACGATATTTCTTCTCGCTCATTGACAAGATCGAGGTCGACGATAAGATCCATAAAAAATTTAGGTTAATTTTTCGACAAAAGGATAATTGTTGGAAAAACCGTTCAAAATACTTTGTCCGATTTTTTTTTTTTCGCGAATCAATTTTTTGTTTGTTAATTCTATATAAATTCTTTGTCATGAATTTGGCTGAGACACATATGTTTCGTTTTTGAGTAGAAAATAGATTTTATAAATGCTCATTTTACTGTTTCATAAAGAAGACTATAGTTTGGGAAAAAGTTTTTTTTTTCAAATCTTTATATTAATAAGTTTGAAAACTGAACATCGGAAATTTGCACATTGCTTCCACGTCTTTTCCTTAGTTTACAAAGCTTCCTCTATGATCTTCTAATCTAGTGTAATTTTTTAGATCCTCCTAAAGTTATAACATATGTAGCATTTTTGAAAAATTAAAAAATTTCAGAAAACTTTGTTTCATATTTTCAATATTAAATAGCGAAAAACCTCGATTACTTTAGGAACCATGTGAACAATTTGCAATATCTCAAATATTAAAGATGATACAAGTTATGCCATATTTTGCTAAAATTTCAAAATTTTATAAAATTTTAATCCTTTGATTTGTGCCAAAGTCAATAGTTTCAGAAATTTTATAAGTTGGAATGTTTAGGTCTTTTTTGCAGAAACAAAAAAGTCGGTAAATTCAAAATAGAAATTTTCTATCAGGCAACTAATGCTACTCATTCAGGCAAAATTTTAGCTCTACTACTCGAAGCATTTTGGAGTTATAATTTTTTTTTGAGACATTTTGAACCTACGAGCCTAAAAACATTGAAACATTAAAATATTCGTGAAATCGAAATTTTCTTTAAGAGGAAGCAATATGTTTCAAACTGTTGAGACTTATGATTTTCTTACGAAGAACTTGCTTATAATCTCCTGATGATATTTTAATGAAGATATTTCATATAATCTCTTTACGATCTTCTTACAATAAATTTTTCGTATAATTCTTTTCTCTTACTATCTTTTAGATTCCTTTTACAATTTTCCTTTTTTGTAAGAAATTTTTATAATTTTATAACAAAAAATATTCATACAATCTGTTTGTACAGAATGTGCTCGTTATCTTGTTACACAAAAAATGTCAATGATCTTATAAATAAGGTCCTTAATTTCTTCTTGCAAAGAAAATAATTATAATCCTGATACTATCTTCTGCCAAAGAAAATTGTAATAACATTCTTTCTGGATGGAGATTTGAAATTTAAATTCAATGTTATTTGGTATTAATTACCACCAGAATTTTTATTTTTATTTTATAAAATAAAAATAAAAATAAAAATAAAATAAAATTGAAGCGTTTTTTTTTACTCACAGACATTTGCGAGATAATCACTGTTCGAGGGAAGGTGGCTCCTTTGTATGTCGTTACGGTTACAATGGAGTTTGCTCGAGTTTACCTTTGGAAGGTGTATCGGACAAGGATTACTTAGCTCACGCCGGAAAACACGCAGCCATGCAGCAGAATCAACAGGGAAAGAGCAACGGTCAGAGTTCGGACGGTTCTCCAGCCTGGACCGTCTATTCGGCTGCTCAAAATTTGCCCGCTGTACTGAACGATCCCAACAAAGGAAAACAGAGTAATTTTCTCACAAAAACATGGGGCGACGCTTTCGTCGAGAAAGTTGATATCCCAAAAAGTCCATATCTTCCCGAAGTTACGATGCAACACTTTGACTCTTATGTGAAAAAAATTGCCAGAGTGAGTCTCGAGATTCTTCGTTGTATTCATTCGATATTTTTTCTCACATCATCACAATCTCTCCTGAATCATTTGTACGCCATTTTACAATTATTGAATTTAAAAAAAAATCTTGTTTGGGATATGCATCAATGAACATACATCGTAAAAAACGTTTTACCAATATTGTATGAAAATCTCAAATACTTCTTGTTTTTTTCCATTTTTTTTTTTTGAAAATTATATTTTCATTAATTTTTTATTTACCTTTCAACTTCGACCTGTGATATTGATACAGTTTTTGTTCTATCTCTCCTTGAATTTTCCAGAGATATCGAAAGCATGCTCGCATGAATACAAACCGGCCTACTTCATCGAACGAGACATCTGAGAG
Source organism: Alloplasta piceator (assembly GCA_946863875.1). Taxonomy (NCBI): domain Eukaryota; kingdom Metazoa; phylum Arthropoda; class Insecta; order Hymenoptera; family Ichneumonidae; genus Alloplasta; species Alloplasta piceator. The sequence continues at coordinate 5,601,378 of OX333076.1, read as the reverse complement.
TAATGCGAATCCACGCAAGGCAAAACCGAGCATCGAACGATCGTCCCAATTCGACTTAGCGAGTATACCAAAAATTTTCTTGAGCCCGAATTTGGATCTATCAGGACGGGAGAATTTCGAGACTGTTTTCCCATTTACGAAGGATGGATTGTTAAACGTTGGCAATAATATTGACGTACACGTAAAACTCATGCAGGAAAAGGTTTGTGATGGAAGAATTTGAGAATAACGTTTTTCCATACGCAAATTTGTTAATTTTCCTTATTTCACATTTTCTCAGAGGAAGTTATGTTTCGATGAAGACTTATAAACAATTTGTTATATTCAAATTTGCTACCTTTTAACAACGTGAAAGAATTTCGAGATTTTCATGCATACTAAAAATCACTTAAAATTGTGAGAAATCAATCGTTAAGATTAAAAAAAAAGAAAGATCAGCAATTAATTTTAAATATACTATTATGTAAATTTTGGAAAACAAAATTTTTACAAAAGCAAAGCTTTCTCTATGAGGAAGCGGGGTTGCGAAATTTGTAATGTAAAAGTAATGCATTATTCATTACTTTTAGAATGTGTAATGGAAAAATTTCCATTACCCATTACAATGTAGTATGTAATGGAAAAAAATTTAATTACCCATTGCAATGTAGTGTGTAATGGAAAAATTGTCATTACCCATTAAAATGTAGTGTGTAATGGAAAAAATGTACATTACCCATTACAATGCAGTGTGTAAGGAAAAAAAAATCCATTACCCATTACAATGTAGTGTGGAATGGAAAACATTTTCATTACCTATTACAATGTAATGCGTAATGGAAAAATTTTTCATTACTCATTATAATGTAGTGGGCAATGGAAGAAAATTTCATGACCCATTACAATGTAGTGTGTAATAGAAAAAATTTCCATTACCCATCGCAATGTAATGTGTAATGGACAAAACTTTGATTGCAATTTTGGGAATGGAAAAATAAAGATGAATAAATTATTGCAATTTTGCATTACAGGTACATTAAATTCTAAAAAGCATCTATATGCATACAAAAAGTTGAACGATGATATAATAAGTCACTGCCATCGTTTGCCCCGGTGGAACGGCTTTTCTGCTACGCATAGATGATGAACGCTCCTAAATTCAATAGGCTCACAGAAAATTACTTTGAGCAAAGAATATTGGCCAAAGCAAACGCTGGAAAAAATATATTCAGAAGTGCAGTTTAACCCTCAACTTTTTGTATGCATATAGATGCGTTTTAGAATTTAAGGTACCTAAGTCATTAAAATGTAATGCAAAATTGCAATAATTTATTCATCTATATTTTTCCATTCCCAAAATTGCAATCAAAGTTTTGTCCACTACACATTACATTGCAATGGGTAATGGTAATTTTTTCTATTACATACTACATTGCAATGGGTCATGACATTTCTTTTCATTACATACTGCATTGTAATGGATAATGGATTTTTTTTTCATTACACACTACATTGTAATGGATAATGGATTTTTTTTTCATTACACACTACAGTGTAATGCTTAATGGATTTTTTTTTCCATTACACACTACATTGTAATGGGTAATGAAATTTTTTTCCACTGCACACTACATTGTAATGGGTAATGGAAATTTTTTCCACTACACACTACCTTGTAATGGGTAATGAAAATCGCAATGCACTACAAAAAGTAATGCATTAATTGTAACCCTCTGAGGAAGTAAATGGAAAATGTTGAATCGACGAAATTTAACGGCAACTTCCGGTCAACAGCTGAGTCATTATTTGGACATCGTTGAAGTTAGGATAGCGGAACAGGTAGCGTCGAAATCGCAAGCGTTCTTTCACGCAATGACATCGCACGATGCTCTGATGGAACAGCTGACTCAAACGATAACCGTACTAAAGGCGCTTAGAAAAAATATTCATCAGATCGACAAGAATCTCGTCATTGATTCACTGGACGTTTTACGGTGAGTAAAACGAATTCCATTCGAGCGAACGATTTTTCCGAGCAAATTTCGAATGCACTGTTTTTTTTTTACTCTCACAAAGATTGGAAAGAGCACGATCGAACCGTATTTTGGTCCAAGAAAAAATGAAGCTTATGGCAACTGTGCATCAGAGTCAACCGATGATACAGCTGTTGCTCTCGACTCCTGATTACGTCGCGGCTCTCGATCTCATATCGACGACTCAGGAAATATTGCATCAAGAGCTCAATGGAGTTCACAGCTTTAGGTAAATCTGAACAAAATAATTATTATAATTACTATAATTATTATTTTCAAGGTGTTGGCTATCAATCAAGTAATGAAATTTACTTTTTAAAAGTTACGGCATTGTTTAAATTTTCAAATTTATTTATCATTTTTACCAGGCATTTGAGCTCTCAGCTCACTGAGATGGAGAGACTCGTTGATAAAATGCTTTCCACGGAATTCGAGCGTTATGCGACTGCTGATCTTAATCGACCACTAGGAGGCGATAATACCGTGTTAGATGGGGTGAGTAAACGATTAAAGAGAACCCTTACAAACTTTTCACCGTTTTTTTTTTTTTAAATGCATATAGACTTTTTCAAAAATAAAAAATAAATTAATATAAAATGGCAGCCATTGTTTATACATAGGATAATGTTGAAAAGTACTTTAATTTTTTGACAAGAATGGTGAACAATTATGTAAATGGTCAAGCGACTAAAGTGAGGTCCCAGAAATCGCTTGAATATTGAAATTGAAAATTAATACCATTTTCGCGGGCTTCAGATCTTAAATTGTAAAAAATTTGCACATTGCTTCCTCATCTTTATCCATAGTTCACATAGCTTCCTTTAACACACAGTAGCGATCAAATTTGGCTTCCTAATAAAGGAAGCTTTGTTAATTATTGAAAAATATTAGTAATCAATGTGCAAATTCGATCGATTTTCGCTAAATTTGATAGCGAATAACATTGATAGCTATACTGGCTCTTCACAAAATTTCATTGCAATATCTAAAAAATTTCAAAAGTTATAGCGTTTACGCTTCTTTTATAAGAATTAAAAATTTGATAAAAATTTAATCATTCGATCGATTTTCGCCAAATTTAATAACGAACATCCTCGATAGCTATATTAGCTCTGTGTAAAGTTTCAGTGCAATATCTCAAAAATTGCACAAGTCAGAGCGTTTACGCTATTTTTCAAAAAATTAAAAATGTCATACAATTTTAACCCCTCCATGGATTTTTGCCAAACTTAATAGCGAACAACCTTGATAGCTATATTAGCTCTGTGCAAAGTTTCAGTACAATATCTTAAAAATTGCACAAGTTAGAGCGTTTAGGCTATTTTTCAAAAAATTTAAAATTTCATAAAATTTTAATCCCTCAATGGATTTTCGCCAAATTCAATACCAAACAACCTTAATAGCTATACTAATTCTGTACAAAGTTTGAGTGCAATATCTTGAAAATTGCAGAGGTTTACGTTTACGCCATTCTTGCAAAAACGAAAAAAGTCGATAAAATCTGAACACCCGTTATAATTAAAACAATTTTTTTTCATAACGAAGAGCAATTCGTGCTCGACAAGTGTGCCAAATTTTAGCTTGATATCTCGAAGCATTTTCGAATTATGAATTATTTACATCTGAAACTCAGGACACAGACATACACACACACACACACATCCATCCGGACATTTTTTCTAAATATGATTTCTCGATGTTTTAGGACATTTTGAACATATTGACATAAAAATCGCAAAAAAATTTTTTTTCACGAAAACAAAGCTTCCTTTATGAGGCAGCAAAAATATTTAGTTATAAAGTCCTGTACCTCTCATTTTCAAAGTCTTGCAGATTTCATATACCGAGAAATATAGGAATATGTTTACCGACTTGCCGTTACGGTAATTGAGTCTTATACCAACATGAAATAATGAAATAATTTTAAAAAAGTGTAATAATCAGAAGATTTCTCGTAAATGGAGTGACCCGTCCATGACCCCGTTTCCCCCTTCTCTGTATATCAAAACTCTGAAGAACAAAGCTCACATAATAATTTCCCCTCTATTTTTTCAGACATCCAGCTGAATCTTCTTTCGGATATATTTTTCATGCTGAATACTTGCAAAAAATGACAGAAATATTTATTTCTTCGCCTGACAAGACTGGAATCTCGTATTAATGTTTAAAAATTTTTTTTTTCCATCAGGACAAACTCGTCTCGATAATATCTGGTCTGCTGCGGCAAAAACATTTCCAATTCATCGACGCGTACAAGGAAGAGGCCGTAACCACTGTCAGAGCAGTAACCAAACAGCGTGTTATCGAGGCTCTCGCCGCGAGCGATTGTTGTAGCGATCAACAAGCCGCCGGTCTCGAAGTCGGTGGTCTCTCTCTCGCCGAGCGCTTAACACTTTTGCAAAATACCATTCAATCACTCACGCATCTGCTTTATCGCGTTAAAGTGAGTAAATTATAAATAGCCCCGACTCGCGAATTGAAAAAAAAAAATAGGAACAATTAAATTCGTCGATAATTCGCAACATTGTATTTTTATAAACTCTTGAAATGATTGAAAAATCATTCTAAAGTCATAAATCAAGAAAACTCGGATTCATCAAGCTACAGCTTCAATAAATATAAAGAAATTTGAATAAGCATGAAGCATTGTTGAAGAGACTTGTGGAAACCCAGAAATCATGCAAATTTCGGAGAATCATAAAATGGTCCAGAAAGGCACAAGTTTTTCGCTAAAAAAATAACAATTTTAAGAATATTTTCTTTTCATACGCTGGGAATTTTTATTCAGTCCGATTATTTTGGCGGGAATGGAAGACAAAATTTTCGGAGCGCATATCTTTGATTTATAATAAATAAAATCTGCTTGGAACTTTAGAAAAAGGTCTGGAACTTTTATTTATGCCATTTCGCCGGAAGTCGTCAACGTAAACTAATTTAACAAACGGCATTTTAAAGGGGATGAATTCGGCTTCGTTTCCGGTTTTTTAAATTATTTTTACAATTTGTTTTTAGATTTGGACTCTATTTTGAAAACAACTGTTTTTCGCCTTTTTTTCCTCTCTTCAGGTGCACCCATCTTCTAGAGGATATTTTTGTAATACATTTTTACTATTGGATTTACAAAGGGGAAAGTTTGAGCTTCAATTTCCTTTTTTTGAAAACTTTGAGTGATTTTTTTTCCAAAGTAATTCTGTTTTTTGTGAAAAAAGAGGAAATTTTATAAATCCCGTATAACACGAAAACAAAGAGTATTCATGAAAAACTTCACGATCGCAAAAAGTTGCGTCTGTTTTCGTCGAGTTCAGAGGAATTTTTTCAGATTTTTTTTCCAAAATTTTTTTGTCTCATGTTGAGGCTGGAAAAAAAATTGGGAAAAAAATTTTAAAAAAATTCCAATTTATTGAAAATGGTGAAATAAAGTATTTACCCCTCTTGAAATTTTATCAATAATCCCATAGTTTTCGAGTTATGGTAATTGAATGATCCGAGCTCTGAACTAGAAAATGAGAAAAAAAAATTGGGAAAAAAAAATCTGAAAAAATTCCTCTGTACTCGACGAAAACAGACGCAACTTTTTGCTATCGTGAAGTTTTTAATGAATCCCCTTTGTTCTCGTGTTATACGGGATTTGTCAAATTTCCTCTTTTTTCACAAAAAACAGAACAACTTTGGAAAAAAAATCGCTCAAAGTTTAAAAAAACAGGAAATTTTCCTCTTTATGAATTCTATCATAAAAATGTATTTAAAAAAATTCCTCTAGAAGATGGGTGCACCTGAAGAGAGGGGGAAAAAGGCGAAAAACAGCTGTTTTTAAAATAGAGTCCAAATCTAAAAACAAATTGTAAAAATAATTAACAAATCAGGAAATGAAGCCGAATTCTTCCCCTTTAAAATGTATAATATATGGGGCATTCCATCCCAAATCGGACAGTTTGAAAAACTTTTTGTTTTATTTCCTCAATTTTTTTATATTTTTGAGTACCCATCGAAAGACCCTCCCTGTTAAATTTTGAGATTTTTTTGATTACCCGTTCAAAAGATATTAAATTAACAAATAAACCGCCCTTTTTTGGTATTTTGGTCATAACTTCTTTAATAATGGTCCAAATTAAATTTTTTTTGCAAAATTTTTGTTTTTCATGGCTTTTTCAGAAAAAAATACAACAAAAAATATTCGACGTGTTTTTAAATGAATTTTTTGAGTTTTAAACGTTAAATCGCGTTTTTAAAAGTGAATGTTATTTTTGATTTTTTTTTTAAATTTTTTGTTTCAAACATCTATCTATTCAATAATTTTTAAGACTCGTCCGATCGTGAGATCTCAATAACTACTATTTTTTTTCGATTTTTGAAAATTAATTTTTTTTTTATTTATAAATTATTATGAATACCAATTTTTGTCTTAAAAATTGTTGAATAGATAGATGTTTGAAAAAAAATTAAAAAAAAAAAAATCAAAAATGACATTCACTTTTAAAAACGCGATTTAACGTTTCAAACTCAAAAAACTCATTCAAAAACAAGTCGTATATTTTTGTTGTATTTTTTTCTGAAAAGGCCATAGGAAAACAAAAATTTTGAAAAAAAAACTCTTAATTTGGACCATATTTAAAGAAGTTATGACCAAAATACCAAAAAAAGAGCGGTTTTTTTTGTTAATTTAATATCTTTCTTTTGTTAATTTAATATCTTTCTTTTGTTAATTTAATAATATCAAAAAAATCTCAAAATTTAACAGGGTCTTTTGATGGGTACTCAAAAATATAAAAAAATTGCGGAAATAAAAAAAAAAGTTTTTCAAACTGTCCGAATTGGGATGGAATGCCCCATATACAATAATTTATTCAATATTTAAAAAAAAACTGTAGCAAAATTTTTAAACTCAGAGATTTTTGAAAAAAATATTTTGGTTCGACAATCGTCAATGAAAATTTTCATGCGCAATTGTGATAACATTGATTAAATTTTCAGGCCGTTTACGAGGTCATGAGGGACACGGCTGATTTATCAGCTGGTCGTCTGCCCGACGGTACGATCGACGACACGGTGACGGATCGTTTGCTCGTAAACGACGAGCATTCACGCGTGACAAACAAACTCAACGATATGCTCACCTCGGTATGTGATTATTGTCACGAACGTCTCGGCCATTTGTTGTCCGCCGGCACCAACGACAAGGACAAATATTCGAGCGAGAAGGATAAAATTTCAATCGACGCGATTCCCGTTAAAAGCAATGACAAAGAAGTATCAAATTGGACCGAAAAATCATCGTGGCTGAGCGATCGTGCGACTGCCGCGCAAGTCTGTCAATTGGCGAGTATGGTCGAGGGCTTCACCGAGACTTGTGAGAACATTTGTGGCAAACGGTGCATCGCACTGCGTTCCGCATTCAAGGTGAATCTTCGAAAATGGCATCAAGCTAGTTTTTATTTTTTTTTACGTATGCAGTCAACAGAAATGAGCCATTTAAACCCATAAAAAAAAATATATATATAATAAAAGTAGAAATAAGCCAAATCAGACACGTTTTTATAAAAGCAAAATTGCCGTTTTTTTTTACTTCGTTTCAAAAAATAGCCAATGGAAATACGCTGCATTACCTGTTTTTTTTTAAGTTGACCATGGGAACGGTTTAATTTACATATTAAAAAAAAATTGATAACCGTAATGAACCCCATCAGGATTTTTTATAAATGAAGAAGGGAGACATCATCAATCATAGTAATTGCGTAATGAGCAGGGTGCAAGTAATGCATTACTTTGTAATGCATTGCCATTTTCATTACCCATCACAATGTAGTGTGCAGTGAAAAAAATTTCCATTACCCATTACAATGTAGTGTGTAATAGAAAAAATTTCCATTACTCATTACAATGAAGTGTATAATGGAAAAAATTTCCATTGCCCATTACAATGTAGTGTGTAATGAAAAAAAATTTTATTACCCATTACAATGTAGTGTGTAATGAAAAAAAATCCATTATCCATTACAATGTAGTGGGCAATGAAAAAAAATCGATTACCTATTACAATGGAGTGTGTAATGGAAAAAAAAATCCATTATCCATTACAATGTAGTGTGTAATGAAAAAAAAAAATCCATTACCCATCACAATCTAGTATGTAATGGAAAAAATTTTCAGTACCCATTACAATGTAGTGTGTAATCGACAAAATTTTGCTTGTTCATTGCAACTTAATGTGCAATGGAAATTTTGGAATTTTTTTTATTATATCGTAGTAGTTTTTCGGCCTGGGTTAAAACGAGCCAAAACTAGTAATTAAGTGGCCGCGTGATCATTTAGAACGGCAAGAAAAATTTCATGCTTAGTGCCCCACACTTTGATTCTTATTCTTTCCTATTCTTTATAATTGACACTTTTATAATTTCCCTCGATGATGAACACTCCTAAATTCAATAGGCTCACAGGAAATCACTTTGAGCAAGGGATATTGGCCAAAGCAAACGCTGAAAAAAAGTATATTTTGAAGTGCAGTTGAACGTTTAACTTTTTGTATGCATATAGAATATATAGATGCTTTTTAGAATTTAAGGTACCTAAGTCATTAAAATGTAATGCAAATTTGCAATAATTTATTAATCTATATTTTTTCATTCCCAAAATTGCAATCGAAGTTTTGTCCATTACACATTACATTGCAATGGGTAATGGAAATTGTTTCTATTACACACTACATTGTAATGGGTCATGAAATTTTCTTCCATTAGACACTACATTATAATGAGTAATGCAAATTTTTCCCATTACACACTACATTGTAATGGGTAATGGAAATTTTTTTCATTACACACTACATTGAAATGGGGAATGAATTTTTTTTTTCGTTACACACTACATTGTAATGGGTAATGTAAATTTTTTTCATTACACACCACATTGTAATGGGTAATGAAAATGTTTTCCATTCCACACCACATTTAATGGGTAATGCAAATATTTTCCATTGCACACTACATTTTAATGGGTAATGAATTTTTTTTCCATTACACACTACATTATAATGGGTAAGGGACATTTTTTCGACTACACACTCCATTGTAATGGGTAATGGAAATTTTTTCCTTTACATATTCTAAAAGTAATGAATAATGCATTACTTTTAGAATGACCCAACATTATAATGAGTAATGGAAAAATTTTCAATTACACACTAGATTGTAATGGGTAATGAAATTTGTTTCCATTACACACTACATTATAATGGGTAATGGACATTTTTTCCACTACACACTACATTGTAATGGGTAATGGAAATTTTTTACTTTACAAATTCTAAAAGTAATGAATAATGCATTACTTTTAGAATGACACTACATCATAATAAGTAATGAAACAAAGTTCCATTACACACTACATTGTAACGGGTCATGAAATTTGTTTCCATTACACACTACATTATAATGGATAATGGACATTTTTTCCACTACACGTATTCTACATTGTAATGGGTAATGGAAATTTTTTCCTTTACACATTCTAAAAGTAATGAATAATGCATTACTGTTACATTACACATTTCGCAACCCTGGTAATGACTCGTCACACTGATCCTAATTTTATTTTATTGCTATTTTAAAATTAAAGATATTTCCATTATTTCTTCTTACAGGCGCAAGCGAGTAAATTCGTGCAACGTTTTCACACCGAGCGAAAGACAAAATTGAGTCTTCTTCTAGATTCGGAGAGATGGCGACAGGCCGACGTGCCTCACGAGTTTCAGAGTCTCGTGAAGCAAATTTACGACAACAAACGATTTCCCGTTGATGTTCGCAAAATCGGCGAAACCGATAGAACCGAAAGTGTGCTAAATTACATTATCGTTGGTCAGGAAAAGTACGCTGTCGTTGGTACGGCTTTGATGCTCGTTCAAATGATTCACGAATATTGTCGGTAATTATGTTCCGCAAAATGACTGGAAGACATTCAAGAAAGGCCAATATTACTTTTATGGAAAAAAATATAATTTTTTTGTTGTATTTCGCAGAACGAGCAGCGAACTGACGGCTCTGTCTGGCGCTATGGGACGTCAATTGGCCGAACTTTTGCGTTATTACAATTCACGGTGTTGTCAGCTCGTTTTGGGAGCCGGTGCGATGCAAGTTGCCGGCCTAAAAACCATAACCAGCACAGTTTTGGTTCTCGCTGGTAGAAGCTTAAAATTAATTATCTGGTTCATGCCTTACGTAAAAGCACACTTTCAAGGCAAGTTGAAAAAATTGAATGACATACAATTCATTCACGGAGACAAGTGATTTTTAAGTGAGGTCCTAAGAACAACGATTTTAAATCGTTTTTTTTTGGAATTAAGGGGCCATACCAGTGTGAACGCTCTAAATTTGGGTGATTTTCGGATTTTTTTTGCAAGAAAAGTACTCGCTGAAATCTTTTGGAAAATGGAGAATATATTTGGCCATATTCGACGCGTGTTTCATAATTTTTTCACTTGAAAATACCGATGCATAACCGGTTTACGCGCTGTCTTCGGAGGCGCAAAAAAAAAAGTGAAAAATAAAAAAATGTTAAACTAGAAGATATTTTCTGTACGCTGAACTAGGATTTTCGAAAAATATAAAAAACTAACAAAATGGCGTAGTTATGAAAAAACAAGTCTGTTTTCTTGCTGAAAGAATGGTCGTATTTTCAATGTTTAACTATCGATTTCATACCTGCGAGCGATCGCTCTTTAGAAGGCTGCCATTCGGAGAGTATTGGAGCCTTGAAATTTTCACAGAATATTCTTGAAACTATAAACTGTCCAATAAGGCAAAAAAAAATGATTTTTTGAAAATTTCACACTGGTATGGCCCCTTAAACGATTTAAATTTATTTTTTTTTCTATTGGGAGTATTGGGATAACTATTTTGGGATTTAACGATTTAATTTTTTTTTTTTTAGAGTATTGGGATAACTAGGTCAGGATTTTACATACAATTGACGAATGAAGTCGAATTTGAATTGTTTTCAATGAAAAATATTAAACGATGAAGTTATGATTAACGGATTACAGTCAGGAGATCGAAAAAAGCAATTTTCCAATAATTTTTTCTGGAAAAAAGTTTAATTCATTAACGTAAAAAATTATATACATATTTTTGTAACTTTTAACTTTATTTTAAAATTGGTTCTTTAAAAAAATAATGGTTCTTGGAGATATTTCAAAATTGGATCATTCAAAATCAAAACATAAACAACATTTCGTTTATATAAGGTATAATCTAGTATTTAATCGAAGGAATGAGCAAAATATCGATTTTTAACAAAATGATGGCTTGTGAAAAAAAATTCTATTTTTGATGTACATTTTTGCCTTCAATTGTTTATAAAATGGAATATATTTATCGGTAAAGCAAACTTTCGATTAATTACTAAAAAATATATTTTTAAAGCTTGTGTCAACATTTGAGAATGATTGGTTATGCCTTTTTTGAGAAATCTTGCTCACAGACTTTAAAAATACTAAATAGTAAAAATAATAAAAATAGGTCACTGATGAAAAATTTGTGTACATTGCACAAAATGACCATTAGACTGATTCAAAAAAAGAGACTATTTTTTGTTTTTAGAAATAACAAATTAAATACTTTCGGGGAGGTGAAAAAAGATGCCTGTTAAAAGCAGAGTTCTTAATATCAATATTTAGATATGTCTCATCGCAAATTCCTATTTCCCTTTTAAATAACACAGAAAATAAATTCAAACTTTCAAATTTTATATCTCGGCTTTAGGTCAATGTACCAAAATGAACGACACATATTCTTGTAGCGAATTGAACGCTCTACAAAAAAGATTTTTTATGATTTTTTGAAAAACTCACTCCTTCGAAAGTTATTCAAGGTGAAAGTTAATTTTAGAGTAAATTTCACTTTTTTTTTTAGTTTCAGGCATAATGTTGAAACTTTTTACTAAATATCGTAAAATCTTTCTTGAAACAAAAGTTTCAATTGCATTAACATAAATAACTTAATTTTTAAAGAAACGACCAACAGTAGTTTAACTTTAACTCTAGATTTAACTTTAACCTTGAATAACTTTTGAAGGAGTGAGTTAATCGAAAAATCATAAGAGACCTTTTTTGTAGAGCGTTTGATTCCCTACAAGAATACGTATCGTTCGATCCGGTACATTGATTTGAAGCCGAGTAGGTATACAATTTCAAAGTTTGAATTTTTTCCTGTGTTATTTAAATGGGTTATTTAAATTTAAATGGTTATTTAAATATTTAAATATATTTCGAAAAACGAAAAAATAGTCGCTTTTTTTTAATCAGTCTACTGACCATCAATGAGCAAGTTTAGGAAATTAAATTTTTATTTTACTCTTATATTTGTTTTCTTTCAATTATTTAGAATTGGCAGATCAAAGCATCAATCGAGGCTCCGTTGGAAGTAGCGGAGGCACCGGTGGCGTTGCGCTTCTCGACAGCGTTGAACGCGACATAAGAGCGCACGTGCGCGAGATCGACGGAAAAATTCTCACCATTGTCGACAATCTCGTTGGCGGACAAATATCAAATTGGAATGCACGGCCGCCCGTACCGTCGCAATCCTTCAGAAATATTTCGAAGTAAGAAATTATTGAACGTGAATTAAAAATCTTCAAGCTAATTTCAACAATTTTTATTGAACGTCAAAATTTCATGTGATCCTACAAAATGCAATTTTTTCAGACAAAAATACATACCAATTGTCATTTGTCCACGTTTCAGAACATTTAAAATCTATTGGCTTGGTATGAAAATAAAAAAATAAAAAAATCCGAGGACAGAGCCTCTTCTAGAAGGAAGGAAAATGAAAACAGGGTTGCGAAATTTGTAATGAAAAAGTAATGCATTAATCATTACTTTTTTAATGGCAAATGTAAATAATTTTCATTAACCATTAATATTTAATGGTTAATGGAAATAATTTACATTAACCATTAACCATTAATATTTAATGGTTAATGGAAATTGTTTACATTAACCGTTAACATTTAATGGATAATGGAAATTATTTACATTAACCATTAACATTTAATGGTTAATGGTTAGTGAAAATAAGAGTTAATGGTTATTGAAAGTGCAATTGCATAAAAAAAAATTAATGCATTATTTGCGACCATGAACGAAAATAAAATGAAAATATTAATTTTCAGACACTTGGTGAAACTTCACGAAGCCGTTTCCGGTATACTTCCGCCGGTGGAGGTACAGGCCCTCTATCGCACGGTGAACGTTTCTTTCAAGGAGAAACTTCGGGAGCAATTGGTGAAAATGAATATCGTGAACAATGGTGGTCCTCAGCACGGTGTCGTTACCTCCGAATTAACGTTTTATCTCGAGGCACTGAGAGGATTAAAAATTTTACCCGCCGAAGAGCTTAATGACGACTGGATGGCCGACATATGGACTAGATAACATGCAGAGCGAGTTGTGTACTGTCTGTTGGATGCAATGAGATATTATCGTGACAGATGACCGCGAAACGTGTCCTCGTCTCGTTTTACAAAGAGCCTCTGAAATCAAGCGTCTCGTTAACATTTTTAACGAAAATCTCGCTTAAGCCATTCTCTGGAATTTTTTCATCCAGTTTGAGAAAATAACACGAGGGAGAGTATTAAAAAAAAATCTCACGTTGAGCAATGCATTTCACTGCCTGAAGTTACGGCTGTTGAAATCGTGAACTGGATTCACGAGTGAAAAAAATATGGCCAAAAATTGGAATCGTCAAGAAGAAGAAGAAGAAGAAGAAGAAGAAGAAGAAATATTCCCACGAATATTATCTTGAATCGTATGATTACCAGAGTTGTAAATAATGCATTACTTCGATAATGCATTACTGTATTTATTACCCATTGCACTGTATAATGTGAAATGGATAAGTGTACCATTACAAAATACAAAAGTAATGTGTAATGAATGCGTGTGCCATTACAAATAAAAAAGTAATGTGTAATGGATGCATGTGTCATTACAAATAAAAAAAGTAATGGGTAATGGATGCATGTTTTATCTTTTACTTATGTTTTACTTTTTTTATTTGTAATGGCACATGCATCCATTACACATTACTTTTTTTAATTGTAATGGAACACGCATACATTACACATTACTACTTTCATTTGTAATGGAACATGCATACATTACACATTACTTTTTTTTATTTGTAATGTAACACCCATCCATTACACATTACTTTTTTAATTTGTAATGGAAAACTTGTCCAATACACATTGTTTGAAGCAATGGGTAATGCATTACTTTTACATTACTATTTTCACAACTCTGATTATTACGTTTGTACATTGTCAAATTCAGGGAGCCGAAAGAAAACCAAGCGTAGAGTACGATAATATGTTATTTTCGTCCGAGAAATAATAATGCAATATTCACGGTTGCAAAAGCATTTTTTTCACAATTGCACGGTAAACAATGATTGTCCATTCGTTGTCGATGAGCCCAAAACAGAAGCACATTTGGCTTTGAAAACGTCATTCCAAATTTCTATCGTTTTTTTCTTTTGTTCATTTATTTTTCGTTCGATTTCTCGTCTAGTCTTTGCGATTTGTCTGTGAATAAAATGCGACATTTTCTCGTCGTTGGCGATCAATCGACGAAAATTTGATATATTTCCAATTAGTCGAATTTTCGCGAGGGAAACTTTTTTCCGATTCTCACGGAACGTCTTTAAAACGCCTACCGATGCGGAAGAGGGAAGGATAGTTTATTTCCGGGGAAAAATGAGAAATTGGACCTGAGAGAGCCAATTGCAATCATGCAGCTTTTCGTGTAGTCATGCGAGAGAGAAAGAGAGAGTGAAAGAGAAAGAGAGAAACGCCGTTTAGAATGTAATATATTGTACCTTGTTATATTATATCGAAGGTCTTGTATTCTAACAAAAAAAAAAATAATTAATAGTACGGATATTAATATAGACGCCAATGTACAGCGAAATAGCGAATGAAAAAAATCTTTCGTCGGTAATTTTGTCGAGCATCTTCCTTCGCCATCGAATTAGAAGACAATTTTTTTTTGAGTTTTTTCAAACTGAACAAAAAATCGTGCCGGAGAATGGAAGAATTTTCGTAATGTTGCTGTTAGTGTAATTTTTAAAAAAAATAGATATACCAGTTGACTAGAATAGTTGATTTTGAATTTGGCACGAATTTCTTTTGCTTCTAAAGCTCTGCCAACGAACTTTAGGAGCAATAATTTTTTTTTAAAAACGCAATGCAATTAAACAAAATTGCTAATTTTGCAACTTATGATAACTTATGGTTGTTATAGCAAAATATGTAATATTAAGAAAATGAAATTATTTGTAACGAGGGATGTTCGTTGCCAAAAAATTCCGCAAAAATTTCAAAACAATTGGGAAGATCGTTATTGAAAAATCTTAATTTCAAAATAATATATAGTATTATGAGACTCACAGCAATTACTATTATAGTACTTACAATCTGTCATATTTTGAAATTTTGAAATTAACGTTTTTCACAAACTTCCTTATTTTTTAAAACTTTTTACTCAGTATTTTGACAATATCTCTCAATACCACGAATTTCATATCTGCATTATTTTGGTGTAACGACAGCATTCAGCTGTTTCGTGCTTTGGCAGGGTTTCCTCGGCAACGACGATAGCATAAGAAATCAAAACAAATATCATAACCTGTTCTCGCGAACAGACGAGTTTCGATTCTATTATTTCAATCGTTCGACGATATTTTGACAAAGAGCAAAAAAAATGAATACCGAAGAAACGTGAGTATGCTCGAGTTTTCCGAAATCCGCTAACGGAAGTGGAACTGAAGTTTCGCTATTTTTTTTATCAAAAAGCATGAATTAATAATTTTTTCGCTCGTGTTTTAGGGAAAACTTGAGGGAAACTGCAGCTCGTATATCGCACGATGAAGAGAAAAAGAGGAAAACGGATCCGGAAGAGACGCACGAGAGATCAATTATTATTATCGGTAGCAAAGGTGTGGTGAGTACTCATTTTTCTTTTTCACTTAAAATAGAAAAATTTGCACATCGATTCTTCCTTTTTCTTTTTCTATATCTTTTTTTTTCATTAGTAAATTTTTCGTCGTTGGTTAAGTAATTACATTTTTTGTCATTATGGAGGAAAGATCAGTGATCGGCAAAAAAAAAATTTTCGATTTTTAATTAATCGTTATTTACAAAATTAATATTATCATTCATTATTTTTTTAGGTATTTTGATAATCAGTAATTTAAAGACCAATACTACGAATTATTTGGTTATTGAATATGTGCATTCTTTGAATTATTCATTATTGGAAAAATTAGTAATCGTATACTTTAAAATACTTATCATTAAATTATTTGGTAATTGAATTATTTCAATACTAATTATTAGAATAATTTATCATTAAATTATGTCAATTATCGATTATTCGAATAATCAGAAATGCCGATATCTGAATTACTAATTAATTATAAATTCCTTCATAATGTAAGTACAACTTGACTAAAATAATTGTAGAATTATAATAATCAGTAAACAATAATTAATAATTGGAAAGAATGATTAACTAATTTCATAAAAAATTAGTAAGTAGAGTACTTGAGTATTTAATTACTTGGATAATTAATAATTAGAAGGAATAATTACCTAATTTTAAAAAAATCAGTAATTTATAAGAGCAAAATTTTAATTGCTTGGTTATTGAGTGATTATTTGATCCAAATTACAAGTTATAGGTTTATTGGATAATAATCGAACATGAATTTTCGAATTTTCGAATATTAAAAATACCTTACTGCCTAATTACTGAGTGTCTTAATAATGAGTAATATTGGAACAATTTCAAAATTTCCTAACACAGAGTAATTAGGGGTAATTAAATTGACGAAAATATCGATTTTGCCGATCACTGGGGAAGATCCTCCAACGTGCAAATTGTAATGTGCACGAATTATTTTTTTCCTTTTTTGCAATTCGACTGGAAAATTTTTGCTTGATATCTGAAAAGTCGCAAAAACAGAGACCATATGAACAAAATTTATGATAACATTTATAAAAAGTTGAACAATTCTTACTATGCAAAAGCAGTGAAACAGAAAAAAATGTATTCCAAGTGAGTAATAATTCTTTCTTCTCAATTTCCAATTTCAGGGCAAGACGACGATGATATACAAATTTTTGGAAAAGGACGAAACACCAAAATCAACTATTGCAATGGATTATTCGTTCGGTCGTAAAGCTGGCAAGAGTCTGGTGAACAATCGTCGTTATAAATAATCAATAACAAATAATAAAAAAGCATGCAGCAAGAAAACAAAAATAGAAATCTGCAAAATTCGGAAAAAAGACTTTTTGACCAACCGTTTGCTGAGAATTTCTTTTTTTTTTAAAATTATTTTATTTCTTTATTTCTTATTTTATTATTATTTTGGGATCTTGACAGACTCTTTTTCAACGTCAATTGTTCTTGTCACGTTTGTGTTCATGCAAAAAAATCAAGTTTACAAAAATGAGAGATTGGAGAATTAAATCATTTCACATGATTAACTTATGAATATGATTGATCCATATTATTTTGGTTGCAGGTAAAAGACGTCGTTCACGTGTGGGAAGTCGGACATTTGGCTTCGTCATTGATATCCGCTGCCATGACAGGTTCCTCGATCGTTCATTCACCCCATCACACGACAATAATCGTCATGGTCGATCTTTCGAAACCGGAAATGATGTGGTCGACCCTCGAGGAGAGCCTCGCGGTGACGCGAAGCGCCATCAAGATGAGCTACGCCGACGAAGTTATTGATGATGTGAGAACAAGACGGGCCGAAGATAAGAGAAAAATCGTCGAAAAATCTGCTGAACCATTCCCCATGAGGATTTGCATCGTTGGTGGAAAATACGATATTTTCAAAGTAAGGGAAATATCACTTATGGCAAAAAGTGAACAAATCAATATTCCAAATTGAACGCTATAAATCAAGTAAGGGAAATATCACTCATGGCAAAAAGTGAACAAATCAATATTCCAAATTAAACGCTATAAATCATTCATATGATCATTTATCTATTCATTATTCATTTATCATTATAAATTTAATATCTGGGTCATTCCGTGTCAAATTGACCAAGAATCGACCCCTATCAATTTCGATGAAAATTGGTCGGAAGTTTTCGTTTTTAATAAAACGAAGTTTTAACAAAGGAAAAAAATTAAAATTTCTTTCTTCGAAAGTTATGCAAATTTCAAAATTTTTCAAATCTTTCAAGTTGATTTTTTTAAATATCTCGAAACCTATTGTAGTTACGAAAAATCGTTCTGAATTTGTCTTAAAGAGTATACTTGGGGCTACGAAAAAACAAATATTACGAAAATAATTTTGAAAAATGATGAATTTGGAGAATTTTGAATTTTCAAATATAGTGGAAATCCAAGTTCAGTATTTAATTTTTGGTTCCATTTTTTAAATATAATATCTTGTACTTATCTTAAAAGATCCTGAAGTTTTCAGAGAAGTGTTTTTTGTTTTTTCAAAAATATTAATTTTTTAATTTTTTAAAATCGTGTAAAGTCACGATCAACATTAAATTTTCGGTTAAGATTTGTTTTAAATAATGCCTTGTACTGATCTTAAAAGATCCCGAAATTTTCAGGATGGTGTTTTTTTGTATAAAAAATATAAATTTATGAATTTTGGTAAAAATTTTTTTTTTTTTACTTAAGGATGTTGAGTCCCAAATCGCAAATGATGAGAAAGTTCTGAAAATTTGGTATGTTTTTGGATGAATTATTTAAGAGGTCGTGTAAAAATTTCACGACGATCAAGAAGCTATTTATTGAACAATTAACATTAAAAGATTTCATAGGGACTCAACATCCTTAACTGAGAGGTAAGAAAGAAAAAAAAAATTTTTTTACCAAAATTCAAAAATTTATATTTTTGAAACAAAAAAACACCATTTTGAATATTTCAGGATCTTTTAAGATCAGTAAAAGGTATTATATAAGAAAAATTTAACAAAAAATTAAAAACAAACATTTTTACCATTTTTTTTACAACATATTTATTAATATTGTGATTGTAAACAAATCGACTTTTACAAAAAATTTGCCTTTTGGCTACATTTTACTACGATTCTCTGCTGACTTGCAGAAATTTTATACCGATCGAAGGTGTCATTATGGAAAAATACATTACTTTTTTCAGAAATAATAACACCGCTAGCGGTTATATTTAATATCAGTTAATCTGATTTTTCCACTGTTTGCTGTTTTTTCAGGATTTTGTTTACGACAAGAAACAACACATAGGCCGAACGTTAAGAGCCGTTGCTCATAGTCTCGGAGCTGATCTTCAGTATCACTCGTCGAAGGACACAGGACTTGTTCGAAAAACCAAGGATTTGTTGTCTCATCACGGTTTCGGTAGTCACCCTACGTAAGTTTCTCATGTTAACGTCCATTTTTCATCAAAAAGTCATTTTTTTGTGTTTTTAATTAAAATTAAAAATTCATAAAAATTTATTTCAAAAAAGTAGATCATTTTCTCAAAAGAAGTGATTATTCGAGATTAAAAAATTAGCGAATGATTTTTTTTCAATATAAATGTTTATTTTCATTAAACTGAGCAAGTAACTTACTACAGACTATTAGTTTCAATTAGAATGTTTATTTACGTTGGAGAAAAATTGATTTGCGTGCATTCTTCATAAAAAATGCTATCATTTAATTGTTTTTAAGTTTATTTTATTTTCATCTGAAATAATGGTAGACTTTCTCAATTCAAATTTTTATTTATGCTTGAATTAAAAAATTATTTTTTATTAGAAAATTGTAGACTATTTTTTTAATTTTTTAAATATGAGATTATTTTCATAAAATAATATTTTTATGAAGAAAGCAAAGCTATAATTTTTTTTAATGAGTACGACATTTTGATTATTCAATATCGAACAAAGAGTTCACGTTTTTTTTTTACTGTTTTGTGATACTAAACGCGCGATATCGTACGATCTCGATTCAACGGGGAAAAAAATGCTCATGTTCATGGAATTATGCAGACGAGGCGTTTGCACGGATTACGAAAAACCTCTGGTAATATCGTTCGGTGGTGATTCGTTTGCCTCGATTGACCTCGAGTTTCCGAGTTCGAGACCCGCCGCAATATTCGACACGATAAAGCAAACTTACGTTGGAAGATTTCCACAGGATACGAAAGAACTGGAGAAGAGTCTCGAGGATCCGGCGAACGACCCGAATTTCAATGAGGCCATTATCGATCGTTTGAGAATGCAGCGCGAGGAGGTAAAAAAAAAACCTTGATCAAATTCATGAAATACTCGAACTGCATCAATTGAAATAATTTTTCTTTCGGTAACTGCTTTCAAATTTAGATATACACTACCGGTGAAAAGTTTCCAGACAAAACTACAAAATAGGTCTGGAACGTTTTTTTCCCTGTTTTTTGAAATGATTTTTACATTTTGTTTTCAGATTTGGACTCTATTTTGAAAACAACTGTTTTTCGCCTTTTTCCCTCTCTTCAGGTGCACCCATCTTCCAGAGGAATTTTTTAGATACATTTTGACGATTGGATTCACAAAGGGGAAAGTTTGAACTTCAATTTTCTTTTTTAAAAAACTTTCAGCGATTTTTATTTCCAAAGTTATTCTGTTTTTTGTGAAAAAAAGAGGAAATTTTAAAAATACCGTATAACACGAAAATAAAGAGGATTCATGAAAAATTTTTAGATAGCAAAAAGTTGCGTCTGTTTTCGTTGAGTTCAGAGGAATTTTTTCAATTTTTTTTTCCAACATTTTTTTTTCTCATGTTGAGGCTGGAAAAAAAATTTTGGAAAAAATTCCAATGTGTTGAAAATAGTAAAATAAAGAATTCTAAAGTAGGTAAAATGAAGAAAATGAGAAAAAAACACGTATATAAAGAGGATTCATGAAAAATTTCAAGATAGCAAGTTGCGTCTGTTTTCGTTGAGTTCAGAGGAATTTTTTCAATTTTTTTTTCCAACATTTTTTTTTCTCATGTTAAGGCTGGAAAAAAAATGTTGGAAAAAATTCCAAAGTGTTGAAGATAGTAAAATAAAGAATTCTTAGTAAAAAAAAAGGAAATGAAAAAAAATTTGAAAAAAAATTCCAATGTGTTGAAAATAGTAAAATAGATAATTTTAAAGTAAAATAAAGAAAATGAGAAAAAAAATGTTGGAAAGAAAATCTGAAAAAATTCCTCTGAACTCAACGAAAACAGACGCAACTTTTTGCTACCTTAAAGTTTTTCATGAATCCTCTTTGTTTTCGTGTTATACGGGATTTTTCAAATTTTCTTTTTTCGCAAAAAACAGAATAACTTTTGAAAAAAAAATCACTCTAAGTTAAAAAAACAAGAAGCTCAAACTTTCCCCTTTATGAATTCAATCGTAATAATGTACTGAAAAAAATGCCTCTAGAAGATGCACCTGAAAAGAGGGGAAAAAGGCGAAAAACAGTTCTTTTCAAAATGGAGTCCAAATCTAAAAACAAATTGTAAAAATAATTTAAAAAACAGAATTCTTCCCCTTTGAAATGCCGTTTGTTAAATTAGTTTACGTTGACTTCCGGCGAAATGGCATAAGAAAAAGTTTCTGACCCTTTTTGAAGTTTTGTCCGGAAACTTTTCGTCGGTAGTGTATATATATTTTTTTAAATTTCTCCTATGAATGAAAGTTGGCTTAAAAAAAAAATTCTGCACAATGAAACACCATCCAATTTTATAATTATATCGATTCATTATGATGAATGAATTAATTCGAATTAACCTAAATTACTTAAAGCAGTTGCATTGGAATTAAAATTGATTATTGTCACTTCGGTTCTTTTTAATAACAATTATACTTTCGGTAACTGTAATAAAACTTACAGCTGTTTAATTACTCGATTTTTGAGCCCAAAAAAATTATAATTACTCTGATTAATTGCCAATTACATAAAGACATAATTGTAATCATAATGCTTTAATTGTTCAAAAATATATGGAGTTTATTTCTTTTTTTTAAGGAAATAAGTGTGCTTCTACGCGATATGCTGGAAGGTCGTTCGCCAAAGATACCGATACCGGAACCGTATTAAAAATAATTCATAGAAGAAAATGCATTAAGGTCGGAAAACATATTTATTATCCTGACACTAAACAATTGTAAAAAATTCCAATAAAAATGATAAATATTTTCCTATACGTTTGCCAATATTTCTCTTTTGAACTTATCGCCTTGAGTAACGCCTCTTCTGACCGCAGCGCGGCGCTGTTCTGCAGTGCAATGTGATAGAAAATTCGAGCGTATGAGTCTTCTTCAAAGGAGCTTTCAAAACGAGACTTCAATTTTTCCGTAATTTAAAATAAAAAATTGAACCCCTGGTCAATCTGGCCAATATTTTGCCTAGCCTGAATGAATTTCATTAAAATCGGTCGAGGCGCTTCGAAGAAATGGCAAATCGCGTTTTTGAAGCGATCAGAGTCATCCTAACCTCTCATTGGAGATGAAAAATCGTGAAAACGTTTTTTCAACGCCGATAACCCGCCCATTAACCGTTCAATATCAATTACAATGAAAAAAAGCCCACGTCTAAACAAACATGATAATTATTTGTGACACAGAAAATGCCGGTACAACAGTGAGATATTTCGTAAAAAAATCACCGGTATCGCTGCTCTCGCATCTCTTGCGCATGGCCAACGAAGATGCATGGCGTTCTACTCAGTTCTACTCCCCAACACTCCTTCGCCATATATAGCGTCTCTCGTTATTGTTTGGAACGACCCCTGGCGCATGTCTTTCGCTCCCCCACGTAGCTTAAACAGCATATCTATTTATTTATATACAGGGCATACGAGATCAATTTTAATTAGTTTTCCATCGTCTTTGTTTTCATATAACGCACCAAAAATGTTCCTTCGACGAAGAAAAACATATTTGCAAAAAAACGAGTTTTTTAACATTGATTCTATTAGCAGGGGAAACGAGGAAGAATCGACGAGAATACGAGTAAATTCCTCACCGGAAGTAGCATTTTAAAATCGAAGAGGAGTCTATTTGACCTGGAACGCCCCGTATATAATTTACACGCGCAGAGGTATAGTTGCGCGAGTGGTCGCGCGGGGCGCGCAGAGAGGGGGGGACCGGGCGAGAGAGAGCCGTCACGGTTTTCGCTGATAAGAGAAAAGCCAGGCAGTCGGTGCTCACGCGTGCGCGGGACAGGTTCGCGGCGCATGCGTCCGTAAGAGCCGCACGTAACACGGGAAACTGGGCAATAATCTCAAGTTTTTGCGAGGCCCGCGAGCCTCTCGCCGGAAACATAACGCTCCAAAACATTGGCCGATGAACGTCGTCGTTTTCACTTTTGTTTTGTTTATTGAGAAGAAAAAACAAAAATAAGATCGACGCTCAGTGAGAGGAGTATCGTGTTCGCGGCGGTGAGAATTGCCCAAAAGCGACGAGGAGAGAGACACGTATATATGCACCCCGGTGAGAATGCTGCTTTGAGAGAGAGAGAGAGAGAGAAAAAACAAGAAACGTGCGTGCGCGCGCATTCGAGCTTTTTTGACGTTCTCGACCGGTAAGCGTGCGTTTTTTTCGGGGACTTTTTTTTTATATTTATTTTGCCAAAACTTCAAGACGTTGTTTGACGGAAATAGTAAAAAGCGCGAAAGAACGAGAATGAGGAAAAGGAATGACATCGAGCCTCGCGGTTAAAATTTACTGCCGGTGTCAGATTTATAGACGCGAAAGAACTTGATATATATCGCTGCGGCGTTTCTCACATTTAGCGGTGTGTACATTCGCATATCTCTTTATATATATATACATATATATTTGTATATATATATATATATACAGATAGAAGTCACCACGCGTGAGACGCAGGAACTAAAAGCTGCCGAAGAATATAATCTTTCGAAAAAAAAACGCGTCGTCACTTTGAGGTGGTGTATTTTACAAGATTGGGTGCGCGTGTTCGATCGAAACTCAGGTTGTCGTTTCACTATCAATCAGGTGCAATTTTCCGAGCGAAAAATTCGCTCATTTATCTTTCAACTCGTGCCAATCGTAAAGAGGCAGATTACACACGCGATACACTTCCGGCGAGCGTTTCGACGTCTTCTTGCGATGACATAAAAGTTTGAAAGGAAAAAAAAATTGTGCGGTGGGGAAATAATACAAACCGAAAGAAGTGTCGCGTGGAGTCTCCTGTGAGTGGATACGTGAATATACATATATATGTATATGTATGGAAAACACGACAGACGTCGACCGGCGTAAAAAAAAGGGGGAGGGAGAGAGAAACATCTACATCGAGAGTCGCAGGACGATTTTTGCACGAGTGTTGGCTCGACCTCTGTCACTTTTTTTTTATCGGTAAGTCGACCTCAGTGACGTATTCGCCATTGTTATTATACACATGTCATGAGAATTGGGATACCGATGTGACGCAATTATCTTTTGTTTTTATGAGTGTATTATGATGTAATATTATTATTCGCTTATTCTTGAAAACTTGATTCAAGGCAACCTCGATTTTGGCAATTTCGTAGGAATCAGCTTCCTGTCAACTTTGTTGTCAATTGCGGCGATCTCTATTTTTCAATCACGATTTTGACATTTTATTTTGACAACTTCCAATTTTTTAATAACAGCGATTTTGCGGTGTGTTTTCACGGGGCGCGTTATGATGACATTTTTATTTATGAAATTTTAATTGTGACAACGACATTTTTCGGAAATTGAGATTCAATTTTGTTGTCAAGTGCTGTCAATTTTGAGAGTCTTGATCGTGCAGCGGGAATTGTTGATTTTAACGTTTTTAATTTTGAGAACCTCGTTCCGAGAGCAATTGTTTTTATTCTGACAAGCTCGATTTTGGCAATTCGAGTTTTTTAAATTTTAGTTATGAAAAACGCCATTTTTGCGTTTTTGTCTGAATGGGTGTGCTTACAATGATATTCTCGACGATGATTCTTGAAATCTTGATCATGACAACCACGATTTTAGGGACTGTGACGTTGACAGCTATGAGGTTTTCCACATTGTGCTGTCAATTTTGACAGCCACGAGGTTTTTCCAATTTTTATGTCAATTTTGTCACTCACGAGTTTTTTTTCAAATTGTTATGTAAATTTTGACAGCAACGAGGTTTCTTCAAACTGTGATGTCAAGTTTGACAGCCACGAAGTTTTCTAAATTGTGATGTCAATTTTGACACAAGTTTTTCCAAGTTGTTTTGGCAATTTGGACAGCCGCGAGGATTTCAAAATTGTGATGTCAATTGTGACAGCCACAAGTTTTTTCAAATTGTGATGCCAATTTTGACAACGACGAGGTTTTCCAAATTGTGACGTCAATTTTGACAATCTCGGTTGGGCAGGCAAACTCTTGATTTAGGAAATTCAAATTTTGACAATCTTGTTTTTAGCAATTTTCCATTTTATCAACATTTGTTATTCTGATTTCTAATATCATTAATTATTGTGAAACGCAATTTTGTGTTGTCTATCAAATTGTGCCTTATGATAAAATCTTCATTCTTGACATCATGATCATGACAACTTCGATTTTGACAACTCTGATTCTGCCAAGGAAGTGTTTCTGGTCTTTCAGATTGCGTTGTCAATTTTGATAGTCTCGTTTTACACAATTATCAATTTTGTCAATTAAAATTTTGGCAACTTTTATTCGGGGAAAACGCGATTAAAAATGAAATCTTTATCACTGGCATCGTGATTATGACAATCTTTAATGGCAACTCCGTTTCTGATTCGAGTTTCCGCCCTCTCAAATCGCACTGTCAATACTGTCAATTTTGACAGCTTCGGTTGCAAACTCTCCATTTTGGCATCGTTGATTCAGGATAAAAGTAGTCTTGTCATTATATCGTTTGAATAAGTATCTCATGATAAAATTTCAATTATGACAAGCGCAATTTTGACAGTTTTGATTTTGGCAGTTGCGCCGGTTTATGGTTTTCTCAATTCTCTTGTCAATTTTTGACAACCCCGATTGTGGAAAATTCTGGTCATTTCGTTGGATAATCTTGATTTTCAAAATCCTAATTATGACAGCTCCAACTGTCAATACCTTGTTCAATGACTACTATTCTGGAATTTTTTTTTCCACCTAATCTGACAGAATCGAGGTGGATGAAAAAATTGATTTTGTAATCAAAGCTTCAATCAAAGCTGTCAATTTTGTCAATTTAAATTTTGGCAACTTTGATTTGAGGAAAACGCGATTTAAAATGAAATCTTAATCACTGACATCGTGATTATGACAATATTTAATGGCAACTCCGTTTCTGATTCGAGTTTCCGCTCTCTCAAATCGCACTGTGAATACTGTCAATTTTGACAGTTTCGGTTGCAAGCCCTCCATTTTGGCATCGTTGATTCAGGATAAAAGTCGTCTTGTCACTATCTTTTGAATAAGTATCTCATGATAAAATTCCAATTATGACAAGCGCAATTTTGACAGTTTTGATTTTGGCAGCTGCACGTTTCGGTTTATGGTTTTCTCAATTCTCTTGTCAATTTTTGACAACCCGATTGTGGAAAATTCTGGTCATTTCATTGGATAATCTTGATTTTCAAAATCCTGATTTTGACCACTCCAACTGTCAATACCATGATTTTGAAAATTTTGAAAAAAAAATTTCCACCCGATCTGACAGAAAAGCTTCGAAGGGATAACTTTGTTTTTTTTTCTGCTTCATGAAGATGGAAAATTATGAATGAATCTAACCTACGACTTTTACGTTTTCCCTCTGAGGTTACCTTTTAAAGTCATTGTAAATCAATGCAAAGTCTTTGGATTTTATTTCCCTCTCGTTTTAAGTGCAAATACAGCGATAGTGTGAAGCTTGCGACCTATTTGTCTCACGGCCCCACCTGTGCGGTTTCGCGCGGTATCGATTCTCTTGTAAACGCGCGAACGCGACCACGTTCGAAGACTCGGTTACATGTATGGACTTGTAGGTATACTCTCACGATTCCCCGGAATATTGGCATGAGATTTTGAAGACTATCGTTATCACATTATACTGGAATTTTGATGACGTTGAACTTATCATCGTTTGGAGGCAACGAAAATAATTTATTTTTAGCAAAAATTCATTTTTTCCAAAAAGTTTTTATAGTGAAAAATGGTTGAAATGTATTTTGGGGTCCTTATTAAGGACTTAGAATGCTGAATGCACTTGCAAAGCGGAAATTTTATTGGAATCGAATTAAAAAACTTATTTTTGTTGCGTTGTAATGGAAATAGTATATTTTTCAATGAAATTCATTTCTTTCTAAAAATTTTTTATATTGAAAAATAATTGAAATGTATTTTGGGGCCCTCATTAAGGACTTGCAATGTTAATTGTACAAGCAAAGCATAAATCTCATTAAAATTGAATGAAAAAAATTTATTTTTATTGCATTGCAACGGAAATTGTTTATTTTTCAATAAAATCAATTTTTTTCTAAAAAGTTTTTACAGTGAAAAATAATTGAAATGTATTTTGGGGCCCTTATTAAGGACTTGCGATGCTAAATGTACTAACAAAGCGGAAAATTCACTGGAAACAAATAAAAAAAATTATTTTAGTCGTATTGCAACGGAAATAGTTAATTTTTCAATAAAATGTATTCTTCCTAATAAGTTTTTAGAGTGTTGAAATGTATTTAAGGGTCCTTGTTAAGGACTTAGAATGCTAAATGCACTCGCAAAGCGGAAATTTGTATTGGTGGCGTTGTAACGGAAATAGTATATTTTTCAATAAAATTTATTCTCTCTGAAAAGTTTTTACAGTGAAAAATAATTGAAATGTATTTTAGGGCCCTCATTAAGGACTTGCAATGCTAAATGTACAAGCAAAGCATAAACCTCATTAAAATTGAATGAAAAAAATATTTTTATTGCCTTGCAGCGGAAATACATAGCTTGTTTTTCAATAAAATTAAGTCTTTCTAAAAAGTTTTCAAAGTAAAAAATCGTTAAACTCTATTTTGGGGCCCTTATTAAGAACTTGGGAAGCTAAATGTATAAGCAAAACGTAAATTGCACAAAAATTGATTAATTAATTTATTTTTCACTAAAAATAATTCTTCCTAAAAAGTGGTTGAGAGTGAAAAATCGTTGAAATCTATTTTGGGAACCTTATTAAGGCCTAAATACATGCGCCAAGTGTAAACCTCTCTAAAATTGTATGACAAAACTTATTTTCGTTGCGGTGCAACAGAAACAACTCATTTTTCAAAAACACTCATTTTTCCTAAAAAGTTTTCAAAGTGAAAAAAATGAAAAAATAACATAAAAATAAGCCTCAACAAATACATAAAAAAATAATAATCAATACAATAATCAATAGATATATTAATAAGCATTCTTTGTTTTTTTCTATCATTTTCTCGTCAAAATTTTGCATGCGTGATTTGATATAAATTATTCCATACAGTATCCCAGGACTCTAAGTCAGGAAAAATAAAAAAAAACACTGAATAATTTTCGTACAAACAAAAAATTTCAAAATTCTAATTTATACGATTTCAACAATGCTTGTCACGTGTCTAAATATTTATGACACTTTTTAGATACTTTTATAATAATAATAATAATAATAATAATAATAATAATAATAATAATAATAATAATAATAATAATAATAATAATAATAATAATAATAATAATAATAATAATAATAATAATAATAATAATAATAATAATAATAATAATAATAATAATAATAATAATAATAATAATAATAATAATAATTATTATTATTATTATTATTATTATTATTATTATTATTAGTCAAGATTTATTGTATAGTTTTTTTCATATTGAAAATTTACTATCACATATAAGAAAGGGCATAATATTTCCAGTTTCTTTCAAAATAATTATTTCATTCGTTTGCAGTGTGGCCACACACGTTAAGAAGCTTTTCTGTTTTTTTTTTCATCAGGCAAGAGAATGCGCGATGATGAATCAGCGGGATTCTCGCACCTTGGTGAAAATTGCTGATTTCTTTGTTTCTCCGTTTTTTTTTTTTTTTTAAATTCCACCTTCGTAATAATCGAACAAACGGTGCCTTGTTCCACTCTCTCTGGTAAAATTTTTCTATTATATACAAATCTGACAGTTAAATATATTTAACTTGGGAATAATAATAATGACCAAACAAGAAAAAAATTCGGATTTCACGATTGTTTTTGCAAAATAAAAATTCACATTTCCATAATTGAATTTTAATATTTCTGTGGAAAGTTTTCATGCCTCGATAATCGATTGATAATTCTGCACGGATCATCAATCGATTGGTTTGGTGGAATGAAAATTTTTCCATTTGTTCAAAAATTGAATACATATTTTGAAAATTGAATATATATAAAATTATCAAAATAAGTATTATATATATATATATATATATATATATATATATATATCCAAGGGAAGGACCATCTATATATATATATATATATATATATATATATATATATATATATATATATATATAGATGGTCCTTCCCTCTGGTCTATTCCCCTCCCGTCCCACGTGACTTTACTTAAGGGAATTCGACCACTTTACTTAGAGGAGTTGAGGGCCCCAGACTTTACTTATGAGAATAAGAGCATTTTACTTGTGCGGGCATCGATATATTTATCTACTATAGATATATCTGTATATATATATATATGGGGAATTCCATACCAATTGGTATGGAATGTCCCATATATGGGATTTGGCATGGCACAGTATAATTTATAAGTCAAGTCGATAATTTAAGTCGCCGTCGATAATGACATTGAACGGGGTTTGAGCCAGGTAGCATCTTTAATTTCGTAATTTCAGGCGTGGAATCGAGGAAAGAGATAGATAGAGGAAATTGATTATTCTCGAGCGACATCGGTTTATACTTATCAGATTACATCCGACTGGATTCTGATAACACGGTATAAGCTTAAATTAAATTGATGTATGGGTATTATTAAAGTTATGTACGAGGCTCATTCAAGACATTCACAGAGAGATTATGTAAGTTGGGATGGACTTGAAGTTCCGAACGTTCGGATGAACGAAAAATTGACAAATTAAGGGGGGGAACCCATACAAATGGTAGAAGATGACGAGGAATTTCGAGATTTTTTTCCAACGGAACTACCGGACCAATCGTTTTCAACTTTGGAGGCTATTTTATTGTACATTCGAAGACTTGAAAACCATTTTTTAAATTTTGATTTTTCTTCGCCCGAAACTTTAAACGCGATTCACCCAAAACTACATTTTTGCAATTTGCGGCAGCGACAAAAAAAAACTATTCATCCCATTCATTTCAACCAAATATTTTTAGACATATAATTGCAAACACTCGTCGACGAACCTCCATTAAAAAAAAAAAATTAATTTAACAATCATTTTTTGCATAAAAATGTTCGGTAAAAATTCGATATTTTTTCTCTGACCGCCGCTATTATTACAATATTCAACTTTTGAACCTTTTTCTTGGTTTATCGACAGCGTACTTTCATATAGAATGTAATGGTTTCTGATTTTTTTTGTTTCGGATGAAAAACAAAAAAACTACAGCTGGCGCAATTCGACATTGTGGGAAAAATTCGTTCAGCAACGATTGGTCGCAAGCTGTTGATGAATGCTTATTTTCGATTTAAAAAAATGTTTTTCAAGTCTTCGAATGTACAATAAAATAGCCTCCAAAGTTGAAAAGGGTTGGCCCAGTAGTTGCGTCCACGTCATCTTTGACCCTTTATATGGGTTTCCCCCCTTAAGGATGTTGAGTCCCTATGAAATATTTTAATGTTAATTGTTCAATAAATAGCTTCTTAATCGTCGTGAAATTTTTACATGACCTCCTGAATACTTCGTGTAAAAACATACAAAATTTTCAGAATTCTATCATCATTACTTCAACCTCCTTAAGGGCAGGCTAAAGACCCTCTCTCTCGCTCTCACACGACCCCTATAGGCGCTCTCTCTCGCACTCGCAACAGCGGAAAGGCGGGGGAGAGGGTGTTTAGCCTGCCCTTAAGGGTTAAAATGAAAAATGATGAGAATATTCTGAAAATTTGGTATGTTTTTGTATGAAGTATCAAAGAGGTCGTGTAAAAATTTCACGACGATTAGGAAGCTCGTTATTAAAATATTAACATTTTGTTAAGAACAATTTTTTAAACAAATAAAAAAAATATTTATCAATAAACTTCGTTTTGTTTCCGTTGCTTTCAATATAGTGTAGATATTAAAAAATTGAGAGGTCAAAAAAAAAACTTATCGCAAAGTTACATCGGTTTTCATTAGACTACATTTAATTTAATTTAATTTGTTAATGTTAATTGTTCGATAACGAGCTTCCTAATCGTCGTAAAATTTTTACACGACCTCTTGAATAATTCATCCAAAAACATACCAAATTTTCAGAATTTTTTCATCATTTGCGATTTGGGACTCAACATCCTTGATTTTTTTAAAAAACATTTCTGGGACTTTGTTAACACTTTGGAAATAATTCTTGGAATATCTTTGAATTTTAAAAATCATTATTTACCAATTATTCGTAAACTCTTCTAATTTTTCGTTAAATAAATACTTTTTCTTATTTTACATGTAACTAAGTCTGCTTTGAGCAGAGAGATAAGTTTAGGACTGGGCTTTTTTTTAGTGATATTCATGAGTTTTTTTTAAAAAGCACGAACGTATATATGATTTATTGAAATATTAAGAAAAAAGTTTGGAAACGTTCGTCTAAAAGTTTAGAAAAGCTTGTCCCGATTCCGCGCCGCACAAAAAGTTCACTGCTCTTTTAAAAATAAAGATATTTGTGTGGCTTTTAAATTCGAGAAATTACGAGGAACGAAAAATATATTGAGAAGAAAAACCATCGTGTGTCGCATTAAGGGGGGAAAAGAGTCTGGGATACAAAAAAGCATATTTTTGTGATTTTTTTTCCAGAGTACCTTTTTATTAATATTTTTAAAATTTTGTTACATCATTAAGTATTATTCTAAGAATATTTTGCTAAATTTTCATTAAAAAAATATTGAAAAATAAGCCAGTGGTAGTGGTGAGAATCAAGTCACCTCAAAAAAAAGTTTCATGCTGTAGTCAGGATAACTCATGATTGCTTCATCTGAAATTAAAAAACCAAAAAGATTTCTTTGGTCCATAAGTTTATCTTGGATTTGAACGAAGGAATTGACAAATCGTTTATTTTTGAATTTTTGGTAAAGGTGCAATAAAAAAAACTCCGATTTTTGCCAAAAATTGCTCTTTTTGTTTAATTAAAAAATAAGTTTTGATTGAAAAAAAAAATCCTTCGTTCGGAACCGAGTATTTGGTATGTAAAAGAAGTATGCAAAGCTTAGGCGAAATCGGTCCAAATGTTTTCGAGAAATTTTGATTATCGACTTGAAAAAAAAGTTTTGAGAAAAACGCGATTAAAGTTTGATACGTGAATAAAATAGAGAATTTTTTTTTTTTAAACTCACATATGCCTTTAATGTCGCTACACAAAAAAAAGTTTCCATATCGTGATTTTTTCCCATATTCGAGATGAGATATTGCGCGTTTTATCGGACCCATTTTTAATGTAGAAACTTTGGTTTTATATGATTTTTTTTTCCATTGTCGTCCCAAGAATCTTGATATCGAGCGATAACAGTTTGTTCAGTCGTTATCTTTCGATATTATGAATTGTCGATATAAGAATTTTTGATCTCAACTTCGAGCGATTTGATAATTGTTTGTCAGTTATAAAAAAGGGTTTTCTCTTTCCGCCAAGTCACACCATATTCTACTTTCAAAATTTTGGGGCTTAAATATTTTCTTAAAGAATATTAAAAATAATTCCTCAAAAAATATTCACTGAAAAATATCCGGGATAAAAAAATTATGGCCCTTGTAAGATGATTAATGTTAATTTAAATGTTAAAAGTCTGTTTAAAATCTTAACACCGAACTACAAAAATAAATTTTCTCGTTGGCCGTGAATTAAATTTTCAAATTTCAAAAATCTTTCTTGTGGGACCCAAATAAGATAAGATAAGATTTTAAATTTTTTAAATATATTCAAATGTGTAAATATAAATTTCCACATTCAACACAAACTAAGATGGATCCGGATTAACAACCCCCCACTTAATGGACAATTTAATTATTTAACAATGATTTTTCAGAAATGTAGTTAACGCTAATAAATTCATAATCATATTTTTATTAATTTTTCCAATTTCAATGTCAAATGTCCTTATCACATACCCGATAAGATTGGAATCGAATTGAAAATTAAAAAATTGGACACAACAGAAAACCAAAAAAATTTCTTAAATTAAAAAATGTTCAATTTTTCTTCTCACGAATTGTCCTTAGACGGAAAATTTGTCCGCGGAAGTTGAGTGATTGAAAAAAAAAAACGCTTTCTCTTCGTGAATGATTTAAGGGACGAGGAAAAAAGTTATAAGAGGAAGTGAATTTTTCTATTTGTAGGATTTTTAGATTATTATCGTGTACGTCGTGAATTTTCGTCTCGCTCGAGAATAAAAATAAAAAAAAGGACACAGACCGGCTTATATACCCCGTTACGGTATACGGCTTCTCTCGCTCGTTCACGGAATCCTGACAGCGCGTGACGCACTTCCTGCGTGGCTCGTGCGAGTATAATTCACGTTTGCGTGTGTTCGGAAATACCGTCGAGATGAGAGCGACTAGATATACAGTAAAAGCTTCCCGATTTACCCCCACTCGGCACGACGAGCGTCTCCGATGGGCTGCAAGAAGAAGAGGGGGTAGTGGCGTTAGGTGGGGGAACGTGATGCCGTCTCCCGATTGGTTGGAAAATACTCCGCGAACTTCTACATTTCCCAAGGTCACGAGCTATACTTTTTGATCTCGAACCCAATATACTTTCGGACAGTATATAGTTCGCAACAATGTGAGGTGAGCGACCTCATAAATCTTGTGACTACACATATTGACCTCATATACTGCTTGAGTTTCATTACTCTAAAAGTTATTCTACTTAACGATCCATAATTTGCCAATTTATATCATATAATAATAATAACTTCCACACTCACGTATCCTGTGACCTTATTTCCATAGTGACCTTACATAATTTGCGACCTCCCATGAGAGTTTTTGTTCTTCAACATTTTCTAAAGTTCACACAAGTTCATATAATTGCCGACCTCATATACTTTAAGGTCTCAAATACTTTCCGACCTCACGTACTTCGCGATCGTACATATGTTACGACCTCATATCCTTTTCAAGGTATACTTCACGGTCCCGTATCCATAATTTTCAAATTCATGTACGTGCTGACCTCATATTTTAAAAGTTCATTTTTTGACCTCACGCACTTTGCGATTGCCTATTATTTTCCGACCTCATATTCTTCTCGCGGTTCTATACTTCACAGTCTCTTATCTTATAATCTACGAATTTTTGTCCGACCTCATATACTTTGTGACCTCAAATACGTTCTTGACCTCATATACTGCTCGAGTTCTGTTTTATGTTTTGCTAATTTTGATCATATACTTCTCAAAATCATATTCCTTTTGACCTCATTTCCATAATCATCTCACCCTTTTCGACCTCCTTTAATTCAGAGAGCTTTTATTTTTCCAGATTTTTATATTCTACAAATTCATATAATTATCGACCTCGCGTATTTTGGAGGTTAACTTTTCGACCTCACGCATAAACCCAAATTCATATAATTATTGACCTCGTGTATTTTGGAGGTTAACTTTTCGACCTCACTCACTTTGCGATTGACAATTATTTTCCGACATACACATTGCGACCTTTTATCGATCCGAGAGATTTTTTACCTCACATGACCTCATACTTTGCGACCTCATATATGTTTTTCCGCTTCCCGTATTTTTATTTGTTTTTTTTTTTAGTTTAACGTACTTCTTCGCTGGCGCCCAATAAATAAGCCTCCACTGTACTCCTTTGTGGAAAGAGACGGCGCGGAATGTAATTCCCGTAATATAAACAGACCATCATGTGTGTATCATTGTATATGGGGTATTCCACACCGATTTAACCTGGATTTGACCCTTCACCTCTCTGATTTTGTCCGCGATTTTTAATTGTTTTGTAGTACCCCTGAAGAGCACTCAGGATTTTTTTCAATTTTTTTTGGAGCGATATGACTTAGCTATAATTTTATAAACAAATTATTTTTCGCCCAAATTTAAAAAACTGATAAAAATTATAATTAATTAATTAATTAATTTCGTGAAAGAGAGACAGAGAGAGAGGGAAATAGAAAGCCCTATCTTCCGAGTCTCGACCCCTATCATTACTCCCTCTCTCCCTCTCTCGCCCCCAGCCCCAGCCCCAGCCCCAGCCCCAGCCCCGATAAAAATTACAAGAATCTCTTTTTTTATATGACAAATTTCGAAACAAAAAATTTAAAAAAAAACAGAAGGAGAAACCTGAATTGAGTGGGCCCTTATCCAAATATTTTTTAAACACCTTCAATTCATACGAAAATGTTTGGATAACGACCCACTCAGTTCAAAGTCCTCTTTCTATTTAAATGTTTTTTTTTCGAAAAAACCTTATTATAAACAAAAAGAAATCCTTGTCCACTTTGGCTCAACGCTTAAAATTTTTTATATAAAAATCTGGATTTTTGTGATTTTTTTCAGATTTTGAAATTTGGACTAAAAATAATTTGTTTATAAAATTATAGTCAAGTCAAATCGCTCCAAAAAAATCTGAAAAAAATCCTGAGTGCCTTTCAGTGGTACCAGAAAGCCACAAAAAATTGCGGACAAAAGCGGAGAGGTGAAGGGTCAGACGCAGGTCAAATCACTGTGGAATGCTTCATATACATACCTCGCACACGCGATACATTCTCTCCAAAGAGGTCCGGTCAGCAAATCTCCGTGACACTCGATTCGCACAGTCACCAACGATTCTCCGAAAAATCGCATCACGAATCCTTTCGTTGAGGATTATGTTTTGCAAGGGAATGAAAGAAAATAAAAATTGCATCTCAAATTTCGTCTCACTTGTAATGGAAAATATTTTTTTTTTAAATGATCTATTTTTTTTTCATTCAAAATAATTAGTCTTCCATGAAATTTCATTGGAAATTATTGATGTTTTATTTTTGATTCAATGACAATTTTTCAAAAAATTCGCTCGGTCCCCTTGAATTGGACAATTCATGTAGAAATTCAGGTTTTTCGAGAGATAATGTCACATCATCATAATAGAGAAATTCTTGTGAGAAACGAAAAAAAATCTCATTCTGCGGCAGCTCTGACCTTGATCCTGGTGGGAGGATTATTTCGCTGATGACGTCATCGACCACTACCCACGTGGGTCGTCTAAAGCCAGGGGATGATATATATATATAGACGTCCTTTGGCGTTTTCTCCTTCTCTCGCTTTTTCTCTGGTATCGACCGGGCTTGTCCGAACATGAGTCTCGCGCCTCGGTACCACCACCCAATATGGTTTTTTTTTTTTTTTCGTACCTTACAGTCAAAGCTCCGTAACTCATCTCTGTCTAAAAGGTCATTTCTCCAAGGTGGTATTCTGGCGTAGAGACATACGAGCTCGATAAAAAAAAATATTTGAACCGTTTTTTTTACAACAAATTTATTAATATTTTGACAATAAACAAAAAAATGTGCGAGAAAAAAAAATGAAAATTAAATGCGTTATAAGCTGGTAAAGTTGGGGCTAAAAAAAGGGGTGTGTTTGCTGACGCGATTGCAACCTTTCAAGTCATCCGATACAAAATTTGAAAGAAGATACTTAATTAGTAAAAATTTAATACTTAATTAGTAAAAATTTCCTTTTAAGGATTTATTCTTGAAGGATTAAACTTTAAGAATATAAAAAAAAAGATTTTTTCAAAATTATAGACCAGAATACTCCCTTAAGGTTACGCTCTGAGGTGACGGGCATAGTTGCTGCGTCACTAAAATAACTATAACTCTGTAAATTATGAGAAGTTTGAAATTTTCTTTCGAGGATATATTCTTAAAGGTCTAAACCTTAAGAATATGTGAAAAAAAAAGATTTTTTCAAAATTCCAGATCAGAATACTCCCTTAAAGTTACGCTCCGACGTGACGGGCATAGTTGCTGCGTCACTGAAATAGTTATAACTCCGTCAATTATTGGAATTTAAAAATTTCCTTTCGAGGATATATTCTTAAAAGACTAAACTTTAAGAACATGCAAAAAAAATTGATTTTTTCAAAATTCCAGACCAGAATACTCCCCTAAAGTTACGCTCTGACGATGGGTGTAGTTGCTGCGTCACTAAAACAACTATAACTCTGTAAATTATTGGAATTTTTTAAATTTCCTTTCGAGGTTGTATTCTTCAAGGACTAAACCTTAAGAATATGTAAAAAAAATTGATTTTTTCACAATTCCAGACTAGGATACTCCCTTAAAGTTACGCTCCGACGTGACGGTAATCGTTGCTGTGTTACCAAAATAACTAAAACTCCGGAAATTATTGGAATTCAATAATATCCTTTCGAGGATATATTCTCAAAGATCTAAACCTTAAGAACATGCAAAAAAAGGATTTTTTCAAAATTCCAGATCAGAATACTCTCTTAAAGTTACGCTCCGATGTGACGGGCATAGTTGCTGCGTCACTAAAATAACTATAACTCCGTAAATTATTGGAATTTAAAAAATTTATTTTCGCGGTTATATTCTTAAAGGACTAAACCTTGAGAATATGCAAAAAAAAATGATTTTTTTCAAAATTCCAGACCAGAATAATTGTTAAAGTTACGCTCCGACGTGACGGCAATAGTTAATGTGCTACTAAAGTAACTATACCTCTGTAAATTATTGAAATTAAAAAATTTGCTTTCGAGGATATATTCTTAAAGGTCTAAACTTTGGGAATATGAAAAAAATTGTTTTGTATCAAGAATTTTTGTTTTTTTTTTATTAAAAAAAAAATCAGAAAAATATTGATATAACTGTTTTTCTCTCTATAATTGTTTAACTCTCTCGGCTTCCGAATAATGGCGCTGAATTTAAAAAAAAACTGGAAAGTCAAAGCGGAGTGTGCCCTTATTGGGCACACGAGGATTCGTGACATTTTTCTCTTCATAACGAGCGATCAAAAGTGTCGTTAATAAATTCGTGAGTGTCGGAGCGTGTATTTCAGTCGATTCGTATGTTGGCACGTGTGGCAATCACGCGACAAAGGACTCAATTATTATTTTGTCCCCCATATAACGAAGCAAAAATGTCCTCGGCACTTCTATTTCACGGTCCTTGAATTTCATCCAAGAATCGTCGTCCATTGTAAAACCTCACCCTCCCTCATTTCAATTGGCTCTAATTCTACGTGCCCCATTGCAGAGTTGTGAAAATAGTAATGTAAAAGTAATACATTACCCATTACTTTGAACAATGTGTATTGGACAAGTTTTCCATTACAAATTACAAAAGTAATGTGTAATGGAGGCGTGTTCCATTACAATTAAAAAAAGTAATGTGTAATGGATGCATGTCCCATTACAAATAAAAAAAGTAATGTGTAATGGATGTATGTGCCATTACAAATAAAACAGTAATGTGTAATTGATGTGTGTTCCATTACAAATAAAAAAAGTAATGTGTAATGGATGCATGTCCCATTACAAATAAAAAAAGCAATGTGCATGTTTCTAATACGAGCACGGCAATTTTTCTATTTGTAATGGAATATTCTCCACTGCAAATTACTTTTGTTTATTTGTAATGGAACACGCATTCATTACACATTACTTTTGTATTTTGTAATGGTACACTTATCCATTTCTCATTATGCAGTGTGAGGTAATAAATACAGTAATGCATTATCAAAGTAATGCATTATTTACAACTCTGTCCCATTGTAACATCCTCCTCAGACGTGGACAATTTTGAGCTCGCTTTTCAATGGAAAAATTCAATATAATAAATAAGGAATTGAGAATAACGGAAGTGAACGTATAGATTGATCCGCAATTTAAAAAAAGTCAGAAATTGATCAATTGAAATGGAAATGAATAACTGATCTTCAATTTGTTCCCCAAAGGGAAGATCTTTTTTTTTTGGTTGACGAATTGCTCTGCGTCCTCAATGAGGAAGCTTCGTTTTTGTTATTTTTTTTTCTAATGTATTGATTAGAAATTTATTGTGACCCTCATTTCCTCCTTTCTTGAAGGTCGGATAAGGGCGGTTTTTTGCTGAAGGGTTGTCTTGATAAAATGGCCACTTACAGATTTCGAAAGCACTGGAAGAACACTAAATTGTCGTTCTGTCGAACAATTTTGTTTATCGCATATTCATTCATGAGTAGCACAATTCACCGGAGATTAGTTCTCGAAAATCGATCTCTTTGGTCATGCATGAAGGGAAGATAAAGAAA
Source organism: Alloplasta piceator (assembly GCA_946863875.1). NCBI lineage: Eukaryota > Metazoa > Arthropoda > Insecta > Hymenoptera > Ichneumonidae > Alloplasta > Alloplasta piceator. Next base: position 5,561,933 of record OX333076.1, on the reverse strand, counting down.
TCCTCATTCGATCGTCTCCTACGAGTTTCCCATCGGAGATCGAGACTGTCAAACAGAGCGTGATGCCGGTCGATAAGGTACAATGTATGAAGCATTCTCCACCAAACTCTATTTTTGTGACAACCTTCGCGCTGTATCACGCACCCTTAAGGGGGAACGCCACTGTGACGGGGCTAAACGCAGCCAATTTTCGAGATTTTTTTTTTTCAAGTAGGGATGATTATTTTAGGATCAGACAAAAAGCCATTTATTAATCATGTATTCAACTATATTCATACAAATTTTTATTGAAAAATATTAAAAATTGACAAAGTTATTACCATGAAAGTGGAAAAAAACACTTTTGATTTTTTTAACCCGTCACAATTTGACCCCCTTAAGCCCATAACCAAGTCTCTTTTCTCCTTCATTTTTTTTGCAAGTAGCATTTTTGAATTCTAAAATCGACTCATACCAAATTTTGGAACCAATTTATCCGATCAGTAAAAACCTAATGAAAACAAAATAGAAGCTCCAAAAATTATCCTAAATCACTTTATTTTGATATTCAAAAGAGAAATCAACGGTGGATTGGCTAAAATAAATTACTAAAATGTCAAATTTTTAAGATGACCTCTAAATACAGGATTGAAGAATATAAAAAGTTAACAAAAATTGCTTGAGCCGAATGCTTCATATATTTAGAGAGAGATGACCTCTGAAGTAGTCTGCAGTTCAATCTGGACGTGACGACGACCAAGATGACTAAATGTATGTATATATTTATATATACAGGACTTTAATTGTTGAACGCTTCGGTGGAGCCCTTCCTCCTCGACGCTAACCACTTCACTCGCTTTCCTTTTGAGTTAACATTCGAGTTCATAACTGAGCATTATTTCTGATATAGCACGACGTCGCGTTCTGTCCACACGAGATTGTAGGTTAAGACACATTGTTTATGGTTTGTTATATCTCAAGAGGATCAAACAAAAAAATCCGTTTGCCGAAAAGCGAGAGACCCCGTTGACACAGTTCCTGTATTTTTTTCTCCTAACTCTTAAACAAGCACGACTCTAATCCTAAATTTAGATGCTAACCCTCTAGCAATCGAAATCCATCTCTATATTAATAAGACCAAAGTTCTGAGCGCAAAAGGATGTAACCCTTGTAATTCTGAGTACTAACTTGAACTAACACTATCTAACTAATTAACACAGTATCTTTGTTTTCAAGTACTAATCCTCTAGAAAGCAACTGAATTTTAAATGTTAACCCTCTACAATCGTCTTTGTCCTCACATTTTTAGGTATTAACCCTTTGAAAAGCTAATGAATTTTAAGTGTTAACTAGAGAGTTAACCTTCAAACCACGAAGGGTTAATCTTCCGATAAGCAAAAGGGCTTCTGATGAGCAAATAAATGTAACCCCCTTAGTTTCGAGTGTTAACCCTAACCAATAAGGTTTAACCCTGATAATTTTAATAGTTAACCCTCGGGCAAACAATAAGGCATGATCTTCGTAATTTGAAGTGTTAATCTTCCAATGAGACGGAGTTGACCCCCAAAATTTTTATTGTTAATGTTTAATGTCAAGCTTTTGTAATCGATGCCTTCCAAATATACGTTCGTGTAAAAGAAGCATTTGGATATTCGTGCATGCAAACTTTACTCCAGTTTTCATATATGCCAAGAATTCTTTCTCCGGAGTTTTGGCAAACTCACTCTTCCTTACTATAGATATGAATTGCATATCTCGTTCCCAATATTCTTGCCAAATGTTATCTCACGTATATATATTTATACTGATTTAATACAAGCTCGTGTCATTCAAGCTTTTTTTTTAAGGCTGAGATATTCTTGAAAGGATTTGGCTCGGTATCGTTTGAAACTCCGCTCATATATTTCCCAGACAATTTTTTTCCAGGATTCATTGAGATTGTAGCATAAAGCAAAATTCTGATGGAGTTCAAAATTTTTTTTGTTTTGTTCGCTTAATTTTAAAGCATTTTTTTAAAGTCTGGTTTCAGTTTCATTTTATTGACTGATTTTTTATATGGATTCAATTGTCTAATTAAAATTACAATTAAATTTGAAGGAAAACAAAGAGGCGAAAAATTAGTTGGGTGTATTTGAAAATAATCGCTTAAGCCTAATGATTAAGATTGCACCAAATTTTAAGACGTCCAAAAAATGATAGAAAATTTAATCAAGATAAAGGATTTTCACTATTTTTGATAACTATCGATTGAAAGAAGGCTCCTTGACAAAGAAATTAGCAGAAGCCAAACATAATCCTTCTCTGGCTTGTATTACTTTGCCTCCTGCCTCTATTATTTAACAAGGGCGAAGCTGGGGGGTGTTAAACGCTGTCGCGGTCCTTCCGCCTTAATAAACTTGTCTTGGCTTTTCCAGGACTTGGGCGAAGCCATAGCTTCTCGTGGTTTATTATAGTTTGGGGGTTTGAGTCTCTCCGTCACTTCAATCCGGGAATCTAGAGTCTAGACATAATAGGGGCTTCATCTTTTTTGGCATGGAGATACTCCAAAATATATTTCAACGATTTTTTACTTTAATCATTTTTTAGGAAGAATTTTTGTTAAAAAATGAAGCATTCCTGTTGCATCTGAACAATGCAAATTTCAACGTCCTATTAAAAAAAAAAAAATTTCACGGCTTGATAAAAAATCGAATTGCGAATTTACGTCTTTTTTTTACTCTAAAATTCAAAATTGTTAAAAAATACTCCAAAATATATTTCAATGATTTTTCACTCCAAACATTTTTTATGAAGAGGGAATTTTCTTAAAAAAATAAAGCATTCCTGTTGCATTTGAACGATACAAATTTTTAACGTCATATTTGTTTGTTTGGGGCTAATTTGATTAATTTGATGGTTTGATAAAAAATCGAATTGCAAATACGATTTACGTTTTTTTTTGCTCTTCAACCTCCCAAATCGTTGAAAAATACTCGAAAATATATTTCAACGATTTGGCACTTTGAACATTTTTTAAGAAGAATTCATTTTTTTTAACAAATAAAGCATTCCTGTTGCATTTGAACGATGCAATTTTCAGTCACATTTTTTAAGGCTAATTTTACCGCTTGATAAAAAAAATCGAATTGTAAATACGATTTACGCTTTTTTTTACTCTTCAAAATCCCAAATCGTTAAAGAATACTCCAAAGTATATTTTAACGATTTTTCCCTTTGAAAATTTTTTAGAAAGAAGAAATTTTCTTTAAAAAAACCATTCCTGTTGCATTCAAAAGATGCAAAATTCAACGTCACATTTTTTTTTGCGCTAATTTGACAGCTTGATAAAAAATCGAATTGGAAATACGATTTACGTCTTTTTTTGCTCTTAAAAATTCGAAATTGTTAAACAAAAATTTTCTTAAAAATTCGAATTTCAAACACGATTTACGTCTTGTTTTTGCTCTTTAAAATCCCGAATCGTTAAAAAATACTCCAAAATATATTTCAACAATTTTCCACTTTTAACATTTTTTAGGAAGAATTTTTGTCAAAAAATAAAGCATTCTCGTTGCATTTGAACGATGCAAAATTCAACGTCACATTTTTTTTGCGCTAATCTGACGGCTTGATATAAAATCGAATTGGAAATAGGATTTACGTCTTTTTTTTGCTCTTTAAAATCCAGAATGGTTAAAAAATACTCCAAAATATATTTCAACGATTTTTCACTTTGAACATTTTTTGGGAAGAGGGAATTTTCTTAAAAAATCGAATTGCAAATACGATTTACGTCTTGTTTTTGCTCTTTAAAATCCCAAATCGTTGAAACATACTCCAAAATATATTTCAACAATTTAAACATTTCTTAGGTAGAATTTTTATCAACAAATAAAGCATTCTCGTTACATTTGAACGATGCAAAATTCAGAGTCACATTTTTTTGGGGGGCTAATTTGACGACTTGATAAAAATTCGAAATAATGACCACCCTGATGTATAATTGCGTGTAATATTGAAGGATAGATGGGTGCGGTTCTGAAACTCAATGTTTGTGGATGCGTGATACGATATCGGTGCCATTCGCCCCCGTAGATCCACCTGAAACCCAATCTCGAGGCGTTTGGCTCGAGTGGGCTGACGATCGATTCCTGTCCGGCGCACCTTTGCTCCGGCTTCTCAACCCTTCCCTTCCTTCCTATCTTTCTTCCTTCCTTCCTTCCTTCCTTGTTTCACCGTCTCACCTTTCACGATTCTCCTTCTCCCGCCGCTCGGTGTCTTCATCGTCCTCGTTTTCCTTCTCTCGTCGAGACTGATCCTCAAAATCTCGTACAGATATACAATATTTGATATCCACGAAGTCCTCTCTCACGAACGAAAAGTCAAAAGTTGGAGGATCACGAAACCAATTTCGTTGCGTAATACCTGGAAGGATCACTCGTGCTATCGGATTAAGCCTTTTGGTTCGTCGTTTTGCTTGTTCAACAGATATTGATCTTTTTTTTCCAAACTCCGAAAACTCCGGATATTGGGACTTGAAATAATTCACAGGAATTTTCTGCGCTGAAACGAATTTACATTTTTCGTCGATCAAATTTGTTCGCGTGGAAAATTCTTCATTTTATATCCACAATCTGTCTCTGGATTTAGGTATTCCTGAAGATTTTTCATGCTTCGAAACACAAAATAAAATCTATTTTATTTTTTTACTTCTATTTTATTTGATTAGAAAATTATTCATTGTTTTCGCTTCTATTTATTTGAAAAATATTCTTGGAAAAAATTCACTTTCCTTTGTATCCACAATCTGTCTCTGGATTTTGGTATTTTCGAAGATTTTTCATGCCTCGAAACACAAAATAAAATTTATTTAATTTTTTTAATTCTTTTTTTGATTAGGAAATTATTCGTTATTTATTTCCTTATATTTATTTGAAAAATATAAATTCTTGGAAAATTATTCATTTTCCTTTATACCCGCAATCTGTCTCTAGATTTAGATATTTCTGGAGATTTTTCATGCTTCGAAACACAAAACAAAATTCATTTCATTTTTTAAATTCTATTTTATTTGATTAGGCAATTATTTATTATTTATTTATTCCTATTTATTTGAAAAATAAATTCTATTTTCAATTAATTGTCTTCCATGTGAATCAAAGAAATTTGTCTTGCTTCGAAATTCTATTTTTAGGTAATTATCTTCCATGTAAACTGAAGATATTTATTCAAGAAAATTACATTCTCCAATATTTTCAAACAATCCTGAACATTTTTTGCGAAAACTGTAACTCTTCTTTCATAATTTCAATTATTGTTTGATTTATATTTACAATATTTTCTGTTTAATTACATGAGAGTATATGCAAATTAAACAATTTTTCGGTCTCAAATTCATTGTCGGGGTATTTTTAATTATTACAATATTTTGTTTAAAAAATATAAAGAGAGTGCTTTGAAAAAACATTTTTTTAAAATAATGGCAAAAGATTTCATGTCCAGCTTGTCTTCAAAATTTTCTTCTTCTAGTTCGCTAAATATAAATAGGTAGGTAATAATAGATCTAAATAGGTAAATTGGGTTTTTTTACTCGATGACTCGAATAAACAAAAACTCGAAACAAATGTTTTGACGAAAACAAAGTTTCTCATTTCTCAAGCAAAAATAGCAAAAGTTACACTTTTTTTTTTAGTTGCAGATTGACCCCTTTAGTTGGTCTTCACGTATATTTGATATTAATGGCTTTTAGCATATACTTGAAGTTACGAAATGCACTGTGTTAACGTGATTGTACGTTATTGCCGCAACGTAATTGCAAGAGCGTGACGATTTAAAAAACCTGGAGAGAGAGAAAGAGAGAGATAGAAAAAGAGAGGCGATATTGGTTAGCAAAGATGCAGTAAATGCATTAAGTACGTGCGTATAAAAAAAAAAAGACTGACAAATTATAAAAAAATTACTAGAAGTCATTCAAGCCATTCTAACAGGTTAGACACAGTCAGGAAGTCCAAAAAAGCGATTTTTTAAGAATTTTTTTCGAAAAGATTTTTTAATTTATGAAGGTAAAAATTTATATACATTTTTTTCTTTTTAAAAAATGATAATAATAAAATAAATAAAATAAATAAAATAAATAAAATAAATAAAATAAATAAAATAAATAAAATAAATAAAATAAATAAAATAAATAAAATAAATAAAATAAATAAAATAAATAAAATAAATAAAATTTAACAAAATAAAAATAAAAATGATAGATAATGATTGCTGTAGCGGATCTCCGGGAGGTCCTCTAAAAAAAGGCGTCCAAAAAAAAGCACGATATCTCAGGATTAATTAGATCATCAAAAATAAAAAAATAAAACAGATTTCCTTAATATGAGGTATTTAATCGAAATTTAATTTAATTCAATTTAATTAAATCCTCCTTAATTTAATTTAAGGAGTATTTAATCGAAGGAATAAGCAAAATATCAATTTTTAACAAAATGGCGGCTTTTTGAAAAAAAAATCGATTTTTGATGAACATTTTTGTCTTAAATTGCTTATAGAATGGAAAATATTTATCGATAAAAAAAACCTTCGATTAATTACAAAAATATATGTTTATAAAGCCTGTGTAAAAATTTGAAAAAATCTGTGTAAAATTTTTTGTATACAGTTAAATATATATTTACATTACAAAAATGAAATAAAAAAATCGATTTTTTGAGAATCCTGACTTTCTTAAGAAGGTAAATCGCGCTTACGTCTTTAAAATAAACGCAGAATGTAAATTTCTCGAAGAATAAGGTTCGCGTCGCCAAGTCCCCACAAATTCAAGTTTTTCACATAAATTTCAATGTCCAGTATTTTTCTTACTCACATACGTACGTTGTTTTCCTTCGCGTTATTCCTCGTGAAAAAATATTCCAAAAATAGAACGAGCACCGAGAAAATACCGACGCATGTAAATATTTATTGCAGCGTGACGCGATTATTTATTTTAAATAACGATTCGCGATTTATGCGAATTACTTATTCTCTCCACCAATTCCAGTCCTTTTCCTCCATATTATTAATATCACATTTTATTTTATTCCCGGGAGATTAATTTAATCAGCGCAAAAGTGCAGTAATTAAGATATGTTAATTAGTATTTATGAAAATATTCATACGTAATTCTCGCTCTCGTTGAATAAATACAATATTTTTCATACAAAAATTACAATTGTAAACAATTTAAGACAAACATTTTTATCAAAAATCGAAGTTTTTTTTTAGAAGGACGCCTTTTTTTAGAGGACCTTTCGGAGATCGGCTAAAGCAATAATTATCATTTAGTAATCATTATCTATCATTTTCATCATTATCATCATGTTTATTTTATTAAATTTTGAATTATTTTATTTTATTTCCCGGTGATTCTAATATTTTTCCTAAAATCTTCCAATTATCACAATTTCATTTAAAATTATGGTTTAATTCCATAATTATAATTTCAAGTCATGGTAATTTATATAATAATTGTTGTTTTTCTTTACAAAAAGGCAATCATCTCGAATGATTTTCGTTTAAAAAAAACCACAATAGAAACAAAAAATTACAATTATTCCATATGTATATTTTTCTAAAATTATGATCGCTCGAATTAATAATTATTAATAATTATATCCGAAATTAAAAAAAAAATCTTCAATCTTCCTTCACGGAGGAAGACAGAATTGGGAAATCTATTTGCTGCTAAATATGAAATTTCGACAATATTCTTTATTTTATAATATTTTAATTATTCCCATTGTTTCTTTATTTTCTAAATTTTTATTATTAATTCCCATAAATTGAATTTTCAAAGAAACTTTGCTAATTAAAGATTATCAGAATGTGGGATCTACCATTTTACATTGTTCGTGGGATTTCATCCCTTGGACGCTCATGCGCGTTTTTCCACTAATGGAACAACCCCGTATCCGGGAGGGATGATGGGATAAAAAGGAAGGGGCGAAAGGGTCAGAGTTAAATGGGATAAATGAGAAAAACGACTGGGACGTGAAACTCGGACCACGGACAGACGTGTGTAAATTACTGGGTGAATTCAAAATTATACCAGATGGATTCTCCCAGCAGACATTTTGTCTCATTGTTAGACTTATTACAACTTATATGACTTATTACAATAACTACAACTTATTATATATATTACAATGACTTGAAATTATAATTGTAGTTTTTACCTGATTTCGACTTTAAATTCATAAATAATTGCTTGAATAATTGATGAAATAATTGTAATTTTTGTGTAAAAAAATTAAAATTATTCAAGGGGAGCGACGATTTTGGAGTTAAGGATGTTGAGTCCCTGTGAAATCTTTTAATGTTAATTGTTCAATAAATAGCTTCTTAATCGTCGTGAAATTTTTACACGACCCCCTGAATACTTCATGTAAAAACATATTAAATTTTCAGAATTCTATCACCATTACTTCAACCTCCTTAAGGGTTAAAATGAAAAATGATGAGAAAATTCTAAAAATTTGGTATGTTTTTGTATGAAATATTTAAGAGGTCGTGTAAAAATTTCACGACGATTAGGAAGCTCGTTATTGAAATATTAAGATTTTGTTAAGAACAATTTTTTAAACAAATAAAAAAAATATTTATCAATAAACTTCGTTTTGTTTCCGTTGCTTTTGATATAGTGTAGATATTAAAAAATTGAGAGGTCAAAAAAAAAACTTATCGCAAAGTTGAATCAGTTGCCATAAGACTACATTTAATTTAATTTAGTTTGTTAATGTTAATTGTTCGATAACGAGCTTCCTAATCTTCGTGAAATTTTTACACGACCTCTTAAATAATTCATCCAAAAATATACCAAATTTTCAGAATTTTCTCATCATTTGCAATTTGGGACTCAACATCCTTAAAAACTTAAAATTGTTTACACGAGTACATTACATGATTTTTATAATGATTTTTATAATTTACAATTTTACAATTTTTGTAAAATAATAAAATAAACGAATGCTTGAAATTCGCGCTGACATTCACAATTCTTTTTCAATATAACTTGTCCTAAAAAAGGGATTTTGCAATTGAAAAAAATCAATTACGAAACTCGAGTGAAGTTTTTAATTTTCTTTCAATCAAATCATTTTGATATGAAATATAAAATATAAAATATAAAATATAAAATATTCCAGGATATTAATACTTTTATTACTCTTCTCTCCATTGCCTAAAAATAAAATTTTAAAAAAACTTGAAACAAAAAAAGTTTTACATCATTGCTAATCAGTGAGAAAATGATGGACTTCAGTCAGATCGCAAATTCACTCGGAATACCTAATATAATGCCAAAGAGATGAGACGAGAGGATGGAAAATTCGTAGGGCGTTCATAAATATTTATGCCCACGTCTACACGAGCCACATTTATCGATCAGCTCAGCGAGCAAAAATGAAAAAATAAACACCATATATAGATATTAGGGTGGTTCTTATTCGGAGCTCGGACGAATCCCAAATTGACTCCAAATAATTCAAAAACTTCTAGATTTACCTGTATTAGAATTTTAGACTATTTGCAATTTGTCTAGATTGACCCATATGATAATGTGAATTTTTCCTCAAATAGTAGCACCAATGAACACTAAAATCTCGCAGTTACTGATTTAAAAAAAAATTATTACACTTGGAATAAAATATATCCCGAAATATGGCCAAAACACGTGTCTTTAAAATGGAGAAATCTACCCTCTTTTCGGGAGGGGAATCTAAATAAAAATCTGAAAAAATTAGGGTATTGTTTTTGAATTATTTGGAGTCGATTTGGGGGTCGTCTGATAAAAAATTTGTCCGAGCCCTGAATACGGACCACCCTGATATATATACATCGTTATAGAGCAACGAGATCTCTTTTCCTCTCTCAGCATCTTCAACGACGGGACGATCTCGAAATCTTTCGACCCATTTCATTTTTATTTTGCGCCCCTCTGTTTATTTATCGTCACGATCGTGAATTTGGTCCAGGCGCGATTCGTCATGAGGCCATAAATAAATTTTCAGGACGTCCATTGCAGCGTGAAGCGAATTTTTATTTCAAGCTTCACAGATTTCGTCGTACAAACTCTTTGACGAAGCTGCTTGACAGAAAAAAAAGACGATCGCGCGAAAGCCGATCGATTATTTCACGCTCAACTTCATATATATATATATATATATATATATATATATATATATATATATATATATATATATATATATATGTATATTCGTGGGCGCTGTCATAATTCATTTTTTCGCCCCTAGATTGCGCATCGCTCCGATTTTTTCTCACCCGTGAAACAACTTGATAAATATTATTTATTGAGGATCGATGAGGGTTAAAACTTTATAACTTACTTGGCGCGGGGGATAGCGCGATCAAGAAGGCGATTCCCCCTGGGCGAGGCCTTTCCATTGCACCGATTTATCCACGGAAATGGCTGAACCTTCCGAATACTCCTTTTGTGGGTATATCGGGCGCACAATTTTTGATAGTCGGGACATGCGTTCGCGCAGTCCCGGAATTATCTTAATCGAAAATTAAGGGAGCATTCTGCTCTGGAATTTTGAAAAAATCAATTTTTTTTTTTGATATTCTTGACGAGACCTTTAAGAATATATCCTCGAAAGGGAATTTTTTAAGGCTGTTGAGTCCCAAATCGCAAATGACGAGAAAATTCTGAAAATTTGGTATTTTTTTGGATGAATTATTTAAGAGGTCGTGTAAAAATTACACGACGATTAGGAAGCTCGTTATCGAACAATTAACATTAACAAATTAAATTAAATTAAATGTAGTCTCATGGAAACTGATATAACTTTGCGATAAGTTTTTTTTTGACATCTCAATTTTTTAATATCTACACTATATTGAAAGCAACGAAAAAAAAAACGAAGTTTATTGATAAATATTTTTCTAATTTGTTTAAAAAATTGTTCTTAACGAAGTGTTAATATTTTAATAACGAGCTTCCTAATCGTCGTGAAAAACGACCTCTTGAGTACTTCATACAAAAACATACCAAATTTTCAGAATTTTCTCATCATTTTTCATTTTGACCCTTAAAGAGGTTGAAGTAATGATGATAGAATTCTGAAAATTTAATATGTTTTTACATGAAGTATTCAGGAGGTCGTGTAAAAATTTTACGACGATTAAGAAGCTATTTATTGAACATTTAATATTAAAAGATTTCATAGGGACTCAACATCCTTAATTTCCTATAATTTAAGGAGTTATGGATATTTTAGTGACGCAGCAATGTCCTTATGCCTTAAAAAATTTGCAAAAATCTATGGTCAAACTTTAAAAATCTGCCTAAAATCGAAAAATAATCGGAATTGGATGGACCAAGCGAGATTGTAAAGCTCGAACGATTACGAAGAGAATGAGCTCTTGTCCAAGTCGCAATTTTATCTAGAAAATAAATTATAGCCATTTTAGTGAACCGATTGAATTTTAGACAAAATGCAAAAATAATTTTTTTTTTTTTTCGGGCCTTATTTCGATGTATTTTTTTCCCCTGAACACAAATGTACCAATAGTTTTTTCGAAAAATCAAAATTTTCGTGAACTTTTATTAAAAACATTTTTGCTCAATTTTGGCCCGATTTAAAAAAACCTCAAAATAGCGAAATTTCAAGTGCTCATAACCTTACTTTGGTTTAACCGATTCATAAATTTTTCTTTTGTACTTGAAGGCTGTTACTGAACTTAGAGAATGGCGTTTGGTTCCTTCCGATAACTTAATTTTTGTAGAATTGAGAGCACTTTGAAAATTGCTGAAAAAAATAGAAAAGGGTATGCCTTAAAAAATTAGCAAAAATCGATGGTCGAACTTTAAAAATCAGCCAAAAATCGAAAATTGATCGGAATCGGATGAACCAAGCGGCATTTTGAAGCTTCAACGATCAGAAAAAGAATGAGCTATCAGTAAAATCGAAACTTTATCTATAGAAAATAAATTAGAGTCATTTTAGTAAACACGTTAATTTTTTAATTTTTATTTATTTAATTTAATAATTTTAAAAAAAATTTTAAATTTATTTTTTTCAAACCTTATATCGATGTATTTTATCCCCTTCAACGTGAATCTATCAATAGTTTTCTTAAAAAATTAAAATTTTCATGAATTTTCATTAAAAACATTTTTGCTCAATTTTGGTCCCATTTTCAAAAACCTCAAAATCGCGAAAGTTCAAACGCTCATAACTTTCAAACGGTTGGACCGATTCCAAAATTTCTTTTTCGTACTTCAAGCCTGTTCCTAAACTTAGAAAATGGCGTTTGGTTCATTCCGATAACTTAATTTTTGTAGAAATGAGAGCACTTTGAAAATCGCAGAAAAAAAATGGAAAGGGGTATGCCTCAAAAAATTTACAAAAATCGATGTTCAAACTTTAAAAAGCTGCCAAAAATCGAAAAATGATCAGAATCGGATGAACCAAGCGACGTTTTAAAGCTTGAACGATCCTGAAGAGAATAAGCGCTGAGCAGAGTCGAAATTTCATTTTTTTAAAAAGTTACAGTTATTCTAATGAACAAGTTCAATTCTGGCCGAGATGCAAAAAAAAAAATGTTTTTTAAATTTATTTTTTTCAAACCTTTTTTTCCATGTATTTTGTGCCTCTGAACATGAATCTACCAATTTTCTGGAAAAATCAATATTTTCATGAATTTTCATTGAAAAGCCTTTTGCTCAATTTTGCTCAATTGGTCCCATTTTAAAAAAGCTCAAAAAAGCATAACTTTACTTTGGTTTAACCTACGATGAATCGTATCTCTCGTGCGTTGATTCGTTTTCGACTAATTGGATCATGTATTGATCAAAATATCGTCATGAAAAATCATTCGCAGTTTGTGATTCCGGGTGAAAGCGCTTTGCATCTCGTTTTCGTTATTATCGTCCTGTCTCCCTTTCCTCTGTCATTCGTGAGGCGGTAATCTCGTTTTAACGAGGACGCACGAACCCGTTATAATCGTTACGCAATCACGAGAAAATAGTAATTAACAGCACGAGAGAGGAGAGAGTGTCAGTGTTGATGCGAATCTCGACGTACCAAATATATCCCGATTAAAAATGATATATTAGCTTTCGACGAAAATATATCATCGTGTACACACATTCAGGCAATTTGTGCAACCCAAACCCAAGCCTGAAATCGACAAACACGTTTTCTACAAATTGTGCAAGAGTGTCAAAAAAATATTCATTAGATAAAAAAAAATATATCTTTCTGCTGTAATAATGAAACATATATTTAATATAATATATATTTATATATTATATTATACATGGGGCATTCCATCCCAAATCGGACAGTTTGAAAAACTTTTTTTTTAAATTTCCTCAATTTTTTTATATTTATGAGTACCCATCAAAAGACACTTCCTGTTAAATTTTGAGATTATTTCTCATATATTTTTTCATATTTTTTGCATCTGTTTTACTTGTGAAATTTTCCATGAAGATACCAAAAAATGGATATCATTTCATAACTCAATTAGGAATTTATTTAACATTATTGGCTGTCAGTTATCACTGTCGGTAAAAAATTTGCTAGATGGCATTTTTCGTCATGATAAAGCAGCTCGAAAGACTGAGCGCCCCCGATGAAGGTATCTACTGCTTGCACTGATGTAGTTCGGGTTGCCGTGCTTTAGGCGTCCTCTCTATTTCGACTGACGTGAGTCTCGCACGTTTGCAGCGTTTAACTTCTTTATGTGCAAATTCGTTACTAGTTAACATCGCACTTTCCATTAAGCTTATTTATTAATATTTATTAATATTTTGACAATAAACAAAAATATTTACGAGAAAAAAAAATTAAATGAGTTATAAGCTGCTAAAGTTGGGGCTAAAAAAAAGGGGTGGGCTATCCGACACGATGGCAACCTTTCTAGTCATCCGATGCAAAATAAAAAAAAGATTCTTAATTAGTAAGAATGTAGTTATAGCCCCTATCTCAGAGAACACGGAAAAAAAATTTTTGCAAAATGGTGGCTGGTCGGAACAAAAAAAAGCGTTTTTCGACTCTTTTGTTCATTATTTTTTATTTTTTTTTACAATAGTAAAAAAACTAATTTTGGTCTGGCAGCCATGTTGAGAAAAGTAGTTCTGAGAAAAACCGCGTCACTAAAATAGCTATAACTCCGTAAATTATTGAAATTAAAAAATTTCTTTTCGAGGATCAGGGTTGGGAAATTTTTAATGAAAAAAATAATGCATTAATCGTTACTTTTTTAATTGCTAATGGAAATAATTTCCCTTAACCATTAGCATTATGGTTCATTGTAAAAATTTTCATTAACCAATAACATTAAATGCTTGATGGAAATTATTTTCATTAACTATTAACATTAAATGGTTAATGGAGATAATTTTCATTAAACATTAACTCTTATATATTAGTGGAAATAATTTTCAAAACCATTAACGTTTAATGGTTAATGGAAATAACTTTCATTAACCATTAACATTAAATGCTTAATGGAAATTAATTTAATTAACCAATAAGAGTTAATTGTTATTGAAAACATAAATGCATTAAAAACAGTCATGCATTATTTGCAGCCCTGTCGAGGATATATTCTTAAAGTTCGGAACTTTAAGAATATGCAAAAAAAAGTTCTAGAGCAGAATAACCCCTCAAACTGCGATAAGCGTAGTTAACCACTTATGCGTAAGTTAATTGTTCGTCAATATATAGTTTATTGAATCAAGTACGACAGGAAGGTTCGTCTTGTTGCGTCTGTTCAACAATACAGATAAATTCCGAAATAATATAGAACGTCGTCATGGTTTCTCTATTTTATGGCGTGGAACAATGGTCAGTTATGTCCAGCATCAGAGTCTTCTGCTTTGGTTGGACGAATCTTGGTCGGGTTAATCTCGGTGGTTTGGGCATTGGTTTCAAAAGCTTCTGCAGAAGTGTTGGTGAATTCGTGTGTTTTGGTCGTGCTGCCATTAACTTCGATGATTTCGTCACGACCGTTGGTTGTGCTATGATGACCATTGGGTTCATTGCTACGCGCATCATTGATTTTCTGTTGGACGCACTTGGTAGTCTCATTCATGATGTTCGATGACAGGCGATAAAAGTCAACGAGACCACCGGAAACTGAGCAGTCCACGAGGGACGGTTCAACTGATGCCAACAAAGAGCTGAGCTTAGCGAGATTGTTGGAAACTGATGACACTACGTTTGTGGTAGATGATAGAGCCTTTGCTGAGACCTTATGAACACGTAACCAAGTACATAAAAACATTGAACCACCAATTATTGGTGACCTTGACCAATGATTATGATCAATTGATAACTTAACTTCTGGACCCAGAGTCAAATTGAACTAAGTGACAATCTATATCTGTTCATCTTAGAAAATGGGGGATGAAACGATGATCGAGGCTCTTAACTATTTGATTGGTTGGAAGGCTAATTTCATGATGTACCAGTTGTTTTAACCTCCTGAGACCCACAATTGGGGAAGGGCTTTTTGAACCAAGGCCTAGCCTATTAGAATTAGGGCAGAAGTTGGCATAGCGCATAGACCCAGACTCTAGGACTGGGGTCTCAGGAGGCTGTTATGAAATCAGTAGGGTCGTTTAATGCTAGATTCTACATTTGGGGTGCTTCCCTAGCCAGGAATTATTGTTGGGGGTGAAACCCCGTGAAAACCTCAAACGATTGTGATGATTGTGTCTCAAGTCTGGCGGAATAACTCTGTACTCACTGAGTTGGTGCACACTAAGGCTTTTCCAGCTGATAGAAGATTGTCGACGTTATCAGCGCATTGAAGCACCTTGGTCCTTAGTTCATCGAGTTCAAGGAGGCCGTCGTTCGATACCTTGATCATGCTCTCGCCATATCCCGCAGCTGACACAAGCTTTTCCACGACACAGCTGCTGATGTTCGAGACTGTCGCCAAGGCCATGAGGTTCAACTTTTCCGTTGACTCAGTGCACTCGGTGACATCGACGCCATCAGCATTTCTGGTCATATTCTCAGCTTCTTTCTGGGCCTAAGCATGACAAAATGAATGCATCCAATTGATTGACAATGTCAATCACGTTTGACTGATTCTGCATTCATTCATTGGCAGGACAATTGACGACAAAGTATGTCTTACTTTTAAGACAACCGTTGCAACTTGGTCGTACATCTTTTGGCCGTAATCCAGCGCAGCTGTTAGCAGTCTTTGGGACTTTTCAGATGCATTTTCCTTCGCAGCTTGAAGCTTCGAACTGATCTCAGTCATCGTAGCTTCGAGCAGACCATCCGCTCCCTTTTGGACTGATTCCAATGCGCTAGATCGATAGGTCCCATTCGCCGTCTACGAATCATTATAAAAATTACTTTATCATCGATTGGTGATTGGTGATTGAATCGATGGACTTAGTTACAGCGTTACAGGAAACCGGAAGCTTGACCAATGTTCAAGTGACATCTTTTGCGTTTGAACTCAAATCCGAGGCTTCTCATCAATTATTTATCGATTACACTTACCGAGGCGAAAATAACGACGCACAGAATAAATCCGAGCTTCGACATTGTTCTCATTTGCTGGTCGCAAGGAATTTGAACGGACTTGAAAAGTGGCTGGCTTATATATACACGGCTTGAATCTAAATATAGATCTGGAAGTTAATGCGACAAGGTGTGAACGAATTTTAAATCTGCTTGTGTCATTTTCGTCCTCAATACGAAATTCAATAAGCATAAAATTGTTTTTGAACAAAATTTTTGAAAGTACTACCCTTGCGATGTGATAAAAAAAAATTATTTTAAGGCGGTATTTTGCTTCAGAGACATACATTTTGAGCGTTTGTCGAGCTCGATAAACAAAAAATATTTTGACCTTTCTTTTTTTTTTACAACATATTAATTAATATTTTGACAATAAATCAAAAAAATTTCGAGAATATTCTTAAAGGTCTAAACTTTAAGAAAATGCAAAATAAAAAATTTTCAAAATTGTAGACCAGAATACTCCCTTAAGGCTTTTTGCCTAGTTCACGAGTGTCAATATTTTCGCTATGTTTTTGGCAACATGAAGTTAGTCGAATAAATGGTGAATTTGGCTTTAGTAAATAACGTAAAAAAAATAAAAAAAATATCCGTAATGATAACAGTAAAAAAATAATCCAATAAACGATGAAAAACGTTGAAAAACGATTTTCTTCATATTCAGGCTTTCCACATCATCTCAATATCCGAAATATCTGGATGTTCTGCAGAATCCAATTCCAATCGTTGTTGCGTTATTTAATTTTTTTTTACATTTATGGAGATTTATTTATTAGACTATGTGAGGCTATTTTTTTCAATCCGATGCGAATAACAATTTTTTTTCCCCAATTCTTCATAGAAGATTGTCACGAAAATATCATTATCTAGACCTAATTCAGCGTGGGATGTCTATTTTGGAATATTTACGCTCTTCATAATAATAATAATTCCTTCATTTCCTCCGACTCGGCAAACTACAAAAAACAGCAGTTTTTTTCGTATATGTGTTTTATTAAACCTAACATAATGCATTCAATAATTAAAGTTCTAGAAAAACGGTGCTAAGACGTTTAATTACACTTGTTATGGTTGGTTAGCTTTTCAGTTAACAAACAGTAAATTTGAATGGGAATTCCGGATGTTAGTCAGGAATTTATTAATTGTAAGCTGCATTTATGTAGTTATCACTAATGAGCTAGATTAGTTATCCAATTCAGCAGCGGCCTCTTCGGTTGTACTGGCCTCCTCTGATGACATGTTCGGGACATCTGTCTCTGCCTCTTCGGTCGTTGCTAGATCTTCTTTTGGCTGTTCCGTCGTCGATGGATCCTCATTCGGCTGTTCGGTCGTTGGTGGATCCTCTTTTGGCTGTTCCGTCGTCGATGGATCCTCATTCGGCTGTTCGGTCGTTGATGGATCCTCTTTTGGCTGTTCCGTCGTCGATGGATCCTCATTCGGCTGTTCGGTCGTTGATGGATCCTCTTCTGGCTGTTCCGTCGTTGATGGATCCTCTTTTGGCTGTTCCGTCGTTGATGGATCCTCTTTTGGCTGTTCCGTCGTCGATGGATCCTCTTTCGGCTGTTCCGTCGTCGATGGATCCTCATTCGGCTGTTCCGTCGTCGGTGGATCCTCTTTCGGCGGCTCCGTCGTCGGTAGATCCTCTTTCGGCTGTTCCGTCGTCGGTAGATCAGTCTTTGGTTCCTCTGTCTCTGGCTGGTCTGTCTCTGGTTGTTCCGTTGTCAGTCCATCCGTCGTCTCTTCCGTATAGGCAGTCTGAGTGGTGGTGCTACGACTATTCTTTTCGGCCCGACGGATCTCATCGATCTTCTGCCTAATGCATTTATTGGCTCTGTTGGTGAGAATCGAACTCTTGGCGTAGACCGTAGTGACACCGTTGGTCGTTGCACAAATGGCAAGAGACGGAACAAGGGTGGTGAATAGGTACGTTATTTTTGCCAGATTCCAGGTAATAGCCGGGGCTGCTTTGCCCGCGACCCAAGGTACTTTGACTGCCACCTGATGATGAATGATAACAAGGAGATTAGTCAATCAGACGTGTCAGTGCGACGTCTTTCGAAATTGGTACGATTTGTTAGATAGTGCATTCGTTCTGTCGAACAGCCTGGAATTGAATTTTTACATTATTGTGCGATCCTCGATCGATCTTTAATCCGGCGATCCCTTACTTACCGACCGCAGGGCGGCTTTGTTTATTTCATCGGGGCGGGTTCTAGCGTCGGTAAGTGACCGGTCGAATTGACTAGTCGAGGCTTTTAAACGGGAGAGCAGATAAGTGATAGCATCATATTACTATAGTCTTCAATAATAACTCTATTAACAAACAATTCTCTCAGTTAACAGTTTCCTGGTAACATCTCTACTTAAAAAGCTCTGAACTTATCTGCTCTCCCATTTATATGCCTCCCAGATTGCAAGTCTCAGGCTAGTCAATTCGGCCGGTAAGTTACCGACGTTCCCTGCCCCAATTATGAAACGCAGTCGCCCCGCGGTCGGTAAGTAGGGGATCGGGGGGGATTTTCAATGCTAACCGTTTAATTGTGTCCCTTAAAAGAGTCTGAGTTTGGACTTACATGGTTGGTGCAGAGGAAGGCGACCGTGTAACTGGATTTCTCGTCCAAGCATTTGCGTGCATCTTTTCTGAGTTGGACCAATTCTTCGCGCACATTGTCCGTTATTCTGATGATGTCGCCCAAGTAACTGATCGCTTTCTTGCGTTTATTGGCTATGCAAGTGCTTATATTCGAGAGCACTGCGCCTGTGATGTATTCTAATTCATTTACCAACTGGGCACACTCTGTAACACTGACACCATTGGCATTGCCAGAGACCTTGTCAAACTCCACTCTAACCTGTGTGACAAATTCAATGTCCCCATAAATCGTGGATCCAATAATCGATAATTTGACGCTTAGACGTCACAAGTTTGCAAATTAACTCATCGAGAAAAGTACAAAAACTTACTTTTTCAAAATTTTGCGACACATCACTCTTCACCTTGTTCTTAAACTCTTCGCTCAATTTATCAACTTTCCCGACCGTTTCGTACGCTTTCTGCTTTGCATCCTCGGCATCCGCTGTTAACCTCTGCAATGACTTATCGATGACTCTGATGATTGTCTCCTGGGCTGCATCAAGTCGGTCCTTTATGAAGCCCCCTCTCGCTGACTGCAATTTTTTTTTAAATTCTCTTTTATTAACATGCAAAAATAAAAAATGGAGACGATTTCACAAAATGGAGAATGGAATCAATGGCTCGTCGAAAAATTGGACATGAAGACGAGTCTCATTATGTATTTTTTTTCTCCAAATAATAAAATAGAGATCAGCTCCATTGATTTTGGAAAAAATGGCCATCAGTTCCATTATTAATTTATCAAAAATCTAGCCACAATTTTTTAATGCATTTTTTGAAGGATTCTCTTTGAAAACTCAACTAGCTTGATTAGTCTTTATTGAATTTAGCATCTTTTAGGAAATTTTTCACAAACAGACAGAATTTTTCACATCTTTATATCCGAAAATTGAATACGTTGATTAAAATTTCTGCCAATAATTTTTCGATCACTCGGAGTTGTGCACTGAGAGAAAAAATGACTGAATATGAGAACATGAATTTATTTATCAAATGAAAGTATTAATTCGATTATTTATTTGTTGCACCAAGAAAATCACTCTTCATTTTAAAAAATATTTTCACGAATCTATTATACTCCATTATATTAAACTCTTATTTAATAGTAACAATTAAATGCATGATAGATTTGATTAAATTTGTGTTCATTGGATTAATTACATTGATCGCATCATAAACATGAGATTATTTTAATCTTAAAAACGAATTCAATACAAAATTATTTTTTTCGAAAAAATTATTTTCTTGCAATAAAGTCATTATTTTTTTACTTCAAAAAATATTTTTATTTAAATAGATTTGATTGAATTTGTATTCCTTAGATTAATTACATTTATCGCATCATAAACATTAGATTATTTGAATCTAAAATGATGATTATTTGAATCTAAAAAACGACTTCAATACGAAATGATTTTTTTTGAAGAAAATTATTTATGGCATCACAAACATGAGATTATTTGGATCTAAAAAATGACTTCAATACGAAATTATTTTTTTCGAACAAAATTATTTCTTTGCAATAATTTCATCATTATTTTACTTCTAAAAATATCTTTATTCAAATCGATTTTAATAAATTTGCATTCATTGGATTAATTAGATTTATTGCATCATAAACATGAGATTATTTGAATCTGAAAAACGACATCAATATTAAATTATTTTTTTCTAACAAAATTAATCCTTGCAATAAATTCATCATTATTTTACTTCTAAAAATATTTCTGTAGTATTTTCAATATTTATTAGATATAAAATTGATTGTGATTATTTGAAAAGAAGCTGTAGTAAAATAAATAACACATTATTTTATTCCAATAGAATATTTGTTTGGAATTATGAAATTTTTATTTCCTTCAAGCAAAGAACTATCATTTCTATAGTATATTTTAATAGTATACATAAGTTGTTAAAAATTAAAAAACTGGTTTTTTGAATGTTTTCTTATATTCGAATTTTCATAACTCGTAACTGTTTTCAAGTGCATAGTAGTAGTCGATAGCGTAATAGGTAGCGTGTTAGGTAGTTAGGTAGGATAGGTATGATGGTAGGTAGGGTCGAGGGTTCGAATCTCGGTCGGACAGAGAAATTAGATCGGAGAATTGGCGCAGATTTGTCTTTTTTTTCTATTTATCTCTTTTTGGGGTCAATAAACTATGCATATTAAATTATTTGGCAAGGGCTATATATTTTTTATAAAATGTTTAGCAACAATTAATAAACACGCATTTGATTGAATCAATCATTTTTCCTGTTGATTGGACTAATTAATTTGTTGATTCAACAAATTTTTTTTTCTCAGTGCTTCCTGTATTAAAAGACACGCATATTTTGAATGATAAAATGTGTTCTTGATTCAAACAACATGTTACATATAATTGATAACATATTGTTAGATTCAAGTAAATTCGTTCATTTAAACAGAAATTTATGGAATTGACTGAAAAATATGAACCAAGTAAATATATAAGAGAACCAATATAATGTGATTTGGCAAATAGTGAAAAAAATGATTTTTTGCCTTCAAAACTTTATTTTATTGGTTCTAGTAATTTTTTCTCTCAGTGTACTTACCGAAACAACGAGAACGACGCACAGAATAATCGCGAATTTTGCCATCGTTTTTGGTCACTGGTCGCAACGGAGCCAATGAATTTCCGATGTTGGAAGGAAGCTCATATAAAGGATTCGGCGGTCGTGATCAAACGTAAAAAAAATACAACGGGGTCACATGAAAACATAAATTCGGCCACTTGTGTCAATTAACACTGTCGTTCGATTCGTTGAGTAACTGGCTCTTCCGATTCTGAATGATTCGAATATTTATCAACGATTTTTCATATCTCATTGATCAGAGCCATCATCGATTTATCGTGATGATGCAATTTAACAACTTTGATTTCAATTATTTTTATTTATTGAAATTGACAATCATAGCCTGGGCTCACCTGAGCTTTCTCGAATAGAAAATCATGGAAAAAAGTAAATTTAGAATGAAAGTAGTTATTTATTATTGTGACGAAATTATTTGCTTTGTTGAGGTAACGAAGAAAATCATTCGGGCATAAAAATAATTCTGTAGAATGGCAAATAAATGAATAAATAAATAAATGAATAAATGAATAAATGAATAAATGAATAAATGAATAAATGAATAAATGAATAAATGAATAAATGAATAAATGAATAAATGAATAAATGAATAAATGAATAAATGAATAAATGAATAAATGAATAAATGAATAAATGAATAAATGAATAAATGAATAAATGAATAAATGAATAAATGAATAAATGAATAAATGAATAAATGAATAAATGAATAAATGAATAAATGAATAAATGAATAAATGAATAAATGTATAAATGAATAAATTAATAAATTAATAAATGAATCAATGAATAAATAAATAAATAAATAAATTCAATGCGAAGACCATTGCCTTGGCATTGAAGGATTGGAAAAATTCCTGTTATCTAAATGCAACATTTAATTGTTTATCCGTTAAATTGTGCAGAAAAAAATGTACGAGGCATCACGCACGAATAATATTAACAAATATTTGAAGATGAGTGTCCTCGTATCTCTTTTATTTGCTACCGAATTAAAAAATAAAGCGGATAAAGATGATTTCGGGTGGAATCGGTTTTTTGATAAACACGGGATTTCCCTCGGGATTTCTTGATTGGTATAACCTTAAAGGCGAGGAAGGAATGATTGAGGTATTTTTGATTGAGTCGGAGAGAAAATGGAGTGAGAATCAAAACTTTATACCGATTCCATGAACGGAAAGCTCTCATTTTTAATGTGGCTGCTAAAGTAAATTTTTGCAATTTTTTTTTTAATTGTAATGAGATATTTCTACAGAAATTGTTTATTTACTACTACTAAATTTTTACATTTAGAAAAATCTTGAAATATTTGAAAAAAATCGATGCAGTAGTCTTTGAGAAATCCTGTTAATCGATTTTGAAAATGTTGTTTAACGTGAAGAAACAAGTCTACCCAGGAAAAAGATATTTTCTTCAACCTTTCAACCTTCAGGTTACGTTAGTGAAACTTTTAGTAATTTTAAAATAATATTTCTGAGATTGCCAAAAAATATCGTTTTAAAAAATAAATCACTTTTCGACTTTCAATTATCTCAGTTGTCGAATCAAGAATTTTTTTTATCTATGCATAGATTTTTTTCTTGACGAAAATGAGCTTTGGTATTTTCGGTCGAAAATTGACTTCAGTCCTTTGACTGAAGACGTTCATATTTTACAATATTAACAAAGGCCTAGAAATAATTTTGTCGCAATTTTATATTCGCGTTTTGGTGGATCAAAAAACGTTCCGAGAGGGAAAAGAGGATTTTCGTCAACCGAAATATATTGATAATATATAATTTTTTTATTTTATTTAATATTTTATATAGTAATTTTTGTAATGTATTAAAATGAAACGTTTCTTCTCATTTTCAACGATTCGTCGGTTAAATAACTCGAAAATGTGAAAAATCTCGACTTTTTCATGCTTCACTTATATTTTCATAAGATTTAGATTTAATTATGTTAATTATGATTTAATTATGATGTTACTTCTTGATGAGCGGTAAATTTTCTATGATCCATCTCGAACCTCCAATTCTAAAAAAAATCTCAAAAAATGGAACAAAAGGGTTTTGCCGTATTGGTTTAAATTTGGTTAATTTTTGCCTGCATTTTCATGAATTTTTAACCAATTTCCCCATGATTAATTTTCTTTAAAAAAACCGAAGAAAAAACCAAAAACATAAAAATCGAGCTTTCTGTTATTCGACATTGGAATTTTCATATTGTTGAATAATTTGATTGGATCAACGTGGTTTTCATGCCATTCAGATATTCGACCAAAATCACAAATTATTAATTTTTTTCATAATTTTAATTTCAATTTCATATTCAGATTTTTGTCATAATTTTATTTTTTCAAAATGTGATAATCAATTTAAAAGTTTCCTCGAGTAAAAAAATACTTGAGTGATAAATTAATCATCGACTGATTTTTTGTCATTTTTGATTACAGAAATCATTGGACCAGTTGTTTCAATCTACGAAAAAAGCATCCTCGGTAAGTCAGAATCATCCATCTTGAAAAATATAGATGTGCAGATTGAAATTATTTCTTTTTTCCATAAGTGTACGTTTTTAGAAACTTTAAATTCCTAAAACAATTTTTGCTCGACGTTTAACATCGAATACCTCATTTTCATCACCTTTAGATATTTTACATATATTTTCCGGATAAAAAAATGAAAATAAAGTATAGAGGATGTTCAGGGAATATATATTTGAAATATATTAAATGCCTTCTGTTTCAAAAGTCAGATGTTCGGAATATATTTCGGGATGTGTGAAATATAAATAGTGGCAAAACATATTTAAAGTATATTTAAAGGATAGGAAAAATAAATTTTTCATACACAAACGTTGAACAAATTAGATACGTGAAATATATTTTATTTTCATATGAGAAGTCACCGATATAAATTTTCTCTCGGGGTGAACCATTTTTTTTACGAGCCAATTTGACCAATTTCGTCGACTTTCTGTTTGACGCATTCTTTCGTTCTTTGAACGAGGCTCGATGATTCCGCGTGAAGAGTAGCCATGGCGCGAGTTGGTAGGCAGGTAGTCATTGATTGTTGAAGAGTGAGCAACAAATTAGCGAGTCCCGATAGATTAAGAGTCGTCGATGGAACGGTCTTGGCAGCACACCATACTGCTTTGGTAGCGACCTGGTGATTTTGAAAAAAGCATTAAATCGAAGGTCAAAGTAGATTTTTTTAGGGGAAAGAACTTTTGGAAACAAACATGGCCGAACAAAAAAATAAATCCGTACCAATACTAGGAAAAACCTTTTTTTATTTGAAATATATTTTTTCTCCAGCAATTCAGTGACTTAATATCAACTATTAAACTATGAAATTATTAAAACGTAAATAGCTTCAAAAATCTAGATCAGGGGTCAACAGTATTTCCTAGCAAATTTTGAACTAACCATTGAGGCCACCAGACGAAAAATTATAAACAAAATATTTTTAGAATTTTTAAGGAATCTTTAGGAATCTTTTTTTAGAATCTTCAAAATATTTTTAGAATATTTAGGGGTAAACAGTAATTTCTAGGAAATTTTGAACTAATCATTGAGACCACCAGACGAAAAATTATAAACAACATATTTTTAGAATCTTGAGGGAATCTTTAGGAATCTTTTTTTAGAATCTTCAAAATATTTTAAAAATATTTAGGGGTAAACAGTAATTTCCAGCAATTTTTGAACTAATCATGGAGACCACCAGACGAAAAATTATAAACAAAATATTTTTAGAATTTTTAGGGAATCTTTAGGAATCTTATTTTAGAATCTTCAAAATATTTTTAGTATATTTAGGGGTCAACAGTAATTTCCAGTAAATTTTGAACTAACCATTGAGACCACCAGACCAAAAATTATAAACAAAATATTTTTAGAATTTTTAGGGAATCTTTAGGAATCTTATTTTAGAATCTTCAAAATATTTTTAGAATATTTAGGGGTCAACAGTAATTTCTAGCAAATTTTGAACTAATCATTGAGACCACCAGACCAAAAATTATGAAAAAAAATACTTTGAAAAAAAAATACTATTTTTAGGGAATCTTTAGAAATATTTTTTTAGAATCTTCAAAATATTTTTAGAATACTGAGGGTTCAACCGTAATTTCTAGGAAATTTTGAACTAACCATTGAGACCACCTGACCAAAAATTATAAACAAAATATTTTTAGAATTTTTAATGAATCTTTAGGAATCTTTTTTTAGAATCTTCAAAATATTTTTAGAATATTTAGAGGTAAACAGTAATTTCTAGCAAATTTTGAACTAATCATCGAGACCACCAGACCAAAAATTATAAAAAAAATATTTTTAGAATCCCTTAGAGGTTTCAAATGGTACCTCACACCATATATTAATATAAAAAATAATTGTATTGGAAATATTTTCCTTTAGCAACTATTACCGCACTGTAGAAAAAACCTAGTTTTTCTGTAATCTATGACTGAATATCTACTAACTCTATTAAAATCTAAATTTTAGCTTTAGAAACCTAGGAGATTAGTGGGGACGTTCATTTCTAGAAAAATCCGAAGTAAATTATTAAGAAAACTAAACGAAAATTATTTTTAAAAAAAATTTTAGAATCCTTCGATGTAGCTCTTCCAAATAATACCTCACACGATGTATTAATTTGAAAAAAATTCATTTTAAATATTTTTTTTAGCAACTATTAATAACTCGATCTACTAACTATTAAAATCTAAATTTTCGCTTGAGAAGTCAAGTCAATCTTGCACTAAAAAACGTTTGTACATATTTTGAAAAAGAAACCAGTGCAAATTAAGGTAGATTTGAATTGAAAAATTCTCAAATAATTCAGAAAAATATATATATCATTGATTCTCCAAAAAAATAACTGAGCTTACGCCAGAAAATTCATAAATACATATCTCGGCAGTTTTTTATGATATCTAATTTACAATTTTTTTTTATCTGGACAAATGGGAACTTACAAAGTTCCTCGGTAAATACTCTGTGGATTCATCGAAAAATATTTTATTAAAGTTTTTTTTTAAACATGAAACATAACTCCTTAATTTAATTCATGAAATATACTTCAATTAACAAAAAGACTTCTCTTCTGCGAAGATCGAAGTAAGATTACAAATTGGGCTTCAGAAAAATTACGTAAAGAAATGTTCGTGGATTATTTTTGGAGAAACTGAATTATTTTGGTCTAGTCATTGTTATACCATTTTTTAAATCTTAAATTTAATTAAATGAAATAAATTAAAATAAATTAAATTCACTTTAAAATATAATAATGTAATATAATTTTAATAATTATTAAAATTATCAAAATTAATAATTATTAAAATTATTAAAATTAATAATTATTAAAATTATTAAAATTATTAATTACTAAAATTAATGATTGTTAAAATTATTAAAAATAGCAATTGCACTTATATCCACGCAGGCTGAAGACCCAACATTTTAATTGTACGAAAGATTTTTCGTAATTTGAAAAAAAAATACTAACCACATCGGCGCAAATTATGGCTTTGCCGCCACTCCAAAAATCATTGGCATCCGTAAAACATTGACGTGCTTGTGACACATGTTCCGTCAGATTAGTGTGTAAATTTCCCGCTGTGTCCATCATGTCATCGACGTAAGCCTTGGCTTGCATCTGTTTGTCAGTAAGGCAGCTTGTCATGTTCCTGATTAAGGAGCGACTCGACGCTGCTAGCTGTTGCACAAATTTTCTGCACTGACTGACATCGACATCGTCGCTGACAGTTGTCAGCTTGTCAACTTCGTCCGAAGCCTTAACAATGAAGCGGTAAATTAAACTTCGAAATTTTGACAACTCGGTACTAACATTGATCCTGATGTCTCTTGAAATATCACAGAGTACCTCTGAAATATCTCTTGAAATATCTCACCTTTTGGATAATCGCGTCGATTTCGGCGATTATCCTATTTTTATACTCCTTCAATATCGCTGTGACTGCTTCAACTCTCTCGAAGGCCTTTTTCAGGGCAACTTCAAATTTCGTTCTCACATCATCTATCAGATCCTCCAGATCAGCGATTGCCTTCTGTTTAGCTGCATCGAACTTTCCGTTGGCTAGAAAAAATGCATCCGACGCCTAGAAATTGTTGAGAATAATTTTATCAACACGATTTCTAAATTATTCAATAGTTGTGCATTGTGGAAATATATTTTTTTTAAATCTATGATTATACGATGAATACTTTTAAGAATATATCCTCGAAAGGAAATTTTTAAATTCTAATAGTATACAGAGTTATAGCTATTTTAGTGACGCAGTAACTATGCCCGTGAAGTCGGAGCGTAACTTTAAAGAAGTATTTTGGTTTAGAATTAGGAAAAAAAAAATTGTTGGATATTGTGAAAGTTAAGACTTTTGAGAATATATCCTCGAAAGGAAATTTTTAAATTCCAATACTTAACGGATTTATAGCTATTTAAGTGACGCAGCAACTACGCCCGTCACGTCGGAGGGATATTCTAGTCTAGAATTTTGAAAAAAAAAAAATTCTTCGCATTCTTAAAGTTTAGACCTCTAAGAATATATCCTCGAAAGAAAATTTTCAAATTTCAATAATTTACTGAGTTGTAGCTATTTTAGCGACACAGCAACTATGCCCGTCACGACGAAGCGTAACTCTAACGGGCTATTTTGGTCTAGAATTTTGATTTTTTTTTGTATATGCTTAAAGTTCAGACCTTTAAGAATATATCCTTGAAAGGAAATTTCGAAATTCTGATAATTTACGAAGTTATAGCTATTTTAGTGACGCAGCAACTATGCCGGTCATGATGGAGCGTAACTAGAAGAGGGCATTCTGGCTTAGAATTTTGAATTTTTTTTTGTATTATTCTTAAAGTTTAGACCTCTAAGAATATACCCTCGAAAGGAACTTTTTGAATTCCAATAATTTACGGAGTTATAGCTATTTTAGTGACGTAGCAACTATGCTCGTCACGGCGGAGAGTAACTATAAACGGGTATTCTGGTCTATAATTTTGAAAAAAAAAATTTGCTTTATATTCTTAAAGTTTAGACCTAAACATATCCTCGAAAGAAAAATATTCAAATAATTTACGGAGTTATAGCCATTTTAGTGACGTAGCAACTATGCTTGTCACGACGGAGCGTGACTTTAAGGGGGTATTTTGGTCTAGGATTTGAAAAAAAAAATTCTTTTTGTATATTCTTAAAGTTTAGAGCTCTAAGAATATTTTCTTGGAAGGAAATTTTTAAATTCCAATAATTTACGGAGTTATAGCTATTTTAGTGACGCAGCAACTATGCTCGTCACGTCGAAGCAATCGGTCTTACCGAAACGAAGTAAACGATGCACAGAAGGATTGTGAACTTCGACATGTTTCTTGGTTGATTGTAGAGGACAATTCGATCGATGATCATGGAACAGTGGTTTATATGCAGTATTTCGAGGCTCGTGTGTAACATGCAAATCATGTCAACATACAGCATCAATACAAGAATAAGTGTTCAGTTGTGTCAATTTGCAATGTGACGCACTAAAACGAAATTTCTGAAGCGCCATTTTTTGAAAATCCTTGATTTATAATTGTATCATTTTCGATACATCACCGTCCCTAAATATTTATGAGGTCGAAATGTGTACATGAAAGAGCGTTGAATTGTGAACGATCCATAATGTTGCCTGCTTGGTATTGTCATAAATTCATGGCTAGGCCGGTATGAAACATGTTCTGTTTTCATAGCCAAAGTTCAAAATAACCTCAACATTTCTTTAATACAATTTTCTCAAAAATGACTTTGTGTAATGTAAAAAACCAATAGTGGGCATGTCTGCGTAATTAATGTTTACAGATTATCCACGATTCGTTTTTTAAAAATTGTTTTATAGTAATCGTCGTAACACCAAATTAGTCTGAAACAAATAAATTGTTGGTAACAAGAGATTCATAAAAATTTTAAGAAAATTAGGAAGCTCGTTATCGATTAAAAGGTACTTTAAAACTTGGGAAGGCATTCAAAAGTATTGCTAATTATAGCTAATTCCAACTAATTACCTCAACTCTATTAATTATTGATTTGAATGAGATTGATGGTCGCCATGTCATAGATTAGAGTTAGGAATCATCGCGATTCTTTGTCAGGACATTTAAAAAGAATGATAATTGGTTTTGAATAATTTTATTAAAAAATGGTATCATGTCGGTAAATTCAAGTGAAAACCGACGATTCGTTTCGCCGAGGCAGCCCAAATGTTCCTTCATCGTTGCATTAATCCTTTCTAGAGGTTCCCCAATGTGGGTCTCTTCTCTGATGACGCCTCCTTCAACTTCTCCTCAACGCACTTCCTGGTCTGGTCAATGATGATCCATGATTCATTGATCAATGCCTGGATCCCTCTTGTGGGTATACAGATCTGCAGAGACTGTTGGAGCGTGGCTACCATACTTCCAAGACCAGCAACATTGCCAAGAATCGATGGGATGGTTGTGGCACTTTTTAAGGCCGCTTCAATCTGATGTTATGGAGAAATTTGAAAAAAATGAACACAAAAACGACTAGCTAATCAGATTACAAGTCTCCGGGTCTGTAATCCCGCGATACCCTACTT
This sequence comes from Alloplasta piceator, assembly GCA_946863875.1. NCBI lineage: Eukaryota > Metazoa > Arthropoda > Insecta > Hymenoptera > Ichneumonidae > Alloplasta > Alloplasta piceator. Next base: position 5,531,569 of record OX333076.1, on the reverse strand, counting down.
ATAGACTGCAGGGAGACTGTGCTTTGTTCCATTGGCGCGGGCTGAACTGTCGGTAAGTTACCGGCCGAATTCACTAGCCGGAGACTTGGAATCTGGGAGGCTTTTGAATAGCAGACCAGTTGAGTGGTATGGATATTATTTAAGGGAGTTATTATTTGATGAAAATTGATGTATTTCTGATAGAGAAATAATTGAAAGAGTTGTAAATGTGCCAAAACTTGTTCAATGCTTAGAGAAGCTTTTAGTTTAGAGAAAACTTTGAGCAATCGGTCAAAAGTTTCCATACAAAGGAATTCTATTTTTTTTAATCAAACAAAAATTGATTTACACCGATCAAATATTTAGAACGAATACACTGAGAGAAAAAATTACTGAATTTGAGAACATGAATTTATTTATTAAATGAAAGTATTAATTTGATTATTTATTTGTTGAACCAAAAAAATCAGTCTTCATTTAAAAAAATATTTTCACGAATCTATTACTCCATTATATTGAACTCTTATTTAATAGTAACAATTAAATGCATGATAGACTTGATTAAATTTGTAGTCATTGGATTAATTACATTGATCGCATCATAAACATGAGATTATTTGAATCTAAAAAACGACTTCAATACGAAATTATTTTTTTTGAAAAAAATTATTTATGGCATCATAAACATGCGATTATTTGGATCTAAAAAATGACTTCAATACGAAATTATTTTTTTCGAACAAAATTATTTCTTTGCATCAAATTCATCATTATTTTACTTCTAAAAATATATTTATTCAAATAGATTTTAATAAATTTGCGTTCATTGGATTAATTAGATTTATTGTATCATAAACATGAGATTATTTGAATCTGAAAAACGACATCAATATTAAATTATTTTTTTCGAACAAAATTATTTCTTTGCAATAAATTCATCATTATTTTACTTCTAAAAATATTTCTGTAGTATTTTCAATATTTATTAGATATAAAATTGATTGTGATTATTTGAAAAGAAGCTGTAGTAAAATAAACAACACATTATTTTATTCCAATAGAATATTTTTTTGGAATGATTAATTTTTATTTCCTTCAAGCAAAGAACTATCATTTCTATAGTATACTTTAATAGTATACATAGAAGTTGTTAAAAATTAAAAAACTGGTTTTTTAAATGTTTTCTTATATTCGAATCTTCATAACTCGTAACTTTTTTCAAGTGCATAGTAGTAGTCGATAGCGTAATAGGTAGCGTGTTAGGTAGTTAGGTAGGATAGGTATGATAGTAGGTAGGGTCGAGGGTTCGAATCTCGGTTGGACAGAGAAATTAGATCGGAGAATTGGCGCAGATTTGTCTTTTTTTCTATTTATCTCTTTTTGGGGTCACTAAACTATGCAGATTAAAGTATTTGGCAAGGGCTATATATTTTTTATAAAATGTTTAGCAACAATTAATAACCACGCATTTGATTGAATAAATCATTTTTCCTGTTGATTGGACTAATTAATTTGTTGATTCAACAAATTTTTTTTCTCAGTGCTTCCTGTATCAAAAGACATGAATGTTTTGAATGATAAAATGTGTTCTTGATTCAAACAACATATTACATATAATTGATAACATATTGTTAGATTCAAGTAAATTCGTTTATTGAAACAGAAATTTATGGAATTGACTTAAAAAAATGAACCAAGTGAATATATAAGGGAACCAATCTAATATGTTTTGGCAAATAATGAAAAAACTAATTTTTTGCCTTCAAAACTTTATTTCATTGGTTCTAGTAATTTTTTCTCAGTGTACACGGAGCGTTAGAACTTGAGTCTTTTAAGTACTTTTAAAGAAATCTGATAAGTCATTTTACTTTTAATATGTAAAACTGGACGCAACAATCAATTATTCTTAAAATCGTACTCACAAAATGAGAGCAGACGAACGCGTTGATGCCAGCCTCCAAATTATCAACATGTTGGAAACATCGTTCTGCATCTTGGCTCAACATTGTCAGGATATTCTTCTGATTGTTCAGCGCGTTTCTTATGTTCTCGATGTAAGTCACGGCTTCTTTGACTTTATCGGTGATGCAGCTACTCATTTGTGAGATCACAGCGAAGACCGAGTTGCCCAACTGTTCTACCACTTTCCCGCATTCAGTAGCATTGACATCTTTGTTAGCGGCGATGATCTCTTTTATTTGGTTTTCAGTCTGATTAAAAAAAAGGATTTTTTTTAAATTTACGATAAATATAATTTTGTGATTATTCGAAAAATCGCTTCGGTTGCTCAGTTTATCTCACTTGTTCGATGATCGCTGATACATTGATGAAGCCTTCCTTCATTATTTTGTCGGGTATTGCCAGGACTTCCGCTATGGTTTTATTAGCCGCACTTTCGGCATTTTCGAATTGCACTGTGAGGCCATCCATGAGATTTTTCATATTAATGTCCTGGCGTTTGATCCTTCTCGTCGTGTCCGGAACGTAGGAGGCTCTTGTTAACTGCAAATTGATTAATTACCAAAGATCAGGATCAATTGATTTTTGTTAAGGGGTGATATTCTGGTTTAGAATTTTGAAAAAAATTTTTTTTTCATATTCTTAAAGTTTAGATCTTTAAGAATATATCCTCGAAAGGAAATTTTTCAATTCCAATAATTTACAGAGTTATAGCTATTTTAGTGAAAACTTGTTTAAAACTTTAAACGCGTTTTTCTGAAAACTACTTTTTTCAACATGGTTGACATGACATCTCAAGTTCTACTGGACCGATTTACTTCAAATTTTTTACCAATCTTCAATGTGTAACTCTCCATCACCCCCACCATTTTTCAATGAAAATTATTTTTTTTACTATTGTAAAAAAATTAAAAACTGAAAAAAGAGTCGAAAAACGCCTTTTTTGTTCGGACAGCCGCCATTTTGCAATTTTTTTTCCATTTTCTCCGAAGTAGGGGACATTGTTACTAATCAACGATATTTTTTTAAATATTTTTTATTGCATAACTAGAAAGGTTATGCAATAAATATGCAATCGTGTCAAACATCACTCCTCTTTTTTTTAACCTCAACTTGTTTTTTTAACCTTAACTTTACCAGCTGATAACTTATTTAATTTTAATTTTTGTTTCTTGAAATTTCGTTTGTTTATTGTCAAAATAATAATAAATATGTTGTAAAGAAAAGAATGGTAAAAATATTTTTACTTTAACGAAAAATATTTTTCGTTAAAGTATGCCTGATTAAAATTTTTTTTGCAATTGCGATTTCGGTATTTTTACGGTTTCTCTGAATGTGACGTTCTGTGAATATATTATTGATATTTGAAATCGAACCAATCAAAATTGAGGAAAAAAAAATTTCAATTTATCGGTTGTGAAATACGTTCTATTATATGTACGATATTTAACAATATTGTTTGACAATAAAAACACAAAAAGTAGCTAAAAAACACGATTTTACTGAAAGATTTATTGAAAAAGCGTGGAGAGTTGTTTAACAAAAAAATCGCAAAAAAATTGATTTCCTTCGACTGTCGATTCTCGTTTAATGCAAGATTCTTGGTTAATGCACTCCCATTTTGATTTAATTTTATATTCCGGAAATTTCTTCGATCAATTATCAGGATAAACTAATAAACTTAATTTGTTAGGTTTGTTTATTTTGAGTGATCTGATTCTGAATGGCATTATTTCATATTTTCCGAATTTCGGCGCTATCTTTTTTGTAATGGAATATTTTTACATAAAAAAATTACAGATTTTTTTTGACAGTTACTTTTCGAAATAGCAAACTGCTCCAAAATTTAAAAAAAAAAATGAACTTTTTTGGTCGTCTATTTATTAATGAAATTTTCTAATGAAATTCTTTCTGCTCTTTAGCACATTTTCACTGAATGTTTTTATCAAAATTTGGTATTTTTAATCAAAACTTTGAGAACTCACCGAGACGAAGAAAACGCCGCACAAAAAAATCGCGATTTTTGACATTTTTTCGAAGCTCCTCGTCGAGATGATTCTAATAGACTAACATAGAGTCTGCAGGTGTAACTAGTCTTAAAAACACATGCGTTAGGCTGAATATAAATGATTGTTTGTATAGTTGTGTCAATTTACTAAATGGCGCAGTACTTATGGAATTTTGTGTTACAATTATACACAAAACAGTTCCATTCCAATTTTTGACTCATCGTATGATGAAAATGTGAGATTATCTCAAGGTCGACATCGAAGGTCCAAATTTTGGGTGACCCAAATAGATAAGTTTAAATAACAGTGGCGTACAAAAGTTTTGGGCCTCCCGATTTTTTTTCTATTAATTGATGAAATATTTGATTTTTCCACTCGTTAATTATATCTTGAAGATTTTTTTTTTTTTACATGATTCGCGGAGCGAAAATCTTGCTGATGTTAGTCGGAGCACAGTATCTCGTCGTCTGAAAGCTGTAGAACTGATTGGACGTATTGATGTAAGAAAACCGCTCATAAGTAAAAAACAAAAAAAATAAAAATACGAGGCTGAGCTTCGCGAAGAAAAATATGAGCACAAATATTTGAACAAAGTTCTGGGGCAACGCAGCTTCACCTCCCCAAATTCAATTGGGACTTTTTTAGCTTCTAGATTTTTCGGGGCCATCAATTTTTCTCTTGATTTATATATTTGAAATCAGTCTTTTCCATCTGAATAAAAGAGATCATCGTATCTTTTGGCCATAAAAATGTGACATTAATTCGAGAACAGCCTTGTCTAATATAAACAAGTCCTAAGTCTCTATTATTTAATTAGCTCGATGTTAATGGAAATATTTTCCATTAACCATTAAAATTGAAAGGTTAATGAAAATAATTTCCATTATTCATTGGCCATTAAATTTTAATGGTTAGTGGAAATTATTTTCATTTAATGCCATTTAACCATTAACATTTAATGGTTAATGAAAATTTAATGGTTAATAAAAATGCAAATGCATTCAAAAAAATAAGGCATTATTTGCAACCCTGCCCATTAAAATGTAGTGTGTAATAGAAAAAAATTTCCATTATCCATTGAAATGTATTGTGTAATGGACAAAAACTTTGATTGCAATTTTGGGAATGGAAAAATATAGGTCAATAAATTATTGCAGTTTTGCATTACATTTTAGTGACTTAGGACTTAGATTTTCAGGTACCTTAAATTCTAAAAAGCATCTATATTATTATTGCAATGTAATGTGTAATGGACAATATTTTGATTGCAATTTTGGGAATGGAAAAATTTAGATGAATAAATAATTGCAATTTTGCATTACATATCATAGACTTAGGATTTAGATTTTCAGGTACCTTAAATTCTAAAAAGCATTTATAATATAGATTCTTTTTAGAAATTCTAAAAAACATCTATAAATTCTAAAAAGCTTTTTAGAATCTTTAAAATTTTCAAAAGCATCTATAATATAGATACTTTTTAGAATTATAATATAGATGCTTTTTAGAATTTAGGGTACCTGAAAATCTAAGTCCTAAGTCACTAAAATGTAATGCAAAACTCCCATAATTTATTCATCTAGATTTTTCCATTCCCAAAATTGCAATCAAAGTTTTGTCCATTACACATTACATTGCAATAGGTAATGGAAATTTTTTCTATTACACACTACATTGTAATGGGCAGGGTTGCAAATAATGCATTACTTTTTTTTAATGCATTTGCATTTTCATTAACCATTAAATATCAATGGTTAATGGAAATTTAATGGTTGATGAAAATAAATTTTAATGGTTATTGAAAATGCAAATGCTTCAGTAATGCATTATTTGCAACCCTGATCAGGAGAAAGAATTTGCAAATGTATAAAATAACAAGATTTTTTATAAAAGTAAAATACAAAGAATAAGTGAATTTTCATTCTTCACGATTTTTATTTTATTTTATCGATAATTGCTCCTCTAAATCTAAATGCGCCATGAAATATTTAATTTCTCGGAGTTCGCCATTTTCAAAACGAAAAAAGACAAAAAAGTATCGTGCAATATGGATGGAAAAATGTAATCGGAAGAACTCCCGGGGAGAAATTGCATTACCTCTTTCTCGCAACTTTCTGGAACGAGAAGCGATGAAAATCGTCCTTGCGATGAATTGGTTGGCTTTCGCACTATCGGGAGCTCGTTATATCTCGTTTGATTCGCACAGCGACTTACGAGGTAATTTCCTGTTCGTACATAGTTCAATATTCGTTGGGAGTGTTTCACCCTGGTAAAACGCTTTTCCTCCCCCGAGCTTTCAAATTGACCGTGCTAAATCGATTTCCATATCGGGCTTGGAAAGTTGGGACAAGGATTGGGGTGTCTGCTCGAACCGATGGACTGCGAACAAGTTTCCTTCACGCCCTTTCCTCAGGAAACATAACTTGCACGTATATTCGAGCGGTTTTCTCAAATTTCCACTTCATCGTCTTCAACACTTGGAAAAGCTTTCTGCAATGTACATGGGTCATTCCGTGTCAAATCAACCACTTTTGAAGCCGACCCCTTTCGATTTGGCTGACATTTTTTTTCTCTTTCTACCCCATTGAAAACATTTTTCAGCAAATTTTCAAATTTTGTTATCCAATTCAAAAAAAACTTTTTTTTTTCAAATACCTATAACTTCTTCAAAAATTTCGACTTCAAATGTACTTTCCGAAAAAAAATACAAACAAATTTTAAGATATTAAAATCTATGAAATTTTTCACTTCTTCGAGAAAAATAATCTTTTTCTCGAAGTTGGCTATTTTCATTTTTTTTTGTTCACTCGAAAAATACTTTGATCAATTTTGGAAAAAATGCCGCTCAACATCGAGTGGGCCACATTTTCTTCTATTTTTTTTTTACTTTTTTTTTTAAAGAAAATCAATTTTTTTTCGAGAATTACCACTTTTGATTTTTTTTCTTTTAAATTTTTCAAACTCTGAGGTCTTTATAAATCCTTAAAAATTTCCAGAGTGGTATTTTGTGAAATAAGTTCAGCTGAGATTTTTTTTTAATCGATAAAAAAAAATGGAAGGAAATGTTGGCCTAATCCATGTTGGGCGGCATTTTTTCCGAAATCGATCAAAGTATCAATCAATCAATAGAGTTTTATTTGCAAAACTTTTCACAGAAATTGATCGAAGTATTTTTAGATTGAAAAAACAAATGGAAAATGACCAACTTCGAGAAAAAGACGAATTTTCTCGAAAAAGTGAAAGATTTCATAGATTATAATATCTTAAATTTTTGTTTGTATTTTTTTTCCGAAAGTACATTTAGAGACGAAAATTGTGAAAAAAAAGTCCAAATTAGTACATTTCCTGAACAATGTTTTTAATGGGTTAGAAAAGGAAAACAAAATTTCAGCCAAATCGAAAGGGGTCGGGTTGAAAAATTTGACATGGAATGCCCCATATCCTTAACTTGTTATGCGCAGTCAGGAGGCCGAAAAAAGCGATTTGTCAATATTTTCTGGAAAGACATTTTAATTTATCAACATAAACAATTAAGTAACTTTTAACTTTATTTTGAAATTTTTCTATTTGAAAAATAATAATTATCGAAGCTTCTATAAGATTCTATAAGGTATACTAGATTATTTTATTATTATTAATCTAGTATTTAATCGAAGGAATCAGCAAAATATCAATTTTTAACAAAATGGCGGCTTCACAAATAAAAAATTCGATTTTCGATGTAAATGTTTGCCTTAAATTGTTTATAAAATGGAAAATATTTATCGGTAAAAAAATAACCTTTGATTGTTTACTAAAAAATATGTTTATACAGCTTGTGTAAAAAATTGAGACTGATCGGTGATGTCGTTTCTGATTAATCTTGATCACTGACTCGAAAAACACAGTTTTGAGAAAAACGCGTTCAAAGTTTCCAAATCACTTTACACATTGTAATTACGGGTTTACAAATATGCCTATAATTTTGAAAATATTTTTCGGATTGACATTAAATTTTCTGTGAATATACAAAAATGAAATTTTTAAAAATCGATTTTTCGAAAATCCTCCTCCTTCAAGGAATCATTTTACTTTGTTGGCGCGAAAATTTTTAGGAATATTTTTTTAGTCTTGCCGCAAGACAAGAATTGTTCTTCTCTTGTCTTGTCATGAAAATTTCAAAAATCTTGACCGTACCGTCTTGTCTCGATCGACAAAAGAAATGTTGACTCTCGTCTCGAATTTCTTCGTCTCGAGATAAGATATCTTGTTTTGTCTCGGGTTGCCTCAATTTAATTTAACAAAATTCAATATATTTTGTAATACGGGACAACGTATTTCGTTTTTGTCTTCGAAAGCCGGGTTGATAATTCGAAAACAATAGATTGAACGATGACCCGACTACTTTTCTTTTTTCTTCTTTGTGATTTTTTTTGAATACATAGTCACCTGATCTTTCATAAACTAATTTTTGATACATCAAATAGAACGTTTGAAGGATGTTCTGTAATTTTTTGACAATTTTCCGACCGATAGTTTGGTCACAATATTTGTTCAAAAATGGGCAAGGTCAAATCGACCCAGATAAGCGTGACCTTCATGGAGGGTTAACTCAGCCCTGTTGTTGGAACCTCTGTGAAGTTAGCTACAAGTCTCCAGAATGGATGTCCTGGAATTAGGTGCTTTTTAGCTGCTAATTCGGTGCCTAATTAGAAAATTTGGTGTTCTTTTCGTTTTGCCAGAAATTGAATTTGAAAAGTTTTTTGCTAGCTCGATGTCAAGCTGTCGGACTAGAATTTGCACAATATCTTTTGATCGACACTGCAAACTCAATGTCCTTCCGAAATGTCCACCCTCGAGAGTGCCAAAGTCATTGTCGTCATTCTCTCTCGACGATGTCGATGTTTCTCTTCTGGTTGAAGTCTCGTTCTCGAGATTGAAGAGAACGAGAATTGTCGTCGAGAAACTTGAAGTAGCGCCGGAAAGAGACAAAAAGCCACGTGTGAACACTATTGTGAAGTATCCTGGAAGAGCCAACGTACTTGAAGACGACTCTCACCGCGGTTGAACCTCTCGTACCATTTCGTTATATTTTCCACATTGAGTGGATCGTTTCCTCAGAAAACAAAAAAAAAACACAAGTTCCATTATCGCAATGGCAAGCCGAAAAGTTTGTCCCCATCGAAACACAAAAAATAAATACTTACTTTCATTGACCATTAAAATTTAATGGTTAATGGAAATTATTTTCATCAACCATTAAATGTTAATGGTTCATGAAAATGCAATTGCATTAATAAAAGTAATGCATTATTTGCAACCCTGCCCATTACAATGTAGTGTATAATAGAAAAAATTTCCATTACCCATTGCAATGTAATGTGTAATGGACAAAACTTTGATTGCAATTTTGGGAATGGAAAAATATAGATGAATATATTATTGCAATTTTGCGTTACATTTTATTGACTTGGGACTTAGATTTTTAGAATTATAATATAGATGCTTTTTAGAATTTAAGGTGAAAATGAAGTCCTAAGTCAATAAAATGTAATGCAAAATTGCAATAATTTATTCATCTATATTTTTCCATTCCCAAAATTGCAATCAAAGTTTTGTCCATTACACATTACATTGCAATCAGTAATGGAAATTTTTTTTATTACACACTCCATTGTAATCGGCAGGGTTGCAAATAATTACTTTTTTTAATGCAATTGCATTTTCATTAACCATTAAAATAAATTCCATTAACCATGAAATGTTATTGGTTAATGAAAATAATTTCCATTAATCATTAAATTTTAATGGTTAATGAAAATAATTTCCATTTACCATTGCATTTTAATGATGAATGAAAATAATTTCCATTAACCATTAAATTTTAATGGTTAATGAAAGTAATTTCCATTAACCATTAAATTTAAATGGTTAATGAAAATAACTTCCATTAACCGTTAAATTTAAATGTTTAATGGAAATGAATTTCATTAGCCATTAAAAAAGTAATGGTTAATGCATTACTTTTTCATTAAAAATTTTGCAACCCTGACGTCAGCCAACGCTTTTGGATATAATAATCACTTTCTTCCAGCGGGGTCAGTGATCTTCCAGTTTGGTTTTTACTCGCACAATAGCGGATGTCAACAGATTTGCAATTTTATTGTATTCACCTTGTACAACTTTCGATTAGCCTAAAACAATTGTGTTCATCTTCGTAGTGTTTAAAAAAAAGTTCAAAAAAATTTGCATTATCGCTGAACGTTCCCATCTCAAGTCCTGATTCGGGCCCAGCGAATCTACAAGCAGAGAATCTAAATTTAAACACTCTTAAAAGGGTAATTTTTATTATTTGCCTTTTCAGCTTCGTTAAAAAGAATATTTGGGAGATTTTTTAGGTGTTCCACTACACATTTCCATAACAAAATAATTTTTGTCATACAGAAATGATTTATTTTTGTACAAAATACTTTGAAATGTTCAAAAAAGCTCGAACCTGAAACTATTCATGCGCGTACAATTTTTGCGTAATTATTTAAACAAAAAATCAACGATTCTTTAAATTTTTATACAATTACTATTTATGTGAGCTTAACAGACTTTCCTAGATAACTCATTAGGTTTTAATAGAAGGTAATTACATGAAAATGGAACAATCATTCGCTTTTGAACGTTTCGGAATATCTTGTATAAAAAATTAATATATTTTGTTTGAAAATGTTAAAAAATGTTTAAACAAATGTTTTTTACCGTCAAAATTTCCGATAGAAAACCCCAAAAGTTTTGATAGGATTCGATTCATTGCAATTGAGAAAAAAAATGCCAAAATACATATTTTTGGGCTTTAATTCGTGCTCCTTCATTTATTGTAAAATATAATGTTCGAAGTTACATCGGAGTGGCCAGTTGAATTTTCTCCACAGGATTAATTCGGTTCAGAGGTCGTTAACCTTTTGCCAATGTCGCGAGGACTTTGCAATGAAAAGGACGTTGTGTAACTTCGCAGACATTTTAGGGTCGTTGTAAAGATGAATGGGGTTTCCCGTTCCATTTACCCGGAAGTTTGAAAGGGGAGCTTTTCATCCGCACGATAAACCCTCGATTCATGAAAAGTGAACGAAGTCCAACACTGACATTGATCGTTCACACTGCGCAACTTTACATCTGTTTTGAACCTGACCGATCGAGTCAATCCTTCGTTCTTCAGGTCGAAAATTTCCGATAATGTTGATAAACATCGATTCCATTCGCAGGATTCCGGTATTAAAAATTTTCCGATATAGTTGACAAGTTTTACAATGGATTTATCAATCATTTGAAGCCAAATTTTGATTTGGCAGTAATGTAGTACGTTTTTTATTATTTTGAAAAAATGTCAAGATAGCATTACATCAAAATGATGTTGAGAATATGAAATTATTGGTAACGACAGAATGCCAAAATACACTGAGAGAAAAAATTATTGAATTTGAGAACATGAATTTATTTATCAAATGAAAGTATTAATTCGATTATTTATTTGTTGAACCAAGAAAATCACTCTTCATTTAAAAAAATATTTTCACGGATCTATTACTCCATTATATTAATCTCTTATTTAATAGTAACAATTAAATGCATGGTAGATTTGATTAAATTTGTATTCATTGGATTAATTACATTGATCGCATCATAAACATGAGATTATTTGAATCTAAAAAACGAATTCAATAGAAAATTATTTTTTTCGAAAAAATTATATTCTTGCAATAAAGTCATTATTATTTTACTTCAAAAAACATTTTTATTTAAATAGATTTGATTGAATTTGTATTCATTAGATTAATTACATTTATCGCATCATAAACATTAGATTATTGAATCTAAAATGATGATTATTTGAATCTAAAAAACGACTTTAATACGAAAGTATTTTTCTTGAAGAAAATTATTTATGGCATCATAAACATGAGATTATTTGAATCTGAAAAACGACATCAATATTAAATTATTATTTTTGAACCAAATTATTTCTTTGCAATAAATGCATCATTATATTTTACTTCTAAAAATATTTCTGTAGTATTTTCAATATTTATTAAATATAAAATTGATTGTGATTATTTGAAAAGAAGCTGTAGTAAAATAAATAACACATTATTTTATTCCAACAGAATTTTTGTTTGAAATGATGAAATTTTTATTTCCTTCAAGCAAAGAACTATCATTTCTATAGTATACTTTAATAGTATACGTAAGTTGTTAAAAATTAAAAAACTGGTTTTTTGAATGTTTTCTTATACTATTCGAATCTTCATAACTCCTAACTTTTTTCAAGTGCATAGTAGTAGTCGTTAGCGTAATAGGTAGCGTGTTAGGTAGTTAGGTAGGATAGGTATGATGGTAGGTAGGGTCGAGGGTTCGAATCTCGGTCGGACAGAGAAATTATAGATAGGAGAATTGGCGCAGATTTGTCTTTTTTTTCTATTTATCTCTTTTTGGGGTCACTAAACTATGCATATTTAATTATTTGGCAAGAGCTATATATTTTTTATAAAATATTTAGCAACAATTATTAAACACGCATTTGATTGAATTAATCATTTTCCCGTTGATTGGACCAATTAATTTGTTGATTTAACAAATTTTTTTCCCAGTGCTTCCTGTATTAAAATTCTTGCATAATTTGAATGATAAAATGTGTTCTTGATTCAAAAAACATATTACATATGATTGATAACATATTGTTAGATTCAAGTAAATTCGTTTATTGAAACGGAAATTTATGGAATTGACTGAAAAAAATGAACCAAGTAAATATATAAGGGAACCAATCTAATATGTTTTGGCAAATAATGAAAAAAATTATTTTTTGCCTTCAAAACTTTATTCCATTGGTTCTAGTAATTTTTTCTCTCAGTGTACTTTGTAACAATTTCGAGACGATTAGGAAGCTTTTTATTGAAAAATAATAATTTCAAAATTCCAAAATAATAAGTAATTTCATATTCCATAAAACCACATTTGGAAATTTAAAAGTTACATTTTTTCAATCAAAAATCATCATAATCCTCTTAACATTTTTTCTCCTTATCTTCACGATAGATATTACTTATTGCGAATAATTTCATATTTTATGTACGTTATAATATATATAGGGCATTCCATGTCAAATCGGCCACTTTTAAACCCGATCCCTTTCGATTTCATGTATAAAAGTATTGACTCTTTCATATAAAATATTCTGCAAGGTCTAAAATGCTCCGTAATGTATTTTCAATTGCTACAACAACGATGTCTTGTATATTTCAATATTAACAATACTAAAAGTGATCTTCCTAGTTTATTTTTTGTCTAATTCGTCTATTACGGGTTAATCATTGTAGGGCTTATCTCTGGGATATTTAACTCATTACAATCGACAAACTACAGTCCAAAATAAGGTGTCGATTTTTATTTGGCTCTTGCCATTTGTGACAAATTGGTTTTGCAAATGGTAAACTAAGGTAAGCCCATCGACGACGATTATTCATGGTAGATAGTAGGACTGAAAAAAAACGTACATTCATTATCACTCATTGTTCCACGTTGAGAATTTTTTAAAACTATTTATTCGTAAATTTTTCGAGAATATAAGAGAAGAAAGAGGAATATAATTACCTCCGGATCTTGGTTGTACCAACACTTGTTGTTCAAAAAGGCCGTTTCGCAGAGGTCTGCTCCCTCTGCAAAATTAACGACAAGGTTATTAAAAAAAAAAATTAGTGCGCAAGTAGATCATACATGTCCCTTTACCCAGTGCAAATTTTTTTGAAATTGCAAAATAATCGTCAATTTGGCGAGACTTTGAATTTTTTGTAAAATGTTTATGGTCCGTCTAACTTTCGTAATTTTGCAGTTAATCACCCCGAAATTTTGTTTGCAAATACACTTTGTAATAAGGACGGGTTGGGATTGAATTTGGGAAAAATCGCTCAAGAGGTTCGGTTAAAAAAAAAATTATTTTCGGCAAACAATTTGTAAGTTCTCTAACTTTTGTAATTTTGCATCTGTCGCGCTGATTTTTTTTACGATGATACATTCAATGACAAAGGAAAATAATATACTGAATTTCAGAAAAATCGCGTGAGAGGTTCGGTTAAACAATTTTTTTGAAAATTTCAAAAAAAATTTGTTCAACGCTCCAACATTCGCATTTTTAGAAGTATCGAGCTTTTCCATGAATATACTAGATCACAAAAAAAAATGGTCGCCGAGATCCTCATAAAGAAGGTTTGACGAACGACGGAAAAAATGAGGAAGCTATGTGCAAATTTCGAATTTGCATGATTCTTTATTTTAGCGCAACAAATTTTCCTCTATGAAGAAACAGAATTATTTATACTCACTGACTGGTTTGCAGGGCCTTATCATTGATGCAGCGAGTTCCATGAAGTCCTCGGGAATCATGCCAATTAAATGGTCTGCATCGATATTTCCTTCCTCGTCCATCTTCAATTTCAATAAAAAATTTCTTTAAAATATTGGAAACAATAAATTCATTGGAAACTATTGATAGTATACTTACCGCTCGTATTCTGGTCAACATGCACTTCATGTAACACTGAAAATCGATTTTTGAAATAACTCAAAATTGAAGTAAATGTTTACAAAATTGAAAAACATAAGTGTATTGACAAAATTTATTCATCGCACCTTAAGTTTGCGGTCATCCGCAAATATGCCTCTCCTGCAATCTTTGACGGCCTCTAATAGACAAAAAAAAATAAGCTGTGAATCAATAGCCAAGAGAATTACTATCACTGAAATTACATCTCATAAAAAATTATTTTTCCCAAATTTCATAGAACCTTAAACATTGACACATTCGTCGAAGAAAATGTACTTATTTCGAAATTTTCGTTAATTATCATTGTTAATTTTACTATTTATTTTCGTTCCGTGTAATCATTGCAAAAAGTGGCTAAATAAAATACGCTTTTTCAAGAAATATGTAATTATATTTGGAAGGGTGGTTTTTGAAGTGCAGAAAAGAAATAGTGGACCAAAATGGACGGGTTTGGTCACGAAAAATTGACAAAAATTGGAGGATTTCTTGGGAAAAAGTACTTTTGTTATTCATCACATTTGGCTTGTGAATATTTGAAAAACATTTGGCGAAAACTCACGCTCCGATACGCCACTTTCTCTGGCGCAAATATAATGCACTATCCGAAGCATGCTTACAGTGGATTTTCCTGTCTTAAAGGCCTGCAATGCAAATAAGTAATAATAATATAATAATTATAATAATATAATATAAGTAATAAGATAATAATTTTTCAGGTTCTAGCTCCATTCAAATAACGAAAAATTCGAGATAGACAGAAAATATATATCTAATATACATTGAATATATGAAATAAATAAATAAATAAATTCATTCCAAATATTGAGTGTGGGGAATATATTTTATCATCACGTGATTCTTTTTTCCTTCGAGCCTAGGAAATTTTTGATTTTCAATAAATACAAGATGAAGAAACTTACGTGGATCTCAGCCATACACACAATCAACAGAATAAACACAGTGGACCTCATGATTGATTTTTCGATCGAAACAAACGAAAAAGACCAAAATTATCGGTCCACAAACTAGAGACATCGAAGCGAAAATGAATTGGACAGAATAACGTCCGGGTACTTATATACCCTCGTTCGGTAGCGGAATTAATTATGGGTTATCGATCGGCAAACGTCATTAAGAGCTAGTTGTTTGCTAGTCAAAATAGTATGCATCGAATTCTCCCGGTTTACCGAGAAAAAAAAATGTGATAGTTTCTAACAATGACTCCGCGTTAGTTTCCCACTCGGTATCGCGAGATTGATCGCAATAGCAGTTCGAGCTGTCAATTTTATTTATTTATTTTATTTATTTTATTTATTTTATTTATTTTATTTATTTTATTTATTTTATTTATTTTATTTATTTTATTTATTTTATTTATTTTATTTATTTTATTTATTTTATTTATTTTATTTATTTTATTTATTTTATTTATTTTATTTATTTTATTTATTTTATTTATTTTATTTATTTTATTTATTTTATTTATTTTATTTATTTTATTTATTTTATTTATTTTATTTATTTTATTTATTTTATTTGTTATATTTATTTTCGTTATTTATGACAATTGCATGAAAATGAAACCAAATGAAAAACGATTGCACAAAATTTCCGATAATGTTCATAAGCATCTATTCCATCCGCAAGATTCCGGCATTAAAACTTTTCCGATATAGTTGACAAGTTTTACAACGCATCAATCGATCAATAAATCATCGATCGATCATTTGAGACCAAATTTTGATTTGGCGGTAATGTAGTATGTTTTTTTTTATTTTGAAAAAAAAATTCAAGACAGCGTTACATCAAAATGACGTTAAAGATATGAAATTATTGGTAATGACAGTTTGCCATAATACTTTGTAACAATTTCGAGACGATTGGGAAGCTTTTTATTGAAAAATCTTAATTTAAAAATTCCAAAATAATATGTAATCTCTTGTTCGAAAATACATGTAATTTGGAAATTTTTAAATTACCATTTTTCAATTGAAAATCATCATAATTCTCTCGAGTTTTTTACTCATTATCTTCACAGTAGATATTACTTATTACGAATAATTTCATATTTTTGACAACGATTTGGTGCAACGATTCAACTACCTAAAATGTAAAAATACTGACGCCTTCATGTAAAATATTCAGCAAAGTCTAAAATGCTCCGGAATGTATTTTCAATCATTAAAATAACAATGACTTGTATATTTCAATATTAACAATACTAAAAGTGATCTTCCTAGTTTTTTTGGGTCCAATTCGTCTATTACAGGTTAATCATCGTTGGGGCTTATCTCTGGGATATTTAATTCATTACAAACGACAAACAACAGTCCGAAATAAGGTGTCTATTTTTATTTAGCTCATGCCATTTGTGACAAATCGGTTTTGCCAATGGCAAGGTAAGTCCATCGACGACGATTTTTCATGGTAGATAGTAGATCTGAAAAAAACGTACATTTATTATCACTCATTGTTCCACGCCGGGAATTTTTTTTTAACTGTATTCGTAAAGAGAAGAAAGAGAAACATAATTACCTCCGGATCTTTGCTGTACCAACACTTGTTGGTCAAAAAGGCCGTTTCGCAGAGATCTTTTCCCTCTGCGAAATTAACGACGAGGTTATTAAAAAAAAAAATTTGAAATGTATTAGAAAAACGTGCAAATCCGAAATTTCTACATCTCGTTTGCGATTCGTTTTTAGGCATTAGAAGTCCCTTCTCTATGAGAAAGCAACTTTTCAAAGCTAGGCTTTCGCAAATCGGCTATCGAGGTCGTTTGTTATCAAGTTTCATCGAATGATTTTATTACATTTTTTTTTTTTTTTTTAATAGCGTACTCTAACTTCAGCTATTGGCGAGATATTGTACTGAAATTTTGTACACATTCAAAATAGTGATCAAGGTTGTTCGCTATCGAATTTGGCAAAAAGCAAATTTGACAAGTAAAGAATTTGACAAATTTGCATATTGATTGGGGCGGGGTCGAAGAGTCGACTAACCAATATTTCGAATGGCCGAAGTCCCGAATTTTACGATTACGAGCGTTAGAATAACGAAGCGCCAAAATCCCGATCGCCAGAAAAGAGAAAGTCGAGAGAGCCGCCCCATGCGTAAGAGAGAGAGGAGGCGCATCTCTCTCTCTCTTACGCATGGGGCGGCTCTCTTCGCTGTCGCTTTTCTAGCGTTCGGGATTTCGGCGCTTCGTTATTCGAACGCTCGTAATCGTTTGGGGTTAAGGGTTTGTAAAGTATGTATCTGAGCACTAATTCCAATTGAAAAATAATTTTTAATCTTTACCCATCTTTTACACCAGACGATTTTTGAAAAAATGGGAGCTGTTACAACTTACCCCATGTCTGGGGCTAGTTGTAAAAGGCTCGGGGCAATTTGTAACAATGAAAAGACCAGCAACATTTATAATAAAGAACACGTTTTTATTGGTTCACAGTCTTGTACTATTCATCGTGGTTCATTCTTATGATGATTATAATCTTTGGTAGTCTCTCGTGCTAAAAAAAATACAATACAATAACTTGGCATATTTTTCTGGGCAATATTGGAGTAAAGAAGAGTAAAAGAATGCACGAAAAGCCGCAAATAATTTGTAATACTGTGTAATCACTATACTAAAAGTTGTAATAATATTATTTATAAAAAATACATGTAGAGAGCAGAAAAAAAAATACACGCGCATGGGGCAAGTTCTTACATGTTACAACTTGCCCCATGGGCTCATTGTGTCTACTTAATGAAATATCTCAAAAACTACAAACTTCAGAATAATTAAAAAAAAAGCAAATGAAAGCCAGTTAAATTTGCATTGTAACAAGGAAAAAAACAATAAACAATGAATTTAATTTTAATAGTCAAAATCAAAATTTTCGTAAGTATTTTTTTTACGATATCTGGCCGAAATAGAGCTCGTGTGCATATTCTCTCATTTTGATGTCTCGGGGTTTAGCGGTGTTTACATTATGTCGCGACTTATAAGAAGCACATTCAGCAAAAAAATTGAATCAAAATGTTTTTAATTCCCGGTCAAAATTGAGTGTTACAACTTACCCCTGTTACAACTAGCCCCACGCTCCCCTGCTCATGTTTTTCGATGGTTAACAAAGCTTCCTTTATGAGGAAGCCAAATTTGATCGCCATACTTTTTATTTTATGGAAACAAATTTTTCTCCATGAAGAAACAGAATTATTAATACTCACTGATTGTTTTGCAGGGCTTTATCATTCCTGCAGCATCTTCCCTGAATTCCGCGGGAAGCATGGAAATTACATAGTCTTCATCGATATTTCCATCCTTGTCCAACTTCGATTTCAATCAATCATTTCGTTAAATTCTTGGAAACGATAAATTCATTGCAAAGCATCGTGAGTATACTTACCGCTGATATAGTAGTCAGCAGGCACTTCATGTAACACTGAATATCGATTTTTTAAATAACGCAAAATCGAAGTAAATGTTGACGAAATTGAAAAACAATAATATTGAGAAAATTTATTTATCATACCTTAAGTTTGCGGTTGTTCGCAAATATGCCAATTCTGCAATCTTTGATGAACTCTACGACAAAAAAAAAATAAGTGTCACTGAACGTCTTATAAAAAATTATTTGTCCCAAATTTTTAGAGAACCTTAAACCTTGACACCTTCGTCGAAGAACATGTACTCTTTTCATAATTTTCGTTAATTATCATTGTTAATTTTATTATTTATTTTCGTTCCTTGTAGTCATTGCAAAAAGTGGCTAGATAAAATACGCTTTTGCAAGAAATATGTAATTATATTTGGAAGGGTGGTTTTTGAAGTGCAGAAAAGAAATTGTCGATCAAAATGGACGGGTTTGGTCACGAAAAATTGACAAAAATTAGAGGATTTTTTGAGAAAAGTATTTTTGTTATTCATCACATTTGACTTGTGAGTCGTTGAAATACATTTGGCGAAAACTCACTCTCCTTGACGCGACTTTCTCTGACGCAAGTATTGTGCAATAGCTCTATCATCGTTAGAGTTGTTGTCTTCATGGCCTACAATGCAAATAAGCATTAGAGTATATTTTTTTTAGGTTTTACACCGAGAAAAAAAAATGGTTGAATATGCAAAATCGTTTAGTTGAATACGTGCAACTAAATATTTAGTTGTACAATCCAAATTTTTGTTGCCTGAACAATATTTTGGTCAATCGAATCGCCGAATTATTCCAAAAACTAATTATTTAGTTAGACCAAATAAATATTTAGTTGCACGTATTCAACTAACGATTTTGCATATTCAACCATTTTTTTTTCTCAGTGTAGCTCCATGAAAATCAAGAAAAATTCAACATAGATAGAAAATATACATCTGATATGTTGAATATATTAAATATGTTTCATTCCAAATATTGAGTGTGTGAAATTTATTTTATCGTCGCATGAGTCTTTCTTCCCTTAAGCCTGGGAAATTTTTTGATTTTCAATAAATACAAGATGAAAAAACTTACTTGGATCTCAGCCATACACACAATCAACAGAATAAAAACAGTGGACCGCATGGTTGATTTTTCGATCGAGACAAACGAAAAAGACAAAAATTATTGGTCCACAAACTAGAGACATCGAGCAGAAAATGGATTGGACAGGATAACGTCCTGATACTTATATACCCTCGTTTGGTAGCGGAATTAATGATGGGTTATCGATCGGCAAACGACATTAATAAGAGCCAGTTGTTTTCCAGTCAAAATGGCATGCATCGAATTTGCCCGGTTTACCAAGAAAAAAAAAGTGTCATAGTTTCTAACAATGACTCTGCATTAGTTCTCACTCGGTATCGCGAGATCGATCGGAATAGTAGTTCGAGCTATCAATTTTATTTATTTTATTTATTTTATTTATTTTATTTATTTTATTTATTTTATTTATTTTATTTATTTTATTTATTTTATTTATTTTATTTATTTTATTTATTTTATTTATTTTATTTATTTTATTTATTTTATTTATTTTATTTATTTTATTTATTTTATTTATTTTATTTATTTTATTTATTTTATTTATTTTATTTATTTTATTTATTTTATTTGTTTTATTTATGACAATAGCAAAGTTTGAGGTTTCTCGATAATCATTTAACCGAGTCTTAAAAGTCGTAAAAATACTTTTCGTCAAACGATATTTGTGATTGTATATTATCGTATAAATGTTCCTTGAAGTATAGGTTTTTGTGTTAATGTCTTTCAATTATGTCTAATACGCTTTTGAAACTATATTTTTCTCCAAACCACATTTTCATAAACAATCTCTCTAAAAAATTTTTGGTTTTTTCTAGATGTTAAAATCTAGTATTTTATCGAAGCTTTTTTTTCCAGACGTTTACTTTCTATGTGACAGACCGCCAATTTTTTTGGCACAAATTAAGACTTTTACTTCTAACAACCGCAGTTTTGTTGTGGTTAGATATTTCGCTAATTCTTTCGATTATCCAAAAAAAAATTTCGAAGTGTCCACGGGCCATTGACGATAACTTTGTTGTAATTATATATTTTTACATGAAAAAATTACAAAGTGTCCTTCAAATGTAACTTTTTGAAATATTGAACTTGTATGAAAATATATAATTAAGATTGCGAATAAGAAATCGATAAAATATATTCTCGATGTTTGGTTAAGTACAGTCCCAGCCAAAAATTGCATTTGATTGAAATTTCCGTACTTCGCGATACAATAAAAATCTGAAAAAGTTCAGCAACATTTGGAAGGCCATAAACAACAATCATCAATAATAATATTGCCCAAAAGTTATTAATAAATTGTTGAAACTAATAATTATTCACCAATCTTAAAGTTTTCGCTAGGGACTTTTTTTCTTAAACAAATCGAATTAATTTTTTGAATGGATATGAATTTTTTCAGAATTTTCACTCTATTCTAAAATTACCGTTTTCAAATTTTTAGAATAGCTGTATTTATGTATTTTTGGTCTAGTTTCTTTGAAATTTTTCAAAGCTGACGACAAACCTGTGTGCAAAAACATATACAAAATTGGCAACTTTTGGTTTATGTTTAGAATGATTTTTTTTTATATTTCAAAATAGAGAGAAAATTCCGAAAAAATTCATATGCGTTCAGAAAAATTAACGCATTCGATTTGTTTAAGAAAAAAAAGAACTTACCGAAATATTGTTGAATAATTATATGTTTAAAGAATTTATTAACAACCTTTGGGCAATATTATTACTGATAATTATTGTTTGTGACGTGCCAAATTTTTTCACATTTTTATTTTATTACGAAGTATGAAAATTTCAATCAGATGCAATTTTTGGCTGGGTACGAATGAAAAGATTGGAACACAAATGATGCACCGATGTCTCGATGGTTGCCGTTCAACAGGCGCCTCCACCTTTACTTCCAAGATATCAGTAGTTTTCGTTTATCACCTCACCTTTCAAAATTTCACGCTGTTCGACTATATCAACCCGGAATTAAAGGACAACCTCACAATCCGGTTATTTTCTGTTCCGATCATTTTCACTTCATGCTGTTCAATCCTTTACATAATAACTTCACGCTTCGAGAACTTCTTACGTAGGTTTCCTATCAGAATAATGATAAAGATGAAGAAAAAGGTGTAAGAGTAAGAGCGATAACTTCGTGTTTAGGGGGCAAAAATACATCGATATGAGGCCCGAAAAACAAAAATAATTTTTTTTTTTTTTTGCATTTTGGCCAAAATTCAATCGGTTCACTAAAATGGCTGCAATTTATTTTCTAGACAGAATTGCGGCTTGAGCATGAGCTCATTCTCTTCGTAATCGTTCACGCTTCAAAATCCCGTTTGGTTCATCCCATTACGATCATTTTTCGATTTTTTGCAGATTTTTAAAGTTCAACAATAGATTTTTGTAAATTTTTTAAGGTATACCCCTTTCCATTTTTTTCGGCGACTTTCAAACTGCTCTCATTTCTACAAAAAATTAGTTATCGGGATGAACTTAACGGCATTCTCTAAGTTTGGTCACAAGCTTTGCGTACGAAAAACAAATTTTGAAATCGGTTGAACCAAAGTGAAGTTATGAGCACTTGAAATTTCGCTATTTTCAGGTTTTTGAAAATAGGCCCAAAATTGAGCAAAACAGTTTTTTATCGAAATTCACGAAAATTTTGATTTTTTGAAAAAACTATTGATAGATTGGTGTTTAGGGGGCAAAAATACATCGATATGAGGCCCGAAAAACAAAAATAATTTTTTTTTTTTTTGCATTTTGGCCAAAATTCAATCGGTTCACTAAAATGGCTGCAATTTATTTTCTAGATAGAATTGCGGCTTGAGCATGAGCTCATTCTCTTCGTAATCGTTCACGCTTCAAAATCCCGTTTGGTTCATCCCATTACGATCATTTTTCGATTTTTTGCAGATTTTTAAAGTTCAACAATAGATTTTTGTAAATTTTTTAAGGTATACCCCTTTCCATTTTTTTCGGCGATTTTCAAACTGCTCTAGTTTCTACAAAAAATTAGTTATCGAGATGAACTTAACGGCATTCTCTAAGTTTGGTCACAAGCTTTGCGTACGAAAAACAAATTTTGAAATCGGTTGAACCAAAGTGAAGTTATGAGCACTTGAAATTTCGCTATTTTCAGGTTTTTGAAAATAGGCCCAAAATTGAGCAAAACAGTTTTTTATCGAAATTCATGAAAATTTTGATTTTTTGAAAAAACTATTGATAGATTCGTGTTTAGGGGGCAAAAATACATCGATATGAGGCCCGAAAAACAAAAATAATTTTTTTTTCTTGCATTTTGGCCAAAATTCAATCGGTTCACTAAAATGGCTGCAATTTATTTTCTAGATAGAATTGCGGCTTGAGCATGAGCTCATTCTCTTCGTAATCGTTCACGCTTCAAAATCCCGTTTGGGAAATTGGGAAAATTTTTTTTTCATCGGTTCTATACTTTTCGGTCATAATTACGTCGATTGCTGAAAAAAAAAATTCGATACGCCCTTATGGCTTTCGACACCACCTCGGAAAGCCATAAGGGCGTATAAAAAAAAAAAAAATTGGGGAAATTTTTTTTTCATCGGTTCTATACGTTTCGGTCATAATTACGTCGATTCCTGAAAAAAAAAATTTCGATATGCCCTTATGGCTCCCGGATGCCATAAGGGCGTAAAAGAGGTGATACGCTCTTATGGCAGCTGTAACGCGAAATATTAAATAAATAAATACAATATAATTATTACATAATTACCATGATTTATAATTATTATGGAAATTGTAACAAATCAACATTTTATTAAATTTTCTCTGTCTAAATTTCTAAATTTCTAAATTTTGTATGCTGAGTCTCCAAAATTTAAATAAATTGTAATGTACCTCTTATATTATATATACATCGTATTATATAATCATAAATAATGATGATTATAAATGATCGATACGTTCGATTATACAGTAATAATCGGTAGAGATGTTAACGTGTCCTCATGTAGAATCTAATGTCACGAGCAGCTGTACTCTCGGTCACTTTCGTTTTGCCGTCGATGGATTCGCGTTACAATCAAAAGCGGTCTCGCCACAGCGACAACGATGATTAATCCGCGAGAGAATAACGTGATTACTCATTATACGAAGCGTCAGCCAACGCTTTTGGGTATAATAATCACTTTCTTCCAGCGGGGTCAGTGATCTTCCAGTTTGGTTTTTACTCGCACAATAGCGGATGTCAACAGATTCGCAATTTTATTGTATTCGCCTTGTACAACTTTCGATGAGCCTAAAACAATTGTGTTCATCTTCGTAGTGTTTGAAAAAAAGTTCAAAAAAAATTGCATTATCGCTGAACGATCCCATCTCAAGTCCTGATTCGGGCCCAGCGAATCTACAAGCAGAGAATCTAAATTTAAACTCTCTTAAAAGTGTAATTTTTATTATTTGCTTTCTCGGCTTCGTTAAAAATAATATTTGGGCGATTTTTCAGGTATTCCACTACACATTTACATAATCAAATAATTTT
This sequence comes from Alloplasta piceator, assembly GCA_946863875.1. NCBI lineage: Eukaryota > Metazoa > Arthropoda > Insecta > Hymenoptera > Ichneumonidae > Alloplasta > Alloplasta piceator. The sequence goes on along the minus strand of OX333076.1, from coordinate 5,507,050 downwards.
TTTCATACAGAAATGATTTATTTTTGTACAAAATACTCTGAAATGTTTGAAAAAGCTCGAACCTGAAACCATTCATCCGCGTACAATTTTTGCGTAATTGTTTAAACAAAAAATCGACGATTCTTTAAATTTTTGTACAATTACTATTTATGTGAGCTTAACAGACTTTCTTAGATAATTCATTAGGTTTTGATAGAAGGTAATTACATGAAAATTGAACAATCATTCGTTTTTGAACGTTTCGGAATGTCTTGTATAAAAAATTATTATATTTTGTTTAAAAATGTTAAAAAATGTTTAAACAAATGTTTTTTACCGTCGAAATTTCCGATAGAAAACCCCAAAGGTTTTGATAGGATTCGATTCATGGGAGTGGAGAAAAAAAAACGCAAAAATACACATTTTTTGGACTTTAATTCCGATTCCTTCATTTATTGTAAAATAAAATATTCGAAGTTACATCGGAGTGGCCAGTTGAATTTTCTCCACAGGATTAATTCGGTTCAGAGGTCGTTGACCTTTTGCCAATACCGCGAGGACTTTGTAATGAAAAGGACGTTGTGTAACTCCGCAGACATTTTAAAGTCGTAAAGTTGAATGGGGTTTTCCGTTCCATGTATCCGGAAGTTTGAACGGCGAGCTTTTTATTCGTTCATCAGGGTGAAAATAAAACCAAACGAAAAATGATTATACAAAATTTTTGATAATGTTCATAAACATCGATTCCATTCGCAGGATTCCGGCATTAAAACTTTTCCGATACAGTTGACAAGTTTTACAACGCATCAATCGATCAATAAATCATCGATCGATCATTTGAGGCCAGTTTTTGATTTGGCGGTAATGTAGTATGTTTTTTTTTATTTCGAAAAAAAATTTCAAGACAGCGTTACATCAAAATGACGTTAAAAATATGAAATTATTGGTAACGACATATTGCCAAAATACTTTGTAACAATTTCGAGACGATTGAAAAGCTTTTTATTGAAAAATCTTAATTTAAAAATTCCAAAATAATATGTAATCTCGTGTTCGAAACTACATGTTATTTGGAAATTTTGAAATTACTATTTTTCAATAAAAAATCATTATAATTCTTTTGAATTTTTTATTCATTATCTTCGCAGTAGATATTACTTATTACGAATAATTTCATATTTTTGACAACGATTTGATGCAACGATTCAACTACCTAAAATGTAAAAATACTGACGCTTTCATATAAAATATTCAGCAAAGTCTAAAATGCTCCGGAATGTATTTTTAATCACTACAATAACAATGACTTGTATATTTAAATGTTGACAATACTAAAAGTTATCTTCCTAGTTTATTTTTTGTTTTATTCGTCTATTACAGGTTAATCATTGTAGGGGCTTATTTCTGGGATATTTAACTCATTAAAATCGACAAACTACAGTCCGAAATAAGGTGTCTATTTTCATTTAGTTTATGCCATTTGTGATAAATTGGTTTTGCAAATGGTAAACTAAGTTCAGCCCATTGGCGACGTTTATTTATATTAGATAGTAGCTCTGAAAAAAAAACGTACATTTATGATTACTCATTGTTCCATCTCGAGAATTTTTTTAAACTATTTATTCGTAAATTTTTTGAGAATATAAGAGAAGAAAGAGAAACATAATTACCTCCTTATCATGGTTGTAATAACACTTGTTGGTCAAAAAGGCAGTTTCGCAGAGATCTTTTCCCTCTGTGAAATTACAACGACGAGGTAATTACAAAAAAATTTGAAATGTATTAGAAAAACGTGCAAATTCGAAATTTCTACATCTCGTTTGCTATTCATTTTTAGACATTAGGAGATCCTTCTCTATGAGCTTTTCTAGTTTTGACTCTCTCATGGAGGAAATTTTGTCAAATACGAAAAAATGATGAGGAAAGCGAGCGGCAAAAAATCTGCACAATTTAATAAATTTTTATTATTAATTTTTATTATTTTTATTTATAAATTTTTATTATTAATTATTTTTTTAAAGAATGCAGAAACAAAGTAAACAAAGTAAACAAATGAGAAATTTTACCCCTCAAGCGATTTTCGAAAAAATCAATACCCAAAAACGTTACTCCCAAAATTATCTATTTCGTGAGAGCGATTTCGCCCTTTTTCTAGAAATTTGTGAGTTGCATTGACTTATTAAATTGGATGGAATGATTCAAATTCTATGAATTTTTTTTTTTTTTTTTTTTTTTTTTAATAGCGTACTCTAACTTCGGCTAATTACGAGGTATTGTACTGAAATTTTATCCATATTCAAAATAGTCATCAAGGTTGTTTGCTATTGAATTTGGCAAAAATCAAATTTGACAAGAATTAAAGAATTTGGCAACTTTGCACATTGATTACTTTTTTCCTTTCCTTTTCCTTTATGAGGAAGCAAAATTTGATCGCGATACTTTTTATTTTAGGGAAACTAATTTTCCTCTATGAGGAGTTATTTTTAAACCGGGCCACTTTTTTTTCACCCGCTCCAATTTGTTTCAAAATCTGTCAGTTTGAATCATTAGTCAAATGGAACGTCTGTGATTTTTTAAAGATTTTTTTAGGCGTCCGTTCAAGATTTTCAATTTTTCATTACGAACACTGTATCTCAAAAAATATTCATCAAACAAAAAAAAACATAAGAATAAAAACTTATTTATTTTTTCCACTTTATCGAAAAAAATTAAAATCATAATTTTTCTGCATTGAGAAAATGGAAATTTGGCAAAAAAATGAGAATTTTTTTAAACCTAGTAACACACTTTCGATTTCGCTACAAATTTTACAGGATGTGTGTCATTGGATAAAGAGTCTGCGAAACAAATTTCAGAATGGCACCTGCAATGGTTACGATGAAAAAAAATAAAAACCCTGCGAAATCTCATGACCGCATAAAAATTTCGCAGGGTTTTTATTTTTTTTTTCATCGTAACCATTGCAGGTGCCATTCTGAAATTTGTTTCGCAGACTCTTTACCCAATGACATATATCATGTAAAATTTGTACCGAAATCGAAAGTGTGTTATTAGGTGTAAAAAATGTTATTCTCATTTTTTCGCCAAATTTCCATTTTCTCAATGCAGAAAAATTATTATTTCAAGTTTTTTCGATAAAGTGGAAAAAATAAAAAAGTTTTTATTCTCATGTTTTTTCAGTTTGATGAATATTTTTTGAGATACAGCGTTCATAATGAAAAATTGAAAATCCTGAATGGACGCCTAAAAAAATCTAAAAAAAATCACAGACGGTGAATCACAGAGGGTGAAAAAAAAGTGGCCCGGTTGAAAAAGAACTCCTCCTATGAAGAAACAGAATTATTTATACTCACTGACTGTTCCGCAGGTCTTTATCATTCCCGAAGCGGCTTCTCTGAAGTCCTCGGGAACCATGCTAATTACATAGTCTTCATCGACATTTCCATCATCGTCGAACTTTAATTTGAATTATTTATTTCGTTAAAATCTTGGAAACAACAAATTCATGGAAAACCATCGAGAGTATACTTACCCCTGATATTTTGACCAGCAGGCACTTCATGTAACACTGAAAATCGACTTTTTAAATAACTCAAAACCGAAGTAAATGTTGACAAAATTGAAAAACATAAGGATATTGACAAAATTTATTTATCGCACCATAAGAGCGGGGTCCTCCGCAAATACGCCTCTTCTGCAATCTTTGATGGCCTCTACGACAAAAAAAAAAATTAAGCTGTGAATCAATAGCCAAAAGAATTACTGTCACTGAAATTACGTCTCATAAAAAATTATTTTTCCCAAATTTTTATAGAATCTTAAACCTTGACACTTTCGCCGAAGAAAATGTACTCTATTCGTAATTTTCGTTAATTATCATTGTTAATTTTATTATTTATTTTCTCTCCTTGTAGTCATTGCAAAAAGTGCCTAAATAAAATACGCTTTTGCAAGAAATATGTAATTGAGGCATTCCACGGTATTTCGATCAAAATCTTACCTTGATGATTTCGATTTTCCTCTACATTTTTTTATATAAATAAGGACATTGAAAAAAAATTTCCCAAATTTTTTCAGAATTTTTCGGTCACGCGTTTTTTGGATTAATTTTTTTTTGTTTGAAAAAAAAACGGGTCAACTTTGTAAAATCTGAAAAAATTCAGAAAAATGTAATAAAATATAATAAACTTTTTGGGCTTCGTTCCAAAATCGAGATTTCAATACTCTATGAGTAAAATTCAAAAAATTGGAAGAACAAAAAATGTACTCATAGAGTATTAAAATCTCCATTTTGGAACAAAGCTCAAAAATTTAGTTAAATGTTATTAGATTATTCTAAAAAAAAAAAAAAAAAAAAAAATCCAAAGAACGCGGGACCACAAAATTCTGAAAAAATTTAGGAATCTATATAAAATCTTATATAAAAAATTAAGAGAAAAATCGAACTCATCAAAACAAGATTTTGTCGTGTCATTCCACGAAATTCCGATCAAAATCTTGCCTACATGATTTCGATTTTCCTCTAAATTTTTTATATAAAATAACACATGGAAATACATTTTTCCAAATTATTTCAGAATTTTTTGGTCACGCGTTCTTTGGATTTTTTTTTTTAAGGGACCTCGTTGTAAAATCTGAAAAAAATCAGAATAATCTAATAAAACATAACAAAATTTTTGGGCTTTGTTCCAAAATGGAGATTTTAATACTCTATGAGTCAATTTTTTTTTTACATTTTTTGAATTTGACTCATAGAGTATTGAAATCTCCGTTATGGAACAAAGCCCAAAAAATTTGTTATACTTTTACAAAGTTGTCCCGTTTTTTTCAAAAAAAAAAAAAAAAAAAAATCCAAAAAATGCGTGACTGTAAAATTCTGAAAAAATTTGGGAAATTTTTTTTCAATGTCCTTATTTGTATAAAAAATTTAGAGGAAAATCGAAATAATCAAGGTAAGATTTTGATCGAAATACCGTGGAATGTCTCAATTATATTCGGAAGGGTGGTTTTTGAAGTGGAGAAAAGAAATTGTCGACCAAAATGGACAGGTTTGGTCACGAAAAATTGACAAAAATTGGAGGATTTTTTGAGAAAAGTATTTTTGTTATTCATCACGTTTGTGAGTCTTTGAAATACATTTGGCGAAAACTTACTCTCCTTGACGCCACTTTCGGTGACGCAAGATTTATGCAATACCTCCATCATCTTTAGAGTTGATTCCTTTATGGCCTGCAATGCAAATAAGTATCAGGGTATATTTTTTTAGGTTTTAGCTCCATGAAAATAAAGAAAAATTCGACATTGATCGAAAATATATATCTGATATATTGAATATATCAAATATATTTCGTTCCAAATATTGAGTGTGTGGAATATATTTTATCGTCACGTGAGTCTCTCTTTTTTCAAGCCTGGGAAATTTTTGATTTTCAATGAATACAAGATGAAGAAACTTACGTGGATCTCAGCCATGCACACAATCATCAGAATAAACACAGAGGGCCACATCGTTGATTTTCCCATCGAGATAAACGAAAAAGACAAAAATTATCGGTCCACAAACTAGAGATATCGAGCAGAAACTGAATGGGACAGGATAAGGTCCTGGTACTTTTATACCCTCGTTCGGTAGCGGAATTAATGATGGTTAATGATTGGTAAACGACATTAAAAGCCAGTTGTTTGCCAGTGAAAATGGCGTGCATCGAATTTTCCCGGTTTACCGAGAAAAAAAAAACAGTGCGATAGTTTCTAACAATGACTCTGCGTTAGCTTCCCACTGGATATCGCGAGATTGATCGGAATACCAGGGAAGTAAAGATCAAACCTCCAACCGATTTTGTATCTCATTGCGAACAATTGTAAGCGTTTCTTGGAATCACACGAACGATGCGAAAAGAAAAACAGTATGATTTTGGGCTTGATCAAAGCGGTAGGCGTGTATCGATCGTTTTGCGATTTATAATTATTCGTTATATTTTCCAGAGGCTCGGAAGTACAAGGAAGATTCATTTTAAGATTGATATGTTAGTTGGGAATTTTGTGTCTTCAAATGGGTGATCAATTTTCTATAAAGAAAAGAAAGATACTACTTGAATGCGAAAAAAATAAAAATAATTTTTTTTTGGCATTTAGTATCGATCGATACAAGAGTAGTGTGTCCGATGGCAGAAACAGGTTAGAAACGTCGACCCCTTAATTGAAAGCGACCCGAGTCCGAGTACTCGACGATTCAGGAGGGAACTTGAAAGGCGCATAAGGGTGAGAAAGGGAAAAAGGTAGAAAATTGAGGGGTACGATTCTCGTTTCACATACAATATATCCCCTTCCCAAGTGAATCGAGATTCGCATCTATCAGACTCGTAAATACGTATATGGCTGTTTAAATGCTTATTTCGTTCATTCAACTCTCCCTTGTCTTTTCTGAAAAAATGTTGAACCTGTCATCGGCTATGAAACCGTCAACGATTTCGAGATGAAATCCAATTTTTCGGGTTATATATTATTTCAACTCAATTATAATAATATAATGTTAATATTCGTTAGATAATAATATACTTAATATATTATTGATATTATACTATATAAGGAATATATTTATATATATATATATATATATATATATATTAGGGCGATTTTTTTTACTTTTTTTTCTTCCACTCCCCACCCGAAATTTTGTTGTATATGTCTGAAAGAAAATTCCCTGAAAGTTACAGCCCTTAACATTAACATTAAGTACTTTCCCTTCGCGTGATAAGTTTTTCCATCTAAAATACACGTAAATAAAAAAAAAATTTCGTCAAAATGTTACCACTCTGCGGTTTTTTATGCTATCACATTGATTTTGGTCGCAATTTACGTAGAATTGAACGATCTGTAAAAGTGTCCTGGACAGCGTAAGTGTAACTTACACTGGTGAGATGGTACAGGTCCCTAAAGTTGATTTTTACTCAAAATTCTCGATTTTTTGCTGTTATCTCCGAAATGATTAACTTAACCGAAAAATCATAAATAAAAATTTTGTTGGAAATTTAATTTCCTACAAAAAAGGTCCTCTAGACCTAACTGCTAAAATTAATATTTCTTGAGATATTGAACCTTAACTTATTTATGGTATAAAATTTGTACAGTTTATCGAACAAAAATTGTTAAATTGTTGATTTTCCATATCATATCACCATATCACATATCATATCACCAGTGGTGAAATGACATGGAATATCAACAATTTGAAACTTTTGGTTCGATAATCCATAACAAATTTCATATCACAAATAAGTTAAGGTTTAATATCTGAAGAAATATTAATTTTAGCAATTAGGTCTAAAGGACCTTTTTTGTTGGAATTTAAATTTCCAGAAAAATTTTTCTTTACATTTTTTCGGTAGAGTTAATAATTTCGGAGATAACAGCGAAAAAACGAGAATTCTGGATAAAAATCAACTTTAGTGACCTCGTACCATCTTACCAGTGTAAGTTACACTTACGCTGATCAAAACACTTTTAGAGATCGTTCAATTCTGCGTAAATTGCGACCAAAATCAATACGATAGCACAAAAAACCGCGGAGTGGTAAAATTTTGAAGAAAAAAGTTTTTGATTTACGTGTATTTTAGATGGAAAAACTTATCACGCGAAGGGAAATTACTCAATATTAATATTGAGGGCTGTAATTTTCAGGGAATTTTCTTTCAGACAAATTTTCTTGCAACAAAATTTTGGGTGAGGAGTGAAAGAAATAAAAAAAGTCGAAAAAATCGCCCTAATATATAAATATATTATTAATATTATATTATATAACGAATATAATTTATACCATTTCATATGTCAAATAATTTTTCTCATTTAATTACGTAACGAGGCTGGAACGCGAATAGGAACTTGATAAATTCGATTGGCGTTTATTATTCGGTAGGAATAATGCGATCAAGGGTGATTATTATTTTATGATGATATTATAATTTATTAAATACATCTAAAAAAAGAAAATAACGTTCATTTTATCGTTTATATATATTTGTGTATTTATAGAGTGTGTGCATGTATACAAAAATTCACCCTTATTATATAGAACGTTCCCATAGAAATAAACTTTGTTCGTTGGCATCGTGAAGTCGTGGGAACCGCGCCCCGCTCGATGTTATAAAAGCATTGTGGACGATTCTTTTTTTTTTTCTTTTTTCACGGCTCACCATTCATCGGTATTCTCGATTGGACCCTCAAGACTCGTCGAGATTATCGCACGCGCAGTCTTCAATTTTTATTTAAGGGTGTTTCCAAATTGTAAAGAAAACGCTCGTTATTAATAATTAACAATCAATTGACGATAACCTTTTTTTTATTGCAGAAATACGCGGACTGGCCAATTCATTCTACAATAAACCTCAATCTCGGTGAGTCCTATAATATTTATTTATATTTTTTATTATTATTTATATTTTATTTATATTAACTATTATTTATAATTATATTTTTTATGAATGTCTTATTTTTTAATGGAAAAAACAATTAAACTTGAAGATCCTCCTTTAGAGACCTTTCTATTTTCCAATAATGAATTTAAAGGACCTTTTGATTTTCCGAAAATTCTTGCTTTTCCAAAAAAAATTGGCTCCATTATACGAAGTTTTGAAATTGAAATGGAAAAAAATCAATTAAGAGGGAAAGCTACTTACAGGGATGGAAAAATCGTGAATGTCACAAAATTTTTATATTAACGTAACAAAGTATGAAAGGAACAGGTCAATGTTATCTTATTAAGTATATGTTTAACTTGCTCTATATCAATTTTTATTGGAAAACCCAAAATATAAACAGCGATTATTATCTTGAGGACAAACAAAATTGCCCTTCCATTGTCCCATTGATATCCCGGTGAAGGGTTATCTAAAAAAATATATGTATGTGTATATATATTAGGGTGGGTCAAATAAAATTACTATTTTTTTTCCCTCGATATCATGAAAAATGTATTGTTTGACATCTCAAAAAAACCCTCTGCAAGTATTAGCTCTTTATATTTAAATTAAGAGGTCCCGCATCGTAAATTTTTATTTCCCATTTAAATAACATAGGATTTTTTTTTTTAACTGTGGAATTTTATTAGTCTTTAACCGTTGAGGTTAGGAGAGTTTTTTTAGCACATTTGTGTAGAAAATTCAAAGTCTAATAAAATTCAAAAAAAAAAAAAAATTCCTATTACGTTATTTAAATGGGAAATAAAAATTTGCTATGAGGGACCTCTTAATTTAAATATGAAGGGCTAATACTTGCAGAGGGTTTTTTTTGAGATGTCGAACAATACATTTTTCATTATATCGAGGGAAAAAAATAGTCATTTTATTTGACCCACCCTAATATATATTAATATCTATGCAAATGTAGATATCGTTGAGCTTAGCCATTTTTTCTTTAATTATTTACAAAATGGCGACGACTTAAAATTTATTTATTTATTTCATCCTTAAGGTTCTTTTTTTATTTCAGCAGGTTTGATAAAATGTAATTATCAACATTTTTTAAATCAGCCACGTTCAGCCTTAGCCAATATGATTATAAATATGTAAAAAATGTTAGTTTTTTGAGGAAAATACGTTAAAAGATATCGTTGACTTTTTGTTGATATAAAGTTATGGATTTTCTAAAATATTGGTCCCCAAACAATTTCAAATGTACTTTTCATACATTAAAATTAAATTTCTTACACTGAAAAAAAAAATGTGTGAATGTACAAAATCTGCAGTCAAATACGTTCAACTAGATAATTTAGTTAGTAGAATTCAACATTTTTTTGCCTGAATAATATTTTAGCCAACCGAAGCGCAGAATTGTTCAAAAAACTAATGATTTAGTTAAAACAAATAAATATCTAGTTGAACGTATTTGACTGCAGATTTTGTTCATTCACACATTTTTTTTTCAGTGTATTATTAATATTATTAATAATTAAAAAATATAATTAATAATTATGATACATTATTAATATTATTAATAATTATCATGTGAAATTAATACTTAAATTAATACTTATAATTAAAGAGAATTTTTTTCGAAAATTTCGAATCACCTTTTGGAAAAATCGATTACAGTTCCTCGTTACCGACCGAGCGACTCTATAGAGTCATATTGACATTTTTTTAGAATAAGTTATCGTGTATGGAGAAAAAAAGTTTGATGCCAATCAGGGATATGTGACCTCAATTTATAATTGCGGTAATCCGATTTCAAGGAGCAATTGAATATTATACATGTATAGAAAATTCTTGCGATTTTTTTTTCCATGACAATAGAACGAATGGTTGTGTGCCAAATTCGACGATATATACCTATATATGGGGCATTCCATACCAAGTCGACCTGAGTATGACCCTCGACCTCACTGATTTCGTTTACGATTTTTTATATGATTCTTCCTACTCAAAATAGCATTCAGAATTTTTTTCAGATTCTTAAAACCAAATTTGAGTACGTTATGATTTTTTGAACATTTTTTTCGAAAACCTCGAGGGCCGTAGTTAAAAAATCTGAAAATATTCTCAAAAATACGGTGTCAAAAATGAAATTTTTTGACCCAAAATACATGATGTCCAGGATTTCCCTTCCACCTCAATTTTAGGTTTTTATGAAGAAAACGTAAAAAAAAATTGTTGCTGAAATTGATCTACCGTGAAAAGTGGCTTGAATATTTTTATCGTTAACCAACAATTTTTTAAAATAGTTGGTTGATTTCTGCATCTATTTTTTTTACGTTTTCTTCATAAAAACCTAAAATCGAGGTGGAAGCGAAAGCCTGGACATAATGAGTTTTGGGACAAACATTTTCATTTTTGACACCAGAGTTTGAGAATTTTGTCAGATTTTTAAATGACGGCCCTAGAGGTTTTTGAAAAAAATGTTCAAAAAATCATAACGTACTCAAATTTGGTTTTTCAAAATCTGAAAAAAATTCTGAATGCTATTTTGAGTTGGAAGAATCATAGAAAAAATCATAAACGAAATCAGCGAGGTCGAGGGTCACACTCAGGTCAATTTGGTATGGAATGCCCCATATACACGAACGTATGTGCAGTAACTTCATGGGACCATTATAGTGGTGTTATGAGGTCTCCCTTTTGTGCGAACGCGAGGTGGAATCGAGGAATATATTTATGTGTGAAGGCATGGACGAATGTGTCGGTGAAACGAGAAGCCTTGACGCTATAAAAATTCCCATGCGAATATATTAAACTCCTCCCCTCTGCCCAAGTTTTCTCTCACACCGTTATAAAACGCATATTCTTGTCGATTGAAGTTGCGCAAGGCAAACACGAACTTTCGCATTCTCAAGTCAAAGTCGTCCATCGCCGGATAATCCTCTGATTGAAAAAAAAATTGAAATTATTATTTTTATAATTTTAAAGTTATTTAAAATAAAAATTTGATTCATGTAGAATATATTTAATTTTTTTTCCGCTGACGGTTCGAATTTTCAAGTGCATGAATGAAGTGCACTAAGAAAATAGTTTATTTGTAGTAAAGAAACATATTTAGTTGGGACTTTTACTTGAATATTCCTTAACTGTTACAAAATTTGTTAGTCGTTAAAAAATCATTTTATTTGGGTCAACATAATTCATCAACTGTTAAAAAATATTAATTTAATTTATTAACTGTAAAAAAATTATTGATTTCGCCATATTCAATTATTTTTTAACAGTTAATAAATTATTTTGACACGAATAAAATATTTCTTAACGACGTACAAATTCTTCTTTCTTGATTCTGTGTGCTGATAATCAAAATAGTCCTCTGTATCCCTCAAAGCTCATCGTACTGTACAAACGTAGCTGTAATCCATTTACCAAGGGAGAATAGGGGATGCTGGTACATTAGTTACAAACTTAGATGTATCGAGGGGTTGCATTAGGTAGACCAAGATAGATCTCGAGTGATGCTGAATTGCGTTGCAATAGTTAGCTTCGTTCTATTCAGCGTGGAAATACCTGTCGCAAACGATCCTTTATTATGGGAATATCGTAGCATGTGGGGCGACACTGTATATTGAATCTATATGGCCAATTTCGCCGATTATATCAGGGGAACTATCAGATTCTCAAATGGAATGATAAAAATTGAACCCTTTATTTCCAAGTTCAAGTTCAAGTTTCGCATCCAAGTTTCTCATCAAATCAATTATCTTATCTTATCAAAATAAAATTCCTATCAATTCTTACCAAAAATAATTGATTCTCAAATCGAACTATAAAAATTTCACCCTTTTTTCCAAGATCAAGTCCAAGTGTTGCATCCAAGTTTCTCATCAAATCAACTTTCTTATCCTATTAAAATAAAATTTCTATCAATTCTCATAAAAAATAATTGATTCTCAAATCGAATTATAAAAATTGCACCCTTTATTTCCAAGTTTAAGTCCAAGTATTGCATCCAAGTTTCTCATCAAGTCTCATTAAATCAATCTTCCTATCTTATAAAAATAAAATTCGTATCAATTATTATCAAAAATAATTGATTCTCAAATCGAATTAGAAAAATTGCACCCTTTTTTCCAAGATCAAGTCCAAGTGTTGCATCCAAGTTTCTCATCAAATCAACTTTCTTATCTTATTAAAATAAAATTCGTATCAATTATTATCAAAAATAATTGATTTTCAATTAGAATGATAAAAATTGAACCCTTTATTTCCTAGTTCAAGTTCAAGTTTTGCATCCAATTTTCTCATCAAATCAATTATCTTATCTTATCAAAATAAAATCCTATCAATTCTTATAAAAAATAATTGATTCTCAAAGAGAATTATAAAAATTGCACCCTTTATTTCCAAGTATAAGTCCAATTTTTGCATCCAAGTTTCTCATCAAATCTCATCAAATCAATGTTCTTATCTTATGAATATAAAATTCCTATCAATTCTTATAAAAAATAATTGATTCTCAAATATAATTATAAAAATTGCACCTTTTATTAGTCAATCATCGCTTGGCTATCCCACTTCTCAATTTGTCTTGTAATAAAAAAGAACAAATTGTTGGGAAACGAAAAATCGCTTTTTAAAAGTGCTCATCTTGAAAATAGCACTTTTGGTTTTACAACCCTCCTCATCTGATAAATGGACAGAGGAAGAACCGATATTTTTTTTAAATTTGCTTAATTATTTCACAAAGTTTTTCCCTGATATACATAAAAATACCGCAAAAAATTTTGTTTATATTTTTTTTTAAGATGAGATTTATATAGATTTTTTTAATGTACTAACTTTTTTAATTATGACGTCTTATCACATCTTATAAATCTTATCACATCTTATGAATATAATATGTGAGTGAAGATTGTTAGAATTGGCCATATATATATGAGTTTTGTATCGTGTCCGCCATTATTGCACTCTCTAATTCCTGACCATATGGTTTCAAAGTTTCCATGCATCCCTATATCTGTTCTCACTACTGTTCCACCCTGGCCCTATGATGATTAATGCATAGGCGTCAAATGCAATAAATTCGAACGCCATGATAATTTTTTTTTCTTATTTGTATTTATTATTGATATTTCATCTATGATCATTAAATTAATAATTAATGATTAACACTCCATAATCTTTTGGGTTGAAATAAAAACTTGCAAAACTTGATAATCGTTGATCAACGATGCATTTTTTATGTTCTATTTTTTCAACAAATAATTTTTTTTGAAACATGAGCTCATTCATCGTATGCAGACTATAAAATTATAAATCCCAATTCCTTACTGAAGGCCCCAAAATACTTGACGATTTTTGGAAATCAATCAATTTGGAAATCTGTTAGGAACAATGAATTTCATTCATAAATGAACCCCCTTAAAACGATGCAAATTTCAGCATCGTTATCAAAAAGTGTTTTTTTTTCTTCATACTGAAGATTTGGCATAAAATATGTCATATGCAGAGGCAAAATCGCGCAATCGATTTCGGTGGGAGTTTCAAGTGTACAAAACTCTCGCCCTCGGCGCGTCGCACCTGAAAAGCGCGAAGGCGGCGCGCGTGTTCTCCGACAAACTCCTCCTGTGCTGTTGCATTTTTTCTCTCTTCTCATTTTTTTTCTTTTTTTTTTTTGCATTGTTAGCATCAGTTTCACGCAGCTGCACCGAGCTCTTCATCGCTCCATCGTGTGCGAATATACGCGGCTGCGTCACGTACGAAATAATTGCTTTCTATTTCAGGTTTTTCTTTGCAACCCTTTCCTCTTGCTAAATGATGCCCACATCGATTTTTGTACCGCGCATGTCGTGAAAAACATTTTTTATGCACGAGAAAAAATGTTATGGAAGTCTGGAAACTGAAAAATAATTTTTACCATGATTTTTAGGGTTCTGCACCTTAAGGGGGAAAATACACCTGGAAACGTAAAAAAGCTAATTTTCGAGAATTCTTTCCAGGGAAACTATTGGAATGATTAGAACGGGGTTTCTTCTAGTTGAAAATATAAACTTTCAAGAATGTTTTCATTTTTTTTATATCTAAAAATGTTGCAAATTCACGGAGCACTTAATGTAAACGATCGAAATTTCGACGTTTTTTAATTAATTTTTTCAAATAACAAAATAAAATGCGATCATTTTCAAATGTTTACATGTTGTTATTTGTATCTTCAAGAGTACGAAAAAAATTTTATTCACTTAATTTTACGTGATTTTGTTTATGATTTTGTACGTCAAAGTGGAGTCCTCGAAAAAAAAGGTGACTTGTTTTGGGGAAGCACACACAACTCTTTCCGTATAGTCATCTGAAATTAAAAATTCGAAGAGATTATTGTTTCGTAGGCTTAATTCTAGTGCTCTAACCTACAATATGCATATTTTAAGAACAAAAACGAAATGGCGGACTTGTGAACAAAAAGATCTTCAAAATCGATTTTTTAAAAATAAATTGTTTAAAAAAATTTATCTATTATTAAAAAATTAAATGTTTTAGAGGTTAGGTATTTAGCTACGTGTGTCTAAAATAACGGATAAAATTTTTAGCCAAAACGGTTGAATAGTTTTTAGTCAGTGCTTCCCCGAAATTTCGAAAACGTAGTTTCGAGAAAAACGCGTTTAAAGTTTTGACAACAGATTTTGTATAAAAAAATTATATTTAAATTGATTAGCAAAAATGTAAAAACTTTGGGCTAAAACTTTGTCATTTTTTGGAATTTTCACTTGAAATTTTAAGAACTCAAACTTTAAGAAAATCCAAAAAATAAAAAGTCGATTTTTCGGACCCTGCCAAATATTCCCCCTTAAAACGAAAAAACAGAACCCCTGTAAAATCGTCACCATTGGTCCGTTACAAAACAGTTTTTCTCGAAAACTTTGTAACTTGGAGATTTTTAATTTCAAAATTTTTCAAAACTTAATCTCTGAAGCGAATTTTTTTAAATTCAATTCCAATCGTCCTCATCATTGAAACGATAAAATGGGAAGACTTATTCTTTAATCCGTATGAAGCTTCAATATGCTTAGGGGAGGATTATGTATATGAGGAGTTCTTTTTCAACCGGGCCACTTTTTTTTTCATCCTCTCCAATTTTTTTCAAAATCTGCCAGTTTGAAATATTAGTCAAATGGAACGTCTTTGATTATTTTTCGACTTTTTTTAGGCATCCGTTCAAGATTTTCAATGTTCTTTATCCAATGACAGACATCCTGTAAAATTTGTATCGAAATCCAAAGTGTGTTATTGGGTTTAAAAAAATGTTATTCTCATTTTTTTGCCAAATTTCCATTTTCTCAATGCAGAAAAATCATGATTTTAATTTTTTTCGATAAAGTGGAAAAAATAAAAAAGTTTTAATTCCTATGTTTTTTTTGTTTGATGAATATTTTTTGAGATACAGTGTTCGTAATGAAAAATTGAAAATCCTGAACGGACGCCTAAAAAAATCTTTAAAAAATCACAGACGTTCCTTTTCACTAATATTTCAAACTGGCAGATTTTGACAAAAATTGGAGAGGGTAAAAAAAAAAGTGGCCCGGTTGAAAAAGAACTCCTCATATACGAGATGCGACGTGATAATTCATTCGTGAATCTAATAATTAACATTATCATTTACCTGTACGTGTTACCATTACGCATTTATGTCCCGTTGTACAAGCGATTAAACACGAAATTAATATCACCCTCTCGATGTCGGAGCAAATATGCGACGATTTACTTGCCAGTGTGCTCGAAGGGGTGAATTCGAATCCCTGATAATTACGTGTCTCACCCTCCGTCGAAATTCCGCCAACGTAACAATGGAGGGTTCGAACATTGCAAATTCCATTACCTTTCAATATTACTGCGCGCTTTTTCGATAGCAAAATACACGAAATCAAAGGATTACATTATTATTATTATTATTATTATTATTATTATTATTATTATTATTATTATTATTATTATTATTATTATTATTATTATTATTGTTGTTATTGAGGTTGTTGTTGTTGTTGTTGTTGTTGTTGTTTAAAGGGAATTACCAATCCCTTCAGATAATGACAATTTTCGAATTTAGAATCCGAACATTAATCACAAGTCTCACAATAATCGTATAAAATATAAATTGTGTTCACAAATTGTAAAACTTGTAATTATAATTCATAATTGTATGTTTATAAACCTTGTGGCATAATTTATTACAATTTTTGAACAATTCAAATATAAATTTGATAATCATATTAATTATAAATTCATGAAGACTTGAATTATCGTTTCATCGAAATCATGCTCTAGAATTATACATTTATGTAGTTATTGCAGTCGAAAATTGAATTTTTTTTTATTGGTGATATTACGGAAAGTGAATATTATTTTGAAATTAGAAAAGTTGCCCGAGTAATTACATGACGATTAAAGTTGTAATATTTTACGAAATATTAGAAGCGAGAAGACTCTTTATTCCCGAAGGGATTCGTTTTAAGGTACTGGTCTACTTTAGAAAGCAAAAAAAAAAGCAAATTTTTAATGGATTGCCAGCATTTTTAATTTTTCTTTAAATAAATAATTTTTCTGATTTTTCTTTCAATTGATCGTTCGAAACTTCAAGTGCATAATTTTGAAGATTTTTTTTCTCAGCTCCTTTATCAGATATGACTATAAAACTGTTATTGCAACATTGTTTCATCCTTCGAAAGTACAAAAGAAAAATTAATTTTTTATTTTCATTGTTTGAATCATTTATAGAAGGCGCCAAAGTCGAAAATGTCTTTTCTTATGGCCGACAGTTAATCTCAGGATTGTCAAGTTTGAAACAAAAAAAAACAGCATTTTAAAGAGGAAGGTTGCTTACACAACAATTAACCACCGTTAATGAAAAATCGATTTAAACAAAAAAGTGGTCGATGTTTGAAGTGAAAATAAAAATTTAATTTTTCACAATTTATTTCAAACATCCGCCATTTTTTTTGTCGATTTTCCATTAATGGTGGTAAATTGTGTAAGAAACCTTCTTCTTTAAAATGTTTTTTTACTTAAAGGTCCAAACTTTAAGAATATGCAAAAAATTAATTTTTAGAAAATTCTAATACCAGAATATCGCCTTAGATCAGAACTTTGACTTTGGAGTACCCCTTAAGTTTTCTCCAGGGATGATTGCTTTGAAGTTTTTTGGTGCAATTTTCTTCCGCATTTTCTCTTTTCGTTCCCGCTCAAACAGAATGAATTTCCTCGACTTTTTATCGTCCTTTTTTGGCTTTTCATTCGTCTCTGACTATCAGCAATGTTTATAGATGCACATTTCCCTCTCTCTCATCTATTGATACATAAAGTGCCGCGAGAAAAGCCTTTCTTCACTTCTCTTTTTCCTTTTCAATTGGGATATGGTTCTCGTGCCTCTTCGACGGGTCCCCGTTTTGTGTGTCTCGGGCAGATGTACGAACATTTGCCGTGGCAGCTGCGCGTTTATACGCACAATCCATACCACCACCAATCGGCCCTTGGAACAACCCCCGTGCCATCATTTCCTAGCGGCCACGTTCATGAAAAATGTAAAAAAAAAAGAAATTTTTTTCTATCGATTTTACGCTAATTATGCATTTTCCAAATGAGTTAATTCCTTGCAATTAAAAGTTTCGAAAATTTTGGAATTAAAAAAAAATTGATGAAGAACTTACAAATAATAATGAAGAGGGAGACCTTAAAACGAACGGCTAAATTGAAAATTCTAAAAAGGGGCTTTTAAATTTAATTGACATTCGATTATCGATTACTTATGGATTTAATATCGAGCTGTCATCTTTATGTAGCCATATTTTTCATAATAATATTATTATTAATATTTAAATAATTATTTTCATTTTTATGGTTTTTCAAAATGTTTTGTTCCGAGAAGATCCCGAATAGTTACCGTAAAACGATTAAACGCGATTTAGCGCCTAATTTTCACCAATTAAAAAAAAAAGAATGGTCAGAGGTATGGCTCAGGTGAAAAGGGGGCCCGTTGAGTCCCATTCACGTCACTGCCGACGAGAGACCCAAGCTTGGAGGGGATGGCAGAGGTGAAAACTGAAACTTGGCTCTCAACGATCGGGTGCTAGTTTAGTTGGCATTCGCGTTTCGTGCCTTGAAGCAGGGGCGGGGGGTTTGGGTTTGCGTATCGAACTTCGCCGATAAACCTAACTGTCAAAGTTAACCGTGAAGATGTCTCGTGTCTCCAATCACGATTAACCTCGATCCGTCAGTTTTATTCCTCCTATCGTTGAAAATTGGCATAAGAGAAAACAATCAATTGGCAGATTGTCAAAAGGATTCCTTTAAGCCACATTAAGAGAAACAACGGGAATAAGGGTTAGGACAAATCAAGGGGTTAGTAATCGAAAACGGCCCCGAGGATCGATTGCGACAAGTGAAAACCAAAAAATCCTCTCGGGACAACACTAAATTGATCGAGGAATCTCCCTCGGTTCGTCGGAAGAGCGCTTGACGTTGAAACGTACTTTGAGTTCCGGTGGGGTCGCCAGGAAGTAGCTTAAGCGTGACGGTGCGGTTAACGCCGGCTCCCGAACCAACGGAAAAACGTGGGAACCAACAAAGTGGTGTTCACCTTTCCTTATGCCACGAATAATCCCAACTGCTTGATACCACCACTTTGTACAGGCGCTTTATACGTTTTGCCTGTGGCATTTACTTCATCAGGTAGCTCGGCTTGTTATTATCGCAAGAACGTCAACCCTAACCCCCGGCCGGGTTAAAATAAGCGCCCGAGGTTAATCCAGTAACATCAGCAAGGATCATCGTCGTCCATCCAACTCCGACCAAGGCTTTCGCACAATTTGCAACTTTGCCCGGGGCGATCAGTGGAATTTTCCAGCCACGACGCTAAATTCATTTTTCAAAGTCATCAAGTGCTTCGAACAACTAACTCCTCTCGCTCTTTGCGTCTCCGGCTGGAATAATTATCGGACTTGACCTCCAACGACGGAGTTTGCTTCAAGCTTCAACTTCGAAAGTGCCGGGTCGATCCAGACCGGGAAGCGAGGATTCTGCCGGCGAAACAGGTTGAAAGGGTTGGGGAGAAAACATCAAACCGAGAGTGAACAATAAAGTCAGAGGTCAAGTTTAATGGCGTTTTACGTCTTGATAGAGATAGGAGCAAAGTCTATCCTGATGACATTCAATTTTGTGAAAAACCAGTTTTACTGGTAAACAAAGACCTTTAGGAAGAACCTTCCTGCCGAACCTCTCCGAAGAACCTTCCACTTAAGTGGTTTCCATCAAAGACCTCGAGTGATGCATTTTTCCATAAACATTTATCAATCCATCCCTCTGGCATTTCTTGTAAATCCCTCCATATCGGCACGAACTCGGTCCATCAGCTTCTTCGAATACGACAGCTTCGAATGCTCAGCAGTTTGAATGAACTTTGGTAATATCTTCGGAAGATTCGTACCTTCTCTCGACAGTGTTTAGATTCTATCCGTTGGATCATTCAATTCTGAAGGTAGCTTAACCTACGGGTTTCTGAATACGGATAAGTGTAAAGAAAGTTGTGGAAACATTGGGTCGAGACTGACCCACGACCTTGCAAATACAAGACAATAACAGCAATTTGTGAAAAAATTGGTCTGGAATTAAAAGTTCATCTTGGGAGCATTTGCCTTCCACTCCATTTCTTCTGCCGTGTTTATCCGGTGCAGTTCTGCGTTATTTTGGATCCAAATACCCATAATTAAGATCCTAGACTCTAGTCGATGGAATGACACTTATGACCTTTCGGATACAGATAAAGAAAGAGTTAGTTAAAACACTAAGCTGGATTCTAGTGTTTGTTATTGGAGACTATGGGGTCAAGTTGGTTCTGTTCGCGGTGTGTGTTCCAACGCAGATTCTGAAGGATTCTACCCTTGACTGGTACGAGCTGCTGATACTCAAAGGCCAAAACAAAAATCTTGAAAACATTGCGCTAGTCTAAATAAAAGCCATTCGGTTAGGTTCACGGATAACCAATACAGGTCTCGCTTTGGGGAGGGTTCATAAAGGACTGATCCCTTCGTTCCCCTATCTGAGTTGGGTTTAGGAACAACGGAGGATTGAGCGAGACACCGTTGGCCCAAGGGAGGCTCAACGATAAGAGGGAGACGGGTGTCTCTGTGGATGGGAATGAGGCAGAGCTAACCTAACCGGTTGGAATCCCACTCTGGGCGCACCAAGCTGTGACGTCAGATCACTTCTCGGGTCTGGGAGTTGTATGGCCAGTTTCAGAGCCAGTCGGCGTTGTCTCGCTGCTGCTCGCAGCCACAAACGGGAAAGGAAAAAACAAGGACAGGACGAAGAAGAAGCCTAGTCGTGGCACGAATCGTGCGGAACGCCAACCAAGCTGTCTTCGACCCAAGAAGACGAGTCCCTACTCTGTCCTCTCTCTCTGCCTCTCTCTCGCACGATACCCAAACGCATCATGGCATCCAGACTTCTTACCTGCTCTTCGTGGACTTGAAAACCATTCTCGATCGTAAAATGAAGCTTCTCTGAAACTGTTCGTCGTTAATACAGTTCATTATTCTGCCTTGGACACACAAAAGGATTGATGGAAACATCGCTGACACCTGTTGAAGATTGACTCCAAATTTCTAGCCTGAAAGTGAGCATACCCGAACTTTTTTGGGGTGTTTGTTTGGACAAGGGTTGAATCGGCCTATTGAGGCTAAAAAGTGAGCATTCCAGAATCTTCGTAAGTGCCTGACGATTTGGATCTTGAATAAAGGTCGAAAATTCTTCTGTTTTTGTGACTAATGTCGAGGTTACCAGTGCGGCGTCAAGAGTGCCCCTTAAATGGAAATTACGCGAGAAAGGAGATTCGCGTCGAAAGTGAGAGAGCAATGTCGTCAACTTGTGACGCCGATATTGGATCGCGTTTCGCGCTGTGGGAAGGAATAACGACCCAAAATGAAAGTGAATAAAATTTTTTGGGAATATAAGTGTGAAAGTAAAGAAAAACCGGTATTAGCTGTTTTCTTCGCGGTGCCTGATGAATACCGACCAACAGAAGCTATTTCTAGCCAGCGATTTATCTCGCGATAGATCAATGGATCAAGATTCATAGATCCTCGAAGAATTCATATCCTCAGTCGGATCGATTCATCGATCGAGCTCGAATGCGCGAGCACGAAGTGATTACCTCCAAACCTTCGACGATTGCGAATTATCGATATATCGAGATCCATAGATCCATAGATCATCGGAGTATCGATCGCCAGTTCTTCAGCTGTTGATAAATGCTCAATGTAACAGTACACGAAGTACCTCCGAACCTTCGACGATTGCGAATGATCGATATATCGAGATCCATAGATCCATAGATCATCGGAGTATCGATCGCCAGTTCATCAGCTGTTGATAAATGCTCAATGTCACAGTACCCATCCAAAGTAATTGATCGAGAAAGATCGATAGATCATTATTGATCCATAGATCGCGATCTATAGATCCAAACTTTCCGCGTCTGTGAGCAGGCGGCCAATGGGCGTGCTCCTTGATCTCTTTGCTTTCCCTTGTAACCGATCCAACGGAATAAAGATAAAAAAAAGGATCCGAGGGCAAAATCGAGCTGCCTCAAGGGAGCGGGAACAACGAAGAGGTGGAAGGTAATACCTGGACGTGTATATACAAAATCTATATCTATATATTATGGCGAGGAGCGTCGAAGGCGCAGGCGCGAGTTTCGATGAGCGGTGAAGTTGCAGCGTTGTGAAAAACGGACACAGTGCACGATCAACGAGCAACGACGACGCTCGCGTCGATCGAAACGATCGACGATCGATCGTTGGTGCGGCGCATGCGCGTGGCTTCAAATCTTCCTTTTTCCATTGTGTCAGTGAAATATTGCGTTGGTGCAGCCTCGTTATTGGAAAATACTCCTGTTTATCGGTCGTTACTCATCGCTCCACGTGACTTCCGGTCCCGGTGTTATTATTTTTTCCTCGTTTCCGGCGATCGGCAAGGAGCCCTTACGACAAAATCGCCCGGTTTCAAACGGTTTCTCGAGCACCTGCTGCTCGTTTTGACCGAGCTCAAACAGCGAGTGCGCTTTTATATTTAATTTTTTATTCACACAGATTATTAGTGTTTATAAGAATATATAAGTGTGCAGGATAATCGTCCTTGGTGCTGAAAAGTTGGATTACAGGTGCTTGTTTCTTGTTTTTGATCGTTAATTAATTTTATCTTTTTTAACGTGGGCAAAAAATTATTTAAATTTAAAAAAATTTAAAAACAAACTCGAAATTGGTTTGTAGTGCACTTGGTAAATCGGTAATCTTGTGCGCGGGTTGAACAACGCAACGTGAAAACATTTTGTTGGATATTCGTAACTTCGAAACTGGAGAAATAATTATTGTTATTGTTATTAATAGTGGAAATAATAATAATAACAAAATGGGAAATCATCCATCCGCCCACCAACCGCTCGAAAGAGCCACCAGCCACAGTGGGAATGCTCTCCGACTATCGGTATGTATTTCTATATATATATACATACATATGTGTATATACATATATATTAGGGTGGCCCAAAATGCGTGTTATTTTTAGATTTTATTCGGCATCGAGATTCTTGCACCTTGTGACAAATGGAAAAACTTCTCGTGAGAAGAAAAGCCTGGCATTTTTTTTAACCCCTTCCCCTGTCGTGTCGAAATTTCTAAAAATTCTTGCAGCGCAATTTTGAGATTAATCCCACTACTCTTTGATCTATGATATTGTTGTATAAGAGTATTTTTTTTTTGTCAATTCGGATTTGCGATTTCTTTAAATTACTGTTTCATTGTCATTTAAAAACATAAATTGGATTTTAATTAATTTACAATTAATTTAAATTAATTAAAAATTAATGTTTAATTAATTATGAATTTAATTAATTTTTTTTCACTGCCAATACTTGGTGAATGAATCTTAAATCTTCTTTTATTATTCAGAAGAATTGTTTACAAAGTACTGTGGAGATTTTTAATTTTTTTTTTTGAGGGAATACATGTGTTGATTTTATCGACTGAAGTTTCCAACGTTCAGATAAATGAAAAATCAATAAATTTATTCTTTTGAAAAACAATTTCTAGATCTTGTTATCATTTCAGAAATAATTCTTGAAACATCCTCTAATTTTTTAATTCGTTATTTGCCAAGTATTTGCAAGCTCCTTTGATTTTTTATTAAATTTATCGATTTCTCGTTCAACTGAACGTTAGAAACTTTAAATACATTTTTTATCGAGTAGATTTTAATTGATTTTTGTTTTTTGTGAAGTTTTTTGGAGAAGTCATTGAATTTTTAGCGAGTTTCACGCAAATAACGACGGCGCCATAATCCAATATAATATATCGTTTATAATATTATATATTGTTTATGAAAATGACGTAAAAATTTGCATATAGATAATATTTTTTCCATCGTATTTGCCCAATTTTCTAAATATAATTTTTCAATATTTTGAAACTTTTTGAACGATAATTCAGAAAAAAATAATTCGATTAAAATAGAGGCATCTTTGTCAAGAACCGAAATAAAACATACTTCCTCAAAATACACTGTTTTCATTTCATTTTTCGAGCATTCTTTTCTCCGAGCATAAAACTCAACATTGTTTAACTTTTCCAACGAAACATTTTTATCGTTCATTTATCGCGCACCGAGGATCAAATTATTGTTGAAAGCCACGTAAATTCGATTACGCAGCATATTCGTTATAATCGAATCAGTCTTCGCTCGCGAAATTGCGGAGCACATGGCTGCTACGTTCAACGAAAGCACTTTTGCGATTTAAAAAAATTATAAACTCATCAATAAGCTTTTATCAAAATTGACAAATTTTCTATACATATTTTTTCCAATAATTATCCGCGATGTTTCTGCCTGGCAAAATCAATCGTTCGACTAATTCTCAAAAACTGACTGATTAAAAAAAACTATTTTTTTCCATAATTGTACCAAATAGATAAAGTTGGAAAAACAATCCTTCAACGAAAAATTTATTTTCGTAAATAATAAAAATAAATTTAAAAGAAATCGTTCTGCTTAATTTTTTTGAAATAAAAAAAAATATTTTTCAATTTTTTAAATTATTTAATTCATTGTCTAAAAATTAATTCAATTTAAAAAACATTTCAAAGTAAAAAACTCAACGAAAAATTAATTTCCTTCAATAATAAAAATAAATTTAAAAAAACAGTTTTGTTTAATTTTGTTTTAATAAAAAAAAAACTTTCTAATTTTTTCGATTATTTAATTAATATTTTAGAAATTTATTTATTAAATATCACGGCCTTATACATCACGAGTACAATTTTTTTTTTATTGATTTTTGATTTTGATGGAAAAAAATTCTTTTCATCCTAATCGAAAATTTATGTGTAGATAACAATTTGAAAAAATGTACATCACGAAAATTTTCGTTTTCTCGTCTGACGCCAGCGCGTTCCGTTATTTTATCTTGGCCCGATCCATGTTTACCCGCACGTTCTCCGCACCGTTTTTCCTTCTCGCTCATTTTCCCTCTTTTGCTCTCTTGTCCGACGCTTTTACGTCTCGTGCTCTCGCGAGACGAGGAGGAAAAATCGTCTGAGAGAGAAGAAAAATACGGATCAGCCAGATGTCCCGTTCAGGAGGCCCATTTAGAGTTCCCCGGAGGAAGAGCTGCGACTTCTCTCGAATCCATCGATGTGGTGGGCGCTCATATATGCTTTGGGGATATCCTCTTTTTTTTTCTTATACCGGGGGCGTTAAAAGAGAGCCCGAGATTCGCAGCTGTCGGAAATGAACGAGCAGACCTTTTTTTCGGTACTCCGCTCTCCGCGACGGCTTTCTTCATCCGCCCACGCACTTTCTAGTCACAGTTGGGGGCAATGAGGGTCACCGCATAACGACGAATCTCTTGCACTTGTTTGCAAAAAAAAAAAAAACAACCATCGGTGGAATGATATTTCCCTATTTCGATATCATTAAAATGTCAATTTAATTGCCTGCTGCTTTGGAAATAATTTTGAGTTGAAGAAAATCTTCGAGTCTCTTTTTGTTTCATTTTTGGCAAATTTATTGCTGGAATTTTACGTTCTGTTAGAGTACATTTTTATTGAGAAGTTAATTAATAAATTATGTCAAGGTTTAAGAATCTTGGTGCTTGAAATTGAGGGGGAACATTCTGAGTTCAAATTTATAGTCCGAAACGTTATTTCTATTGCTCGAGACAATTTCCCATAGAAATTTTTGTCCGAGCCAAATTTTTCTGCAATCAATGGTAAGATTTTGTTTTTAATTGAGGAAAACGATTTTGAAAGAAAAGACGTTTTTTTTTCTCAAGAGCCAAGAAAAAGTGAATTTCTAATTTAAATTATAAGGAATGTAGATTTTTTTTAAATTCATGATTTTTATCATGCATTTTTTTTAATTTCCTGGATCTGAATTTCTTTACATATTCTCCAATCATTTTAAATGATTCCTCATTGATAATTCTCAATATTATTTTATTTTGACAAGTTAAAATAATTTTGACAAGTTTTTCTCTAACTGAGATCACTACAGCTGTTGGATGCTTTAAAATAAAGTTTTTTTTTTATAAATAAAAGATCGATTCAATTTTGCTGGGAAATCATCAATGAGTCGGTGAGGATGTAATATAATATGTTCGAAGCTCACGACGAAAAAAATTGGGCCGAGTGACACGAATATACACTTTTCCTTGGGTGACCCTCATTACCCCGCGGCCCGATGAATCTCGTGTAATCGTCAAAACGCGGTGTTTTTAATATCCGCCACAATAAACGCGAGGCTCGTAACCCACACGATCGTAAATTCGTGCAACCGTGAGAGAATGAGCGAAGAGACGACGACGAAGAGTCAGAAATCATAACATTAGAGCGACTTTCCCTTATACCGGATATGGCATTTGTTTTTTCCGTGTTTCCTTCCCAGGAAGTCGTGCATTTTTTACAAGCGACTCACTTGAAAAAAATGGAAAATTTATGGTCCCAAAATGCCCGGAATTAAAAAAAAAAAAAATCAGAATAAAAAAAAATTGGTCATTCTATTTTCAAAACGATTATAAACATAATTTAATAATGGAATTATTTAAAACATGTTGAATTATTAAAAAAATAAAAACAGCTGACAAAGGGAAATAAAACAAATTTTCCATTTTTGCATAAAAATTTCTAGCGATGAAAAACTTTTCAGGAAATAAATTTTTTATTATTGGAGATATTGTTTTTTTTTCCTTCTCGTATATTCATCTTTTATTTATCGGGGAATTCGATGGAATATAAGGTAGCGAGGATTATCCTGGATATCTGTAAACTTTGTGCTGTATATAAAAGAGTGCCAGAGAGTCCTCAATAATTCACGGTGAGACTCTTCTCGCTCTGCCCGTTCCTCGTTGTCGTTACTTGGTCTTGAGGCAGAATATATTTTTTTTTCTTCCTTTTTTTTCCTTTTTTCTTTCGAGCCCGGTATATCTCACCCCGCGTTCCACGGTACAGTGGTTCTCAATAGATCCTTCAAGCGACCTCGACTCGATATATTTTTTATATATGGGTCGTTCCGTCTCAACTCAAACCGATAGTTCAGCCTCACCCTTGTAACTCTGGTTTATTAATTCTTCGACAATTCTACAGAGAAGAATAAGCACCCTAAGATTAAAAAAAAAATTTATGATCGAAAATACATTTTTTTTAAATATATTAAAATGCTTAAATTGTAAAATCTTACAATATTATCGCAATCCTCGAAGCTGCCAAATTTGGGTAAATATTTATAAGTCTTGGGGTTGCTGATTTTATTTTTTCTGCCGATTGCACGCTTTTTTATACAATCACGTTGTGATAATTATGAGAATTTAAAATTTGTGATAAGCATTATCGTGAGAAAATAATTTGAAACAATCGCACTTTATTTATGAACAGTGAGAAACGTTTGTTGAATTCTGTAAAGCTTCCCACAATTTCTTTGTTTACTTTAAGTATTGTAGAATCAGGGTTGGAGGAGACTTCATTATTCTTTTATTTTTCATAATTTTTTTAACCCCGCGGCGTACTGAAAATTAGTTTAAACAGTTTATCTCTCGGTTTATGAGGTGACAATAATGTTATTTTATTTTTGTCACTATTTGGAATGTTTGATTTACGCTGGATAACCCAAAAAATATATAAAACCAACCAATACTTAATTCAAAGCTTAAAAACTTTTCTCATATTTTTTCAATAATTTTTTAAGACTTAGATTTTTTGGAAAATAAAATTTACAAAAATAAATATTTTTCAGTCTCGATATAATTGTAGAAAATATATGGAATCAACTCCGGGGGAATGAGGGTCAGGCACAGGTTCACTTGACACAGAATAACCCGTATGTATATGTATATATATATATATATATATATATTTGGTCAGCACAGATCTCACCTTTCTCTTTGGCATCAAATGATTCGCGAATGCTGTACAGATTCCGCTCATTTGTCATGGAGCTTTTATTTTGTTTATTTATTTAAAATTCTACAGGAGATTGGAGCCAATTGTTTGACGTCTCTCTCTCAAGAATTTTTTTTCTAAAATCAATATTTACTGCCCTTGAAATAAAATAATATACAAAATAAAAAATACAAGTATTTTTTATTTATTTTTCATTTCTTATGGTTCGAAATCCATGCTTTGCATGAGGCAAGAATGTTTATGAGTGAAAGTCCTGAAATAGAACTATTTTTAATGTACCATTTCTTTTTAAATCCCAAATGTTATTTTGCCATTTATATGAATTTTTCTCCATGAACATTTTCTTAATTTTCCTGTATTAAAAATTCTCCAAAATGTTCAAATTATTTTCGATTATGAAAAAATTAAAAATTTCAAAAAAGTTATGAAATTTTGGAAAATGTTGAATAAATTTCTTTTCATAAAAACAAAGTTGGTGAATAATCAGAAGAAAGGCTCGAAAATAGTTAACACTTTTTTCTTACACTTTATTTGCGCCATATTTATCTGGAAAATTCAAATTATGATTTGACAATAATTTTTTTGACATAATGACATATTTTGACATATTTATGTTCAATTGATCAATTTCGTTGACAATTCCAAATCAGTTTGGAATTTATTCAGACAGAAACCGAGGACGCAATAATACATTTGTTTTTGCGACATCCGATTTTTTTTGTTGCAAAAACGAGCTGAACATATTGCTGGAGAGAGATAATCGAGAGAGAATGAAAAAATGAATAAACGTGATGTTCGCGTGTTCATGGACAAAAGGTGCGACTGATTTATCCAGACTTCGCGGTCGAGCTCACTCTCGGACTTTGTCACACTGTGTATATGTGTGTGTGTGATGTGCAATCATTCTGTGAATGCCAATCTTTCGTCTGAATACCTGAAAGTACCAACATACATATGCGAGAAATCGGCATCCGCGTCTACTTTATACAAGGTGTCCAATAATAATAACGATAATAATAAAATAATCTCCCGGTATGAGGTAAAATGATCCCCGAGTGTCTACTATTCAATTGAAATGATTTATTGATTTGAAATATTTTTATTTCATTCTATTTCAAAAAATACAAACGTTTTTATAGAGTTCCCTAAAAAAATGACAGATGAATCTGAAACAATTATATTAAAAAAATTAAAATTGACCTCCACTTGACCTTGTCAGCTCAAAACGAAATTTTCACCAACACCATGTCTCGTCTCGCTTGAGGAACAACATTTTTTGTTACCAACATTTTTTAATCCGATCAATGTGTGTCGAGATAATTGACAATGTTCCATTTCAAAATTGGGTCACCCGGTATATTCACAGTACGTGTTCGATGACTAATCCTTATGCATTTTTCCTGTCGTCGGGATTCGTGATCGAACGTGATTCAGAATGAATCTGGGAAACATTCATTCCATCCCAATTATTTTTTTCAACAATAAAGTTTCCAAAAACTGAGAATTTTCAAATTCTTTTTCAGAAATAAATTGCATAAAATTGCGTAGAATTTTTCGATGTTTTTTTTTTAATTTCTTTAATAATTTAAAAAAAATCTATATAATCAATATAATAATTATAATCATAATTATATATAAATAATAAATTATATAATAAATAAAAATTAATTAACAAATAAATTATAAAAAAATAAAAATAAATAAAATAAATTATGTAATGTATATATATTATATAATTTATTTTATATAATTGTAGATACATATATGTACAAAAAAATGCGTATACTTGCTTAGTCATTGGAATTTTTGACACGATGTCTCGTGTGACGTACACATTAATTTACGCTCGAATGCCGTCACACACTGACGTTCAACTCTACCGTCAATGTCCCGTTTTGCACTTATCACGCGACACCGCAAAGTATCGGGACACCGACATCGTACAATCAACTCTATGTCGAATGTCTAAACGTCAAATTTCTCTGCTTAGAAAAAATAATATAGAAAGCAAACTCCAAAAAAAAATATTGAGCAAAATAATGTTTAATATACAAGGAAAAATTAATTAAATTTGTATTACATTAATTTAATTTTTATTAATTTACTTTTTATTAATTTAATTCTCTGTTAATCTTATTTTTCGACGAATTCAATTATTGGATCAATTATTGTTTAGTTACTGATTTGTTCCTCCTAACCGTTCTGTTTAGTCAAGTTTATAATCGAGACTCGATGTTCAATAGAAATTTATTAAATATCAATTGGCTCGAAATTTGAGAGAAAATGTTATTTAAAAAATCCTTTATATTGAAACAGTCATCGATAACTGCATTTTTGCATGTAAAATTTTATTTTATGAATTTTGTATATCGAATGAGAGTTCGCTAAATAATAATTTTATTAAACTATCCGGAAAAAATATTGCTTGAAATACATTGCAAAAAATGTGAGTCCAAATAATTTACTTTTCGCATTTAGTAGAGGTTTTTATTATTTCCTACATTTTTTTTGTTAACTCAAGTATTGAGTCGTAGAAAAATTCCTTTGCCAATTTTTCTATTTGACTTGATTTAACATATTTTTATTTTACTATAAAAAAATACAAATAGTCTGATATTTAAACACTGCAAAATTCACATATGAATCTACATCACCTGCGACAAAGTTGAATTTATTGGGGTAAAATGATCCGGGGATCGTTTTGCCCCAAGCGAAATTTTTACACGTGAAACATAAAATTAACTCAACTAAACCATTTAAAATTAAATCAACATAAAATCATACACTTTGGCGACACTATAATGTGCGTCAATAACAACCAAATACTAAGAACAACGAAAACACTAATATTTTGGAGTAATATTTACTCCAAAAACACTAATATACTAATTTACTCCAAAAAGACTAATTCACTTCGAAGACACTAATATTTACTCCAGCTCAGCTGACATGATTTCGCTATTGTGCAATTTATTTATTAGCGGAAAATTAGGTCCGGTGAAAATCAGGAGGGATCATTTTACCTACGGGGACCATTTTGGACACCTTTCCTCTATTAACAAAAACAAAATTTTTGTTATAATAAAAAACATTTAACTCCAGAGAATTGGAATTGCAATAATTGTCCCTATCCCAGTAGCAATATTGTGAAAAAGTTTTAATCCAATCTCATAAAGATCCTGGTGTAAGTGACTTAAGTGTTGAGTATCCCGCGAAGTAACTCACACAAAACGTCAACACAAATAATGCTCGGTGCATACCCACAAGTTTGCGTAACTCGTGAAGTCGGTCGTTAGACGCCTCAGTGCATTGCCGATAGTAAATATAAGCTTCAATACATTTATATACTAGGGTGGTCCTGACGAATTTTTTATCAGACGCCCCCCAAATCGACTCCAAATAATTCAAAAACAATACCCTAATTTTTTCAGATTTTTATCTAGACTAACCCCTCCCTCCAAGAGGGTAGATTTCCCCATTTGAAATACAGGTGTTTCAGCCATATTCTCATGATATATTTTATTCCAAGTGTAATAATTTTTTTTTTTTATCTGTAACTGTAAGAATTTAGTGTTCATTGGTGCTACTATTTGAGGAAAAATTCCCATCATCATAGGGTCAATCTAGATGAATTGTAATTCGTCTTAATTGACCCGTATTAGAATTTTAGACGAACTGCAATTCGTCTAGATTGACCCGTATGATAATGTGATTTTTTTCTCAAATAGTTGCACCAATGAACACTAAAATCTTGCAGTTAAAGATTTTTTTAAAAAATTATTACACTTGGAATAAAATATTTCCTGAGAATATGGCCGAAACACGTGTATTTCAAATGGGGAAATCTACCCTCTTTTGGGGAGGGGATGGTCTAGATAAAAATATGAAATAATTAGGGGATTCTTTTCCAATTATTTGAAGTCGATTTGGGGTACGTCTGATAAAAAATTCGTGCGAGCCCTGAATAAGGACCACCCTAATATATACATATATGTTGACACAATCGGGACTGGGGTTCGTCTGCACTTATGTAGATGATAAACTCTCTCCCTCACTTGTTGTACCTTCGTATACTGTCATTTGCACGGTCTATGCGTCACTGAAAATTGATTAGACAGGAAAACTAATCGCTAATTGACACATGAAACAAAAAATACCAAGGATACAAAGAAAAGCCCTTGAAATGTTAAATTAGTGAATTAACTAGGAAAGTTAATAATTACTTTTTGCAACCATCTTGGAAAAAGGGTTTCGATCCTTCGGATGAATTATTCGAAGGATTATTATTATTATTATTATTATTATTATTATTCGTTGAAGAAAAAACAGAATCTTAATTTTGGACGCTGAAACTTTATGAAACTTTTCTCCAGGCACTTTTTTCCCACAAAAAATGGCTATCCGGAGTTTTTTAGTGCTGAAAGTTTTTTTGCACAGTCACGACCAAAGTCAATTTGACTTTGGCCATTTTTTTTAACTGCGGAGCAACTGTAAAGTCTGTGCCTTTTTTCTCGATCTGTGGCTCTTTAAAATTCTCGTGTATAAAAATTTGTTTGTGTGTGTGTGTTTCAATGCAGCACTTCGTGAGGCTCCTCTTGACGATTCGGATAGTGCAGATGCAGCTTTTGTTGCGTCGTGTTTTCTCGCTTGTACATTATGCAGTGTCGCAATATTTATTTTCCTTTCCTTTTCAAAGGCGCGTCTGATGTCAGGTGCTTGTCGTCGTTTCTCTCATCGGACAATAATTCTTCCACTCGCACTTACAATTCTCGTGAATTCTGAAAGTTTGCGCCTAATTGATAACCGACAAAATAAAATGGGAGCTTTGAGAATTTTTTGCGAGATAATTTATTGAATTTTTAGAAGGAATATTTTTGAACATCAATCATGACGTTTTTGATCATCTTTCATATTTTTAAAAGCTTTTATTTAGTTTCACCTGTCTGAATCGGGGCGGGGTCGAAGCGTCGACTAACCAATATTTCGAATGGCCGAAGTCCCGAATTTTACGATTACGAGCGTTAGAATAACGAAGCGCCGAAATCCCGATCGCCAGAAAAGAGAAAGTCGAGAGAGCTGCCCCATGCGTAAGAGAGAGAGGAGGCGCATCTCTCTCTCTCTTACGCATGGGGCGGCTCTCTCCGCTGTCGCTTTTCTAGCGTTCGGGATTTCGGCGCTTCGTTATTCGAACGCTCGTAATCGTGAAATTCGGGATTTCGGCCGTTCGAAATATTGGTTAGTCGACTCTTCGACCCCGCCCCCTGTAATCAAATCTTGCAAGTTAAATTTGACCCACTGCCCGGTTTCCGATTGAGTTAAAATTTGTCCTGCATATGTAAATCGGATGACAATGCAACATTATCACAAAAAATTTGCAAATTTTTTGCAAAAAAAATTGTTTCGCAAAATTTTTATTACCAATTTGCTTGAAAATTGTTTTGCAACAAAAAATGTTTCGCATAATTTTTTGCAAATTAATTGTGTGAAATAATTTTGTCTAACAAATTTTGCAAAATAATTTTTGTGCAACAAATTTTGCGAAACATTTTTTTTTGCAAAAAATTATGCGAAACTAGATATACATTACTAAACTAGTTATTTAATATCATAAATACTAAAAAGTAAAAAATAAACAAGCGAAATTTTTTTTTTAAACAAGCTTTTATTAGTTGTTAATAAAAAATAACTAAAAACTTAAAAATAAAGCTATTCCGATTGGAAATAAGTTTTCAAGTAAAAGCGTGTTACATTTTGACAGCAAGAGAAAAAAGAGGGTGTCAACAGTTAATCAACAGCTAATGAGAGCTTGTTTAAAAAAAAATTCGTTTTTTTCAGATAGATCAACCAATAAAATTAATTAAGAATTAAATTTTATTCCAAATTAATTTTCAATCTAAATTAATCAGTTAAATTAATTACGAAAAACACCCCAGCATACTCTAATAGTACTATTTGTATATTTATATATTTGTAAAAATTATCAAATAAGTAAATAGATAACAAAAGGATAATAAATATAAATATAAATGAAAAAAAATAATAAAACAAATAAATAATTAGGTAAATAATTAAAAAAATAATAGACGGGTCGTTTAAGTTGACAAAAAGTACAAGTATTATGGGTACTAGCCGATTCTTTAAAAAATGAATTTACAAAATCGTGACTCATATAATTTCAATTTTTCAATAAATTTTTGTTTATCTCAACATTCGTTTTTGAGAACAATAAAAGTATTTTAATTTTTTTTCAAGCTCTCAGATAGACGTAGACCCTTAACCCTTGATAGTCACACCGGGTAAAATATACCCCAGCTATTTCTTGCCTGGAATACCTTCCATAAAATTCGGAAAAATGAGAAATTTTCTTTGCAGATTTAAAATAACACTTTTCGAAAATAATCGGTATGGTCGTGTAGAAAAGAATTCAAAGTACATTGCAGTATTTTTTTTTTAATTTTTCAATAATTTATCACATTGCAGAATGGGGTGAATTTCGACCCACAATGACTTTTACGTAATTTTTTCGAGGTTTGACTATTAAGAGTTAATAACGTCTTTGAAGTGCATGTTTTCAATTTTTAAAACAATAATATCACAAATTACAATCACCAAATAAGTAAATAACTCCAATAAATAATAATAATAATAATAATAATAATAATAATAATAATAATAATAAAAAGGTTAAACAAGTGAATAAATAAGTAAATAAATAAGTGAATGAGTACTAAAATACTATAAATAATATGAATTATGTTAGAAAAAAATAATGCAAAAAAAATCGTTTTGCAGTGTGAAAAACGATTATTAGGAGCGCCGACGTCGCCGTTGACGATGTTACCTAGTTGGAATTTCTCGAGTCATTAAATATGCGACAAGGCGCGAGGCAAGGGGCATTTTTATGAGGTTTTGCTAGTAGCGCGTTAAAACAAGCGAGAGTCGTTATAAGACCCTTTTTTTCTGACGTCGTTAATGAAGAAAAGAGAAAAAGAGGGACGAGTCTGGTATTATTAATAATATTACTCCGACCGTATACGACAAGGATGGGAGTCCAATTATGAAGTAAAACATATATTACGTATATTGTATTTCGCATATTTAGTGCGGGGTGGAGACTGCTTTTAAAAAGGATGCGCATTCTTCGCTTTCTTATTTTATACACTTTTTTCATGTTCCTCGGAAAAATTGAATTGTCTTGCAATAAATAATCGAGTGAATCCATAAATGTATCAATTATTCAAATCCTATGAATTTTAATAAAAAGTAATGGATAAAAAGTCAATTTAATAAAAATTAGAATTCAATAAAAATAAAAGAAATTATGATTCAATTACAAAAATTATCGATCAAGTCAAAACATAATTTAAATACTCGTCAGAATGCAAAAAAGTTTTAAAACGTGTTCTTGTTCATTTAGCTTATTGTTTTTTCGTTTCAGTGTCTTTGGATTATTAGAAAAAAAATAGTTCCCTTAAATCAATGAGGAATGAATCACGTTGATTTTAAAAATTCAATAAAAAGTTGATAAAAATAGTAAATAAACATAGTTAATAAATAGTCGATAAAAAGTCCATTTTAATAGGAATTAGAATGCAATGAAAATTTAAAAAAAATTATGATTCAATTGCAAAAATGATCGATCAAGTCAAAACATAATTTAAAAACTCCTCGAAATGCAAAAAAGGTTTAAAACGTGTTCTTGTTCATTTAGCTTATTGTTTTTTCGTTTGTCTTTGGATTATTAAAAAAAAAAATAGTTCCCTTAAATGAATGAGGAATGAATCACGTTGATTTTAAAAAGTTGATAAAAGTAGTAAATAAAAATAGTCAATAAATAGTCGATAAAAAGTCAATTTCATAAGAATTAGTCTACAATGAAAATTTGAAAAAAAAATTGTGATTCAATTACAAAAATGATCGATCAAATCAAAAAATGAAACTCGTCAGAATGCAAAAAAGGAAACGTGTTCTTGTTCATAAAGCTCATTGTTTTTTGTCTGAATGTCTCTGTGGATTATAAAATGGAGAATTAAAAAAATCAAGTTCCCTTAAATCAACGAGAAATGAATCACGTTGATTTTTAATCTTGTAATTGTTTGCTATGTACATAATTCAATGGTAACTTGGCTGGAAGACACACCTATGTACAGGCAATCACTAGCGTGGATATTCGCGACTACCGACATAAATTCAATCCGGTCTATGCTTGGTTGCAATAACGTAGCTGAGGTAGAGTTAAACAGCGACCATTGTAAAATGAGACAAATACCCACGCC
This sequence comes from Alloplasta piceator, assembly GCA_946863875.1. Taxonomy (NCBI): domain Eukaryota; kingdom Metazoa; phylum Arthropoda; class Insecta; order Hymenoptera; family Ichneumonidae; genus Alloplasta; species Alloplasta piceator. The sequence goes on along the minus strand of OX333076.1, from coordinate 5,470,891 downwards.
GTGAGTTTAATACTATGTATTAGTGCTCGTCTGTCATGAGCTTCAGGGTTGCCAGTGAGTCACTATTGTCACTATTGATCACTATTTTAAAATCGTGTCACTTTTCTCACTATTTTCGAAATTTGGTTACTATTGTCACTATTTCAGAGTTCAGAAGTGGTTAGAATAGAGATGCAGGTTAGAATAGGGGACAGGTTCAACGATTAGGAAGAGAATGACCGCAGTCTAGAGCCGAAATTTTGAGTAGAAAAAAAATTACACCTATTTTAGTGGACAGATTCAATTTTGGCCAAAGAGAAATTTTTTTTAACCTATCGATGTATTTTGTCCCCCTGAACACGAATGTACCAATAGTTTTCTCAAAAAATCAAAATTTTAATGAATTTTCTTGAATTTTTAAGAATGTTCCTTATTCTACTATTTTTGACCCTCTGAAACGTTGGCAATCCTGGGATTGACACGAAATTTTCTGTATATGGGGCATTCCAAGTGAAATCGTAGGGTCATTTACCTCGGGTCGTAACTTTTTTTCGCATTGATTCCACTTGAAAAACAGTTTTATTTTTTTAAAGATTTTTCTCGACACTCCTTCAGGTGGCGCGACGATCATTTTTGTGTAAAAAAAGGATAACTGAAAAACCATCATTTTTAAAATTCTGCAATTTTTGCCACATATTCTGCGTCAAAAATAAGTAATATCTATCATGATTAGAAACTGGGCTGTGGGTGCCTCACATTTTTTTTTGTAATTTTCTTTTTTTCAGTTTCTAAATAAATTTTATTGAGAAAAAAGATTTTTCTCATTTATTTTGAAAAATAAGCAAAATATCAAAATTTTCTAAGATATGTTTTATTTTCATTTTATTTTTTTACTCATGTAAGGGGTATTGGGAATCAATTTTTTTATTTTATTTTAGAAACTGAAAAAAGAAAATTATTTTAAAAAATATGAGGCACCCGCAGCCCACTTTCTAATCATGATAGATATTACTTATTTTTGACCCAGAATCGGTGGAAAAAATTGGAGAATTTTAAGAATGGTGTTTTTTCAGTTATCCCTTTTTTACACAAAAATGATCGTCGCGTCACCTGAAGGAGTGGCGAGAAAAAACTACAAAAAAATTAGGCCATTTTTGAAGTGAAATCAAGGCGAAAAAAAGTTATGCAAGGATCTGATGACCCGAGGGAAATGACCCCACGATTTCACTTGGAATGTCCCATATATAAATATATGTACATTACGAAAATGAGATTAAAAAAATAGATTTTTTGAAAATCTTGCCTGCTTATGACCCCTTAAGGAAATACAAAAAAACAGAAAATATTTTTTATTTTTCACAGTAGCTTTTGCCCATTAAGAATTTGCATTTAATGGTGAATTCGTTGAATGTAAGCTTGTGTATATGTGGGCACGCACATTTTTCGCGTACAGAGGCGAGTTTGGTTGCAACTGGAGGGATCGAACTCAAGGATAACCGGTACTTCTGGTACAAGGCGATGTCCGGCCATTTGAAAGCTATCTCCTTCTCTTTCTCGCTCTACCTTTGCCTCTTACATGGCAAGGTATAAAGGTATAAAAGATACTTCGCGAAAGAAAAAAGGAACAAACAGTCGAATGATTATCTTCCCCCTGGTTTATTTATGTACAGCACTTTGGTACAAAGTTTAAAATAGTATTGAAAAAAATGATAATCCCACTTTCTAGTCGAAATTCACATTTTTAGATTAGAACTTTTTTTTAAATCTTTCGAAATTTATGTAAGATATTTAAGGAAATATTAAGTTCCTTGGGGATATCATTATTTATTTGTTAATTATTTAATTTGATTCCAATTTAAATTTTTACGAAGTATTTCAAAAAACCTTGCGAAAATTTCTAAGAATTTTTACAAAATATATTTTATATCATACTTTTATTATAGAAAAATTCTTGCCCAAATATTCAAGTAAATTAAATTAATTAAATTCGGGTATATTAAATTTCTCGGCGTTAAATACGAGGTCTTAATTTTTTAAATCAACGTTTCCATCCGAAATTAATTATCCATCCATTATTAACAAAATTGATGATTGTCGAACTGAATCACGGAACAAAAAAAACGACAACCAACATACTGAGAAAAAAATAGAAAAATCATTAAAAATATTTTATGAAATGTGACGTTTTAATAATATACAATTTTTGACGGAAAATTGAAAAAATTATTTATAATTGATTTTAAAAAAGCTAAAAAGAAATAAAAATCCTTATGAAAATAATTTCAATATTAATTTCAAAAAAATTGGATCAAATACATTATTTGAGTCAATTTTCCTCGACCAATTTATTTCCCATGACTTGTTTGGCATCGCGATTGATAAAAATTGTCCGTTCGCATTTACTCACGTTTCCCTCTCGCCGTATATGGAAATGCACTAACAGTGGAGATGCATTAGGTGCTCGCAATGTGCAAACGTAACCAGTATTACCTGTGTTATTATATCGCGTCGTGCGTTGTGCAGACATGAGCAAATGCTCCTCTTTCGTTGCCAAGTACTGACTTTCCCGCATGAGTTTGCACCTGTCGTCTCACGGTGAAAGGATCAACCGTGTTTTTCGTCATATATATATATATATATATATATATATATTAGGGTGATTCGTTTCAGGGCAACTTTTTTTTTTACCCATCGGGCCCGAAAATCTTTAGTTGGTGCCCAAAAACGAAGTTTCGTGAAAGAAGGGTGTTGTCAAAAAATATTTAGAGGTCGCGAATCAAAATTGAAGGTTTCCCATTTGATTAACATTGAAAAAAAATTTTCTCATTATTAGTGTTACCATTCCGCGAATTTTGATATCGCGATATTTTCCAAGTGGGTTCTCATAGGAAATATGATACTCTACAATAAAGTTCATTGAGCCATGTCCGTAAATTCAACCGTTTCAGCGGTGTCATTGTTTCAAGTGAATATTGTATGAAAATATCTATTCAAACGGCTGTAACGCCTGAGCTATTAGATATATTGAAAAAATTCAAATGAGAACTTTGTAGAGAAAGTAGTTTGCTACAAAAAAGTCTCATAAGCCGAGCCCGTAAATTCAACTATTCCTCAGTGGATGAAGTAAAATAAATAGATTTTTTGTTTTTGTTTTATTGATTTATTTGCATAGGGAACTCTTTGTAACATTTGTTGACTAGTTTTTCTCATGATTTTGTACATGCTATCTCATAGAAAATGGAGTTCGTTTGATTGAATAAAACAAAAAAATATATATTTATTTTACTTCATACACCTGTACCTGAGAAAGAGTTGAATTTACGGACTCGGCTTATAAGACTTTTTTGTAGCAAATTACTTTCTCTACAAAGTTCTCATTTGAATTTTTTCAATATATCTAATAGCTTAGGCGTTACAGCCGTTTGAATAGATATTTTCATACAATATTCACTTGAAATAATGATACCGCTGAAACGGTTGAATTTACGGACATGGCTCAATGAACTTTATTGTAGAGTATCATAGATTGTAGAGTTTTGGGTACCAACTAAAGGTTTTCGGGCACGATGGGTAAAAAAAAAGTTGCCCTGAAACGTATCACCCTAATATATATGCATACCTTGAAAAGGTGCAAGTATACGCGTCACAGCAATGAAAACGAATCGTCGAATACAGTACAATCTCCCATAAGTCACATTTTGCTCAAAACATTAAAACTATCAATCCAATTTTCAATTTCACTCGTTTGTTTTTCTTGGCCTTCCCAAAGATGAAAGATGGTCCATCGGTATGGAAATGACAATGAAAAAACAATAATTTCATTGAAATGGCATCCGAACACTCTTATTCGAGACTGAAACTGAGGTCCGAACACTCTTATTCGGAGGTTGTAATTTCTTGCTCCACGAATAATTTTCGCAAACAGGTCGTTTTTTTTAATATTTGCAAATTAAGGTTCGAGGGATTTCCCTTCTCGTTTCTGGACCTGGGTAAAATAGAGTAAGACTCGAGTCTAAAAAAAAAGATTAATTAAGCCTTTGGTCTTGACTCGTTAACTCGTTGAATCGTGTACTGTAACCTTAATAAAAGTAATCGAGTCGTATACGGCTCAAAAAATTGTTAAGTCCGGTTTCGTTCGTCCCTCAGATATCGTTTAGGGATTGTTTATCCTAAAAATGGTCGTCAATTTAGTTTTGTATATCTTTTAGGGATCGTTTAGAGATCATTTATCTTAAATATCGAATTTTTCAGCTGAAAGTTTTAACATAAATAACAATAATTTCTTAATTACTTATTAAATAATTTTGCAACTTATTTCTTAATATTATCATAAATTTCTAGAAACGATGAATTAATTTCAGGACATTAATTTAATGTCAATCTCAATCAATTGGTTAAAAAATATAAATTTTTAGTAAACTTTGTATAAAAAATATTTTTTTTTTAAATGAACTATTACAACGACTCTTAGAGGCAGAATATCTGATAATTATCTTAATTATTATGGGGCATGCAAATAATTGGAGAAGCCAGATTTTAGAATGGCGTGAAAACACAAATTCTGTCCCAGTGAGCTGTTACAATTTTTCCTGGGAAAACCTTTGTGCATGGTTTTCGAGCAGTAGAGCATCACTTATGATGTTAAATTCCAACGTTCGGAGTTTTCGGCGCGGTCGACGAACCACACCTGGTCAGACGATCCTTTATATACACATACACAGGTATATAAAAGTGTGCGTATGGCAAGGACGAAAAACGGTCCCCCCTCTCTGTCTTTGTCAAGAGCCTTTGGGCCCCTCGAGAGCTTTTCCTTTGTGGATATACCTGCACCAAGTTGCATCGCTGTTCGTTCGTATCATGTCGTCTCTTTGAACTGTCGAGCTCCGCAGAAGTGCTTGAAAATCAAATTTACAAAAAAAAAATCACTTTTATTCGCCATGAGTCAACAGTCTTGCCAAAGTAGAAAAAAATTTGAAAAATTTATCGCACACAATTTTTTTTCGGCTTTTAACATTTTGCTTCATAATGGATTGTTTAAAAGCTTTTTTATCTTTCATGACACTTTGGAAAAGATTTCATGAAATTGGTAAGATAATTTTTTTTGCTACCAAATTTTATTAAATTAGAAAAGAAATTTTGAATCTGTAATTTTGAAAATTTCGCGCCACTTTCATCAACGATGACTCCATCAAGACAATTATTTCTCCATTAAGTTCATGGCGTCAATGACCTCCGTTCGATTTCCGGATTTCACGAGTGAGTCAGAGAGTATGGGAAAAAGTATAGCTCATGGTAGAGAAGGAAGAGACAATTACAACGAACTTAGTAGGATGATGCCAGAGAAAGTCAATTTTTTTTACTTTTTTAAACAAATTATTACCTGCAAAAATATTTTTTTAAGAATTTGTTTGCAACAAACCATTATTGACAATAAATCATTTTGAGGCTTTAAGCAAATTTGAATAATACTCTTCCTGGCTCTGAATTAAAAAACTACCCCCAAATTGCAACCCCTAATTGTAAACGTGTTAAATTTTCTATATATGCAGCATAAGTTCATTTTCCATGTGGGAAACATTAATTTTTTTGCCTGAAGACCGAAAAAAATCGATTTACATTTAAAATCGTATTCGGGGGAAATTAACCGACATTTCCTTCTATTTTTTTTATCGACTGAAAAAAAAAAATTTCCCACCTGGGCTTATCTCACAATATACCACTCTGGAATTTTTTGAGGATTTATAAAGGACCTCGGAGTTTGAAAAATTGAGAAGAAAAAAAATTGAAAGTGATAATGCTCGAAAATTTTTTGATTTAAAAAAAAAAAAGTGAAAAAAAAGAAGAAAATGTCGGCCCACTCCACATTGAGCGGTATTTTTTCCGGAATTGATTAAAGTATTTTTTGAGTGAAAAAAAGTGGGGAACTTCGAGAAAAAGATGATTTGTCTCGAAAAAATGAAAAATTTCATAGATTTTAATATCTTAAAATTGTATTTTTTTTCGTAAAGTACACTTAAAGACGAACATTTTGAAAAAAATCGTCCCAATTAATTTTTGAAGAAATTATGGCTATAAAAAAAAAGTTTTTTTTTGGGTTGGGTAAAAAAATTTGAAAATTTCCTGAAAAATGTTTTAATGGGGTAGAAATGGAAAAAAAAATCAGCCAAATCTAAAGGGGTCGGATTCAGAAGTGCCCGATTTGGCATGGAATGATCCATATACTTTAAAGAAAGGCGAATAAAACAAAAAAAAAAAATTACCGTGGATATTGCTTTTACCTAATGTTCATTAATTTATGTAAATTTGCGGGGGAAAGTAAAACAGTCCCGACGAGTGAATTGAATGATTGAATGCAACAACGCCTTTCATTGTCCAACCTTTCGGACAGCGCGAGTCAATGCGATGATTCATCGGACGATGGAAGGTACCTTACGGTGTTTTTTGTATTCGATGCTTGAACGATCATGGTCACACTCTGATATCACTTTTCGTTGGAGTCGCTCTCGTCGGAATGTACTTCTTTTTTCCTCCTTCTCGTCAGCGTCAGCGTTAAAATAAAACAGACGGATTGACCACAAAGCCCGGCTATGTCTGGTTGTAACGAGTACTTTTTCGCTCTTTTATGTCCAGCAAGCGCGACAAGTCAGTGTTTAGGAAATAAAAATGGATGCCAGAATGATTCTGACTACGGGAGAGCTCTTCTTAGCCGGAAACAGAAGTCACATTTACACAATAAGAGTTATTTCTGTAACACACATCTCTACCTCTAAAAACTCACCAAATTAGGATGGAAAAAGACATTTTATGATTTTTTTTGTTGATAAAAATAACAAATGAATAATTTTGAAATTTTTCTGGTAGTTCATTAAGTTTTTTATATCACTCAGTACAATAATGGACGCTTTTACGTCCGCAAGCGGACGTGCAAACGTCCATATTGTACCTCGTGATATAATAGTACATTACGATACGAGTGCGTTGAAAAATGTTTCTCGCACGAGTTTCGTACAAAATTTTATTGCACGAGTGCGGAGAGTGCCATTTTACGCACGGAGTGCAATAAAATATTGTACATCACTCGTCAGAAAATGTTTTTACGTCCTCGTAATGTAATGTACTATTAATGTACCGGAAATAAATTTTATTTGATATAAAAGAAAATCGATAATGCTTCGAAGCACCAAAATCAAGCTTGTCCTAAACGAAAAAATTTGAAAAAATTATTTTAGTATATGAATGTAATTTATGAATGTAAAGAATATTTAAAAACTCCAAAATTGAAGTAACAGCACAGCATTGAACAAAAAGTGAGCTTTTTCACTCATTTATGTAAAAATAATAGTTTCCACACAAAAAGTATCCCAAAAAAACAGCTCCAGATTTTTTTTTTTTTCGAAAAAAAAGAACACTTAAAAAAATATATATTGTTGAATCAAATTTTTGCTTTGAGGAAAATATAGTCCTTCGTACAACCCGCTGGATATTCCCAACTAAACTGTGACATATTGTTGACTCTAGAGAATCTATATAGAGCATCGCGATGAAAGATGAGAGAGGGTTTAATGAAACTCCTGATATGAAGAATTCTTCGTTGATCCCGAATTTTGAGAAAAATCGAAAGATGATAAAGAATTATGATTTACTCAGAAAATTCAAGTTCGAATTGAAAGTCAGCTCAACAAATGTTCTGACCCTCACCCGCTAAATTTTTTCTTCCTATTCTCCAATCTGTTCACAATTTTTATATTGGGGTCGTATAAAAAAATCATGCAATTTTGAAAGAATAAAAATTGTGGCAATTTTTTAATAAATTTGTATAGAAAATTGTGGGTTTCTGAAATCATTTTTGGCTTTTTGGAATTTCAGCTTCTCTGATTAAAAAAAAAAGGAGTCATAGATAAACATTTAAGGGAGTATTCTGGTTCGGAATTTTGAAAAAGTCTTTTTTTTTTTGAATACTCTTAAAGCTGAGACCTTCAAGAATATATCCTCGAAAGGAAATTTTTAAATTCTTATAATTTACAGAAATTTGTTAGCCCCAATAATTTATAGCTATTTTAGTGCTTATAGCTTTATCGCCCCTACCAGTTTCGTATCAAAATTCTTATTTTTACTATTGTAAACGAATTAAAAACTATAAAAAAAAGGGTCGAAAAACGCCTTTTTTGTTCAGACAGCCGCCATTTTGCGAAATTTTGTTTTTTCGTTTTCTATTAGGTAAGGGCTATAACGACGTTCTTATTAATTAAGAAACTTTTTTAAAATCTTGTATCGGATGACTAGAAAGATTGCAATCATATCAGCCAGCACACCCCTTTTTTGAGCCTCAACGTTACTAATTTATAACTTATTTAATTTTTTTTTCTCGAAATTTTTTTTGTTTATTGTAAAAATATTAATAAATATGTTGTAAAAAAAGAATGGTAAAAACATATTTTTTGTTATCGAGCTAGATAAAAGGTTGAAAATCTCTCTAGACCAGAATACCGCCTTAAGAAATCTGAACAAGTGGGAGAGCTTTTTAAACAATGGTCAAACAAATTGCGAACCAAATCCGGAAAGATGGGAGTCACAGTGTTTCCAGTTGGTTTGGAATACGTCATATATATATATGTATATTTTATATGAGGCATTCCGCGCTATTTTGATCAAAATCTTGCCTTGATTTCGATGTTCCTCTAAATTTTTTATATAAAAAAACATATTGAATAAAAATTTCTCAAATTTTGTCAGAATTTTTTGGTCACGCGTTTTTTGGATTTTTTTTTGTTTAAAAAAAAGGAACCACTTTGTAATATCTGAAAAAATTCAAAATAATTGAATAAAATATATAAAAAAATTCTGGCTTTGTTCCAAAATGGAGATTTTAATACTTTATGAGTAAAATTCAAACAAATTTTTTTTTTTTTGCAATTTTTTGAATTTTACGGTTTTCCAAAAAACGCGCGACCAAAAAATTCTGAAAAAATTGGAGAAATTTTTTTTCAATGTGTTTTTTTTATGCAAAAAAATTTAGAGGAAAATCGAAATCATCAAAGCAAGATTTTGATCGAAATAGCGCGGAATGCCTCATATATACATAGATGACACCAGGGCCAAGTGGTCGGCGTTAGTGACAGACCTCGCACTTTTATCATCACCAGTGATTACCAGACGCAAACCAGAGTCCACCGGTCGCGTGCTATATTAATACCTAATCGAGTTTTGTGAGAAATACGCAATAGAGTTCTTCCCTCACTCCCTTCAATTTCTCTCTCTCTCTCTCTCTCTCTCTCTCTCTCTCTCTCTCTCTTTCTTTCCTCGTTCTCCCTTCCCTTCTTTATGGGTTTAGTACTCAAATACGACAGTCAGTTGACTGCCAACATTAAACGAGATCGTTATCTCTTTTCATCTCGGATCCATTTTTTTTTGTAGTCATTGACGATTTTTCAAAAATAAGTCAATTTTTTGTTTCTTATTTTGATCGAATAAAAAAAAATGGTGTACATTTTTCATTACTCCGTGAGACATCGACGACGCTTTTACAATGGAGTTAATTATGCCGTCCTTTTGCTCGTAAGTTCTTTTATCATCGTCATTATTGCCGATTAATTAGTCAAAAATTAGTCAATCACAGGTGTGGGTATTTTTGAAAATTTTCATATTTTGGAACTTCATTGGGTAGAAAAAAATTTCACGACTAGATGGAAGTGGCTTTTGAATCGTCGTCACGGTTGTACAGAATAATTTTTGAACAATCATTAATTCCAAATTCCAAAAAGAGCACAATTTTTATTAAAAATTCTAAATGTCATTATTTTTTTATTCCAGTTGTTTTTTTTTTCAAATCACAATATTTCATCTTAATCGTCCACGAACAGATAATAAAATTGATTAAAAAACAATAATTGGGGGCGATAATAATTAATAAAAATAAAAAAAATTTCTTTCTCATCTTACTTTAACTTTAACTCTGCAAATTAATGTTTTAAAAAAAATTGAACGTCATTCAAAAATGTATTTTATTGCCCTCCGGACGTAAAAGTGCCTTTTTACGCCCACTTCGTGGGCTTAAAAGGCACTTTACGCCGTCGGGCAATAAAATATTGTATGACACTCGTACAAAAAACCTTTTTCTGACTCGTGTGATTGCAGAATGAGCCTTCGGCTCATGCTGCAAACTCACACTCATCAGAAAAAGTTTTTTTGTCCTCGTGTCATAATGTACTATTATCACCATTGAATTTTTTTCCCCACTATCAGACGGGCTTACATATGGTAATTTAAATTTGTAATGTTTCTTTCAAAGGGGATCATCCGCATCGCCTACTCTTTCAAACCTCTCGAATCAATTATAATAAATTCTTGTAATCCCTCAACTTCAAGCATGTCTTCGCCCAGTGGCATGAATAAAAAAAACATTTTAATAATAATAATAATAATAATAATAATAATAATAATAATAATAATAATAATAATAATAATAATGATAATAATTATGATAATAATAATATCTAAATTTCCTTATGCAATCCGAGAACGATGAGTGGGATTATGTCGTGTGTCCCTCTCTTGATAAAGATCCACGTGAACGTTTCGTCATTGCAACCCCCAATCTTCAACCCCTTCCTCGCCATTAAGCAAACATCGAGATTCGATTATGATGAGAGCATTTGTGTCATCGAAGTGTGCTTACTTTCGCACGTTTTAACGATTATACGTGACTATGCCGAAGCTTCTACGAATATATAGTGAAAAATTGGGGCAATATGGACCACCTGGATTTGTCTATTTGTTAAAAAAAATATTTCGTCAGTTGGAATGAAATTTATCAAGCGTGTAATTTTTTCTACAATTCTTGGTCTTCGAAGATTTGAGGTTGAAAAATTTTCACGAATCTTCAATATCAAATGAACCGATGAGGATGTTGCCAAATTAAATGATGGAAGGGGCAATTTTTGTGGCAAATATTGCTCTTTGAAAACTGGCTTTTTGTATGGCTTTTTGGGATTTTTTTGTTTTCACATAAACTTTATAAATTAATGGTAAAGCCGAATTTCCAACGGTCCCAAAACACTTCGATTGTGATTAGCATTTATTTGAGCCATTTATTTGGTGCTACTTTGTAACTTTTTTAATTCGCAAAAGAGGGTATTTTGAGACCTGCATTTTTTGTTCATAATTTTTTTTTTATCAAGCACAGTGAAGATTATATAAACAACTTGGAGGACTTGAACGACCCGGACCATATTTCCACAATCTCTACTCTATATAAATACACATATATGTGTATGTATTTTCCGAAGTATATCAGCTGTGATAATCGCAGGGGTGGATTATTTTCGTTGTATTTCAAGTGTACTACTATCTATAGACCCTGTTTAGTCCTAAAAGTGTTCTGGGATCGAAACAGTCGGCTTACATAATCAAAGGACGCGCTACACGTGTTGATATATATAGGGAAGGGGGGGGGGGCAAAATGGACACCATCCAAAATTGTCCGAAAAATAGGGAATTTTAAAAAAATAGAAAATGAAGGAATTACGATTATAATTGACGTTAATATACTTAAATAGACTCACCCACATAAAATCAGATCTAGATTTGATTTTTTCATGACAATTCTCCATGATCGAAGGATTGGAAAATTTTTAAAAAAATTGTCATTCTCGTCGCATTTAAGGATGTTGAGTCCCAAATCGCAAATTATGAGAAAATTCTGAAAATTTGGTACGTTTTTGGATGAATTATTTAAGAGGTCGTGTAAAAATTTCACGACGATTGGGAAGCTCGTTATCGAACAATTAACATTAACAAATCAAATTAAAAAAAAAACCATCCCCCAACATACTCTTATGATAACGCACTTTTACTAAATTTTAAAAGTTTTCCGGTCAAAATTCTCAACAACGTAAAATACAGTATTTTTCGACTTATTTAATCTTTTATTTTATTTAACTTGTATTTTATTTCCCTGGAAATTATACTTTTTTTAATATCATACATTATCCAGGAACATCTGTATTATCCTTGATTAATAAACAAGTAAAAAAAACGTAATAAAACAAGTGAAATAATAATAATAATAATTTGTAAAGATAAGTAAAGTAAATTATTGTAATGGAACCATGAACAATATTTGGCTGAAATTTTGCTGTAAAATAATTTTATAACATTATTTTGTTTAATTTCTATGAAACTAATGAAAAATTAAACAAATTAATTTTTCCTTTATTTATCACGGTTCGTTTTTAGGCATTTTTGGTACATGCTCAAGAGAAAGATCCCACTGAATATGTTTTCTTATCCACAGGGTTGAATGAACCCTTAAGGATTATTTCGGGATTTTCGGAGGGAGAGCTCAGTTGAGGAAAAAAAATTTATGCCACGAGCTGGGTCGGGAAATTTTGTTATTTTTTTCTCATAGGGTCAATTTCTTTTCCGCTTCGGGTCATTCCAATGTTTTTTTTAACGTTCCCATTGGATTAACGTAAGCCATATACGTGATGTTGTATCAAGAATCACGGAGGAAAATGTCCCGTGAAATTGGCTCTTCGATGTTCAATAACGCGGGCCTTAGAGGCTTGGACGGAAACGGGGGATTGGTCGGGGGTAACATAAATCCTGTGTAAACGAGAGGTCGACAACGTGCGAGGGAAAATTGTAGGTTCGACGATAACGTCGCAATATCGATAAAAATCAGTGATATTTCAAAAAGAATATAATAGTACAAAGTATTATTATTTTCATTCTAAATGCTTGCTAATAACAATAATTATTATTATGATGAAAAATAAAACAAAATAAAAAAAATTAATAGCTCTAAGGTGATAATAAAACAAAATTAAAAAAATTAATAACTTAAGGTGGTATTCTTGTCTGGATACATTTTGAGCGTTTTGTCGAGCTCAATTAAAGAAAAAATATTTTTACCATTCTTTTTTTTTGCAACATATTTATTAATATTTTGATAATAACACATCCACACAAAATTTAAAAAAAAATACGGCCTGGGGTTTGACTATGTATACTGTGTATTTTGGGGTCGCTGAATCCGAATCCGAGGTTGGTTTAATCCCAGCACGTCAGGGTTTGGCTATAACCACAAAAAATAATGCTCCAAAATCAAGATTAATTTTTTAATATTTCGAAAACTATTATAGCTATGAAAAAATAGTTCTAGGTTCGTCTTGAAGAGTATACTTGCGGATACAAAAAAAAAAATATTACGAATTTTTTTTTGAGAAATCATGAATTTGGAGAATTTAGAATTTTTTTAAATCGTGCAAATCTACGATCAACATTAAATTTTTGGTTCAATTATTTTTATATAATACCTTGTACTGATCTTAAGAGATCCTTAAATTTTCGGAAAGGTGTTTTTGTTTTTTCAAAAATATGAATTTTTGAATTTTAAAAAATCGTGTAAATCCACGATCAAGATTAAATTTTTGGTTCAATTATTTTCATATAATACCTTGGAGTGATCTTTAAAGATCCTGGAATCTTCAGGATCTTTTTATTTTTGAAACGAAAAAAACACCATCCTGAACATTTCAGAATCTTTTAAGATCAGTCCAAGGTATTATATAATAAAAATGTACGCAAAAATTTAATGTTGATCGTGGATTTACACGATTTTTTAGAATTAAAAAATGAATAGTTTTGAAAAAACAAAAAACATCTTTCTGAAAACTTCAGGATCTTCTAAGATCAGTACAAGGTAATATATTTAAAAAAAGATTTATAAAAATTCAAAATTCTCCATATTTGTAATTTTTCAAAATGTTTTTTTCGGAATATTTTTTTTTAGTAACCACAAGTATACTCATTAAGATGAACCTAGAACGATTTTTTCGTAACTATAATAGTTTTCGAGATATTTAAAAAACAACTTAATTTTGGAGTGTTTTTGAGGTTATAGCTAAACCCTGACGTGCTGGGGCTAAACCAACCTCGTATTCGGATTCAGCGACGCTAAAAACATACAGTGTACATAGTTAGACCCCCAGGACGAAATATTTTTTTTCTTTTTGTGTGGCTGTGTAATCAAAACAAATTTTGAGAAAATATAATGAAAATTAAATAACTTATAAGCTGGTAAAGTTGGGGCTAAAAAAAGGGTGTGCTGACTGATAAGATTGCAACCTTTCTGGTCATCCGATACAAAATTTAAAAAAAAAGATTGTTAATTAGTAAGAATCTTTATAGCCTCTATCACAGAGAAAACGGAAAAAAAATCGCAAAATGGCGGCTGTCTGAACAAAAAAGTATTTTTAGACTCTTTTTTCATAGTTTTTAATTTTTTTACAATAGTAAAAAACATTGTTCTGCTACAAAAGTGGTAGGGGCTATAGAGGGTTATACATGAAAGTTTGGTGAAAAATTTGAAGTAAATCGGTCGAGTAGAACTTGAGTTTTTTCAAAAAACTACTTTTAGTCGCTGCGTCACTAAAATTGCTATAACTTCGTAAATTATTGGAATTTCAAAATTTCTTTTCGAGGATGTGAACTTTAAAAATATGCAAAAAAAATTGCCTTTTTCAAAATTCCAGACCAGAATACTCCTTCAATGAATCACCCTCTCCAAGACGTTACAAGCGGTCCATTCAATTTTCAATATTCCATTGAATATATTCTTATTTGTAGATACGAGTCACGTCTTTTGATCCACCTACGTCAATGACCACTCTCGTGGAATAGCAATCGTGAATAATTTAAACGTGCTTAAAACTCCTTTACGGAGCTACGAAATTTCTCATTTGTAGAACTGAAAACGTGATGACGTCACGCGAAATCAAATAGCTAATGTCCATTAAATGTTTTCGAAAAAGTGCGTCGCAGCTATTAAGAATTATGACCAGATAAAGAAAAAAAAGTCCACAGTTAAAATAGCGCACAAAGTTATCTGAACATTTTGAAAAATTCACTGTTACAAATTTTTCGTGACAGGAAATCAATTTTTTAAAAATTTTTTTAAAAACCGGTACTAATTTTTGTAAAATTTTTAAATATTTTATTGGAATTGTACTTAATTAATGGTAAAGATTTTCGCTATTAAATTTGGTAAAAATTCATGAGAGAGTTGAAATTTAATAAAAATCAGGTTTTTTTTAAATTCCGTGAAATTTTAAATTTAAAATTTTTATTTTCAATCGATTTAAATTGATTTTAATCGTTTTGGGAAAATGACAAATTTTCTCGTATGTCACGAGCCCCAAAAATGTGTAACTCGATGGTGAAACACACCGGTTAATTTCGGTTGGAAAGGTCACAATGGGACACCCTTAATGTCAGGGGGGAGGGTTTGCCCACCGTGGTGGATTCTCCTGGGTTCGCGTACCATCGGGATTCAAGTCGAAGTCGAGGAGGCAACACATACATAGAAATATAATGGAATCAAAGGGGGGGGGGGGCCGAGGAGGGGGTTTTGAGCGACGACGACGTGAGATTACCTTGGACCATCTCAGCTCGATTCCCGGGCCCCGGGTTCACTGAACACCATTTTCTGTAACCGGGGTGCCGAAATTCAACTTGGGGTGAATCTTTCGTAGACGTAAATCACAGACAGGGGTGCAAATACACGCACACAAACGAGAGAGAGAGAGAGAGAGAGAGAGAGAGAAGGGTCTCTCCCTTTTATACAAAAGAATCTTTGGGAACCAGACTCAAGATTCGATCACAGGCTTTTTCATCCCTCTTCTCTTCTCTTTTTCTCTTTATATCTTTTTCAATGACCATAAGTTGGTTGCCAACTCACGCTCTATCTCATTTAGTCTCATAGACATTTTTCTCTCTCGCCCCATTTTGTCCTTGGAGATTTTCGTATCTCGTGAGCTTCAAAAATAATTATGCGAACATAAATTCAGATACGATTCCTAAAAAAAGTCATTGTAACTATTGTGGAAAAAAAACGATCACTCTAGAAATTATCTTGAAGGGTAAATAAATGTCATTGATAAGCGTACAGTTGAACCAAACCTTAATAGAAATTACGTTGAACCCGAGGGGCATATCAAATAAATTGATAACAATAAGATGATATCTGAGATTCTGCAGTGTCGTAAATTATCTTTCTGCACGTTCCCACGCCCACGATAATACCAACTCTGTGTACTCTATCCGCTGACCCTTCTTTCCCATTGGGGATACACGCACGTGGCCCATTAATATTCCGCCGCCGCCGTGCACAGTCTCGCGGGGGTGGTTATAACGACGATGTGTACAGTCGGAGAAATTGAATACTCGATATCCACAGGGCGTCCCAAAATTCGTTACGAATAATCGAAGGATCGGATGCCTGATGCAGAACTAAACAACTTTGTCATTTTGCAAAATTTCGTCAGGTGTAGCGATGTCGAGTTACGAGTAGTTGAATGTACGACCAATGGGAAGACACCGAACGCTCGTAAGTGGGGGGACGCTGCGTTAGCTGATTGGCTGATTGCTTAAATTACTCGTAACTCGGTATTGATACATCGGACGAAATTGTGCAAGAGGAAAATTTCGTTTAGTTTTTTATCAGAAAGACGATTCTGCGCTCACAATACTTCGAATGGCAGTCGCAATGATGATAGCACGGCGAATCACATTGTTATTTTGACAAAATTACTATTATGTTCATTTTGATGATCATTAATATGTTTTTTTGTCTTCGGGTGATTGCAGAAGCGTGAGAGATCGCCCGGAAAGAGAATGGATCGGCTGAGACGAAGCTTTCGGGACAGTTTTCGAAGGCGGAAAGATCCGCACGTGCCGGAGTCCAGCAAACCCCATCAATGGCAATCCGACGAGAGTGCAGTACGCTCGGCGACTTGTGCGTTTCATGTAAAAGTAAGTAAATTCAATGCCTTACATTTTTTTGTCCCATCTTTGACGAGCGATTTGGGCTAATTTGACCTTTTTTAAAATCCTAATTTATTTTCAGTATCTAGGCTGCGTGGAAGTTTTCGAATCGAGGGGAATGCAGGTCTGCGAGGAAGCTCTCAAAGTTCTCAGGGTAAGGCGTTTGTATAATTTTCTAAGTTTTTTTTTCGATAATTTCTTCACAAGAAAAAAGTGGCATAGATGGCAACGCTGAGTAAAAAATAATTTAGCACAACGAGAAAGAAGTTGAAGGAGAACAAAAATTAACGAAATGCCAATTTATGGTCAGATTTGTGTTTCCTAAAAAAAAACCTCTATTTCTTTCGCAAACTAGCTGAATATATTCTCTTTAGGAACGACTCCCACGTTCGCATTCGCAAATTGACGATTATTCTTAGCGTCTCCTTTTTCAGCCTCCTTTCGCAATGTTTCCCCACTTTGCTGTCAATGTTTCCCCACTTTGCTGTCAAGTATTGTAAATCTTTATAAAGAAATGCTGAAAGCAATCAAATTATCAAAGAAAAATAATTAAAAAAAAAACCAAATGATAGAGATGAGAAAAATTTTGTTTTCCCATTTTTTTAAAATTTATGAAGAAACCGTGGAACATAAACTTTTGTATTTATTGTAATTCTCAGAGCTACGGTTTTGGTCGTCGCAATATATATATTTTAATTCCAATAGATCGTCATTTTGCAAAATGCAATAATCGAAAAAAAAATTGAGACTCGTCCAAAATATTTTTTAAAACGTTTTTTTACCGTAAACTTTTACAGAATTCGAGACGAAGACCCGTCCGTGCGATACTCCACGTATCCGGGGATGGTTTGCGTGTCGTCGAGGACGAAACCAAGGGTCTCATCGTCGATCAGACAATTGAGAAGGTATCGTTTTGCGCCCCAGACAGAAATCATGAAAAGGGCTTCAGTTATATATGTCGGGACGGCACAACTAGACGCTGGATGTGTCATGGATTTCTGGCATTGAAAGAATCGGTAAGGAAATTAAAAAAAAAAAACATCCAAATTGGATGAAATCTCCAGGATATAAAATTCATTGAAATCTCATTGAAATTTGAAGTCCAATTTCATAAAATTGACAGAGTCGTGGCAGTTTATACAGGGTGTCCCAGGGGTGAAGGTCAATACGGTCAGGGTAGATTCGTGACGTAATATCGAGTAGAAAAGTCCTTTGCCATTTTTTATTATTTTGAACCCCTGTATTGTTATTAATTTTTTTAATCAGCCAATGAGATGCGCCCATTTACCGTGCTCACACCGACGCGCGCGAGGGGGCGTGGTGGGATCACGGCTCATCTCATTGGCTGATTAAAAAAATAATAATAACAATTCAGGGGTTCAAAATACCAAAAAATGGCAAAGGACTTTCCTACTCGTTATTACGTGACGAATCTACCTTCACGATATTGACCTTCACCCTTGGGACAACCTGTATAAATCATGCTGAAATTATAATTTCATCAAATTTTTTGTGACCGAAGAATGCATAAAATATTAAAGTATCAAATGAATTATTATTAAAGTATTAAATATCAAAGTACAATATTCTGTTGTTTCATATCTTACGTTAACATATATGTTCTATGTTTTTTTTTCCATTATCGTAAAAGCAAATTTTTGACCAGTTAAGACCTTTGCTGGACCTTTTTCGTCCGGCAAACTAAGAAGCCTTCATCCTTCGATAAACTCCTTCCTTCAAGTTCTTTTGATTTGTTTATTATTATTTTTTATTTTTCAAGGGTGAAAGGCTGAGTCACGCGGTTGGTTGTGCATTTGCCGCGTGTCTAGAGCGGAAACAACGAAGAGACAAGGAGTGTGGAGTCACAATGACCTTCGACTCGAAGACATCGACCTTCACGAGAAGCGGTAGCTTTCGACAGCCCAGCCTCACCGAACGGTTGCAGGACACGCGAGAACGTTCAGTCGGTTGGTAACACTTAGTTAATTAAAAAACATAATTAATTTTTCGCCTCTTATCGAATTTTTCATTTTTTAAAAATGAATAGTGTTCCAATTGGCATTTAAAAAATTTGAATACAATTTCAAAAATTAAATGGAAGTTGGCGAGTTAATTTTAATTTGGAAATCAGGTTTTACTGTTTGGAATAAATAATGGAGAAATTGCCATTACTTTTACACTTTATATTTAATTTTTTGGAATTTTTTGAATAAATTTTGAAAGACGCTACTATTGTTTAACCTTAAATACGACTTTTGTCTCTCTATTTAATTTGTATATTCAGAAAATCGCCAGTTTTCTCATCTTATTGAATGGAGACAATTAACGTCGTAATTTTGAATAAATATTGAGAAAATCAATGATTTCTTGCCTTATTTTCGCTTCTTAATTAACTTAATTAACGCTGAGCAAATCGTTATCACATTTTTATCAAATTTGGTGTTTTTTAGATACATTTTAAGTAAATTATTGTTATTGGGTTACTTTTCATTCTATCTTCCATTTCAATTTCGGTTTTTTAATTACTTTTGAAGAAATTACTACAATTTTTTTACTCTGTATTCAACTTTTGTCTTTCTAATATTTTAAATGAATATTTAGCAAAACACCATTATTTTTCCACAATTTAATGTATGTCTTATCTCATTTTCCTTTTTTAATAAATTCTCTCTCAATTATGGCAATTTTTCACCCTATATTCCTTTCCTTGTTTAATTTTTTTTTATCGAGAAAATTTTGTTCAACATTTGTTTATAACCTACAGATTGGGCTTTCGTTTTTAATTATTGATTTTCTACTCCAGATGTACCGCCGGTAAAACAGGTTTTCAACCCCTTCGCTATTGAGAGGCCACACGCTACCCCATCGATGCTGGAACGTCAGGGCTCTTTCCGTGGCTTCAATCAGCTGAATCAAGCTTCGCCCTTCAAACGACAATTGAGCCTTCGCGTTAGCGATTTACCGAGCAATCTCGAAAGAACGCGAAGTCACAGCCTCGAGCCTACCGATCTCACGAGAATGCCACAAAATCATCCCCACATCGTACCCCTTAAACCACCGGGTAAGATTTCCTAGACAAAAAAATCTACGTGTACATTATCTCGTCAAGATCAACGATAAATTCAATAATCGTGTGTTTTCTTCGTTCTAATTTTTTTTGTTCTCCGTAACAGAATTCGAAGGATATGACGAAGGTCATTGTTCCTTTTACCGTCCAGGTCACACTAATGCCTGACATACCCCTTTTGAATTATCTCTGTGAATATTTCCCCAAAAAACTCGAGCGAGAAAGGAAAGAGGGAATGGCGATTATTTCTGGAATAAATTTGATTTCTTGAATAATTTTTCATTTTTATTTTAGAGTTCATACTTTTGGGAATCCTCAAACAAAAGATTTTCAGAAATATAAATGTTGGAAGAATATAAATCTGCTCAGTCCAAATGGAAAATATTATTATATAGAAAATAACTTTATTGCAAAAATGAATGAGGAATGAATTCATGATCCGATTCTCCAATTGCTTATCATTAATAATAGAACGGGTAAAAACGAGTGTGGCAAAAAATTAGCAATTTTTATGTCAATAAGGATATCGATGTCCTTTTCCTAAATAAACGTCAATAAAATTTTTTATCATTTTTTGTTCAAAGAAAAATTAAAATTCACGAAATGATCGGTAACAATTCCCAAATCCCAACCTTAGATATTACATCCAGCAGAAATGAACATGTTCCGATTCAAATTTGACAATGCCGCAATTCTTACTATTTCACAGGATCCAGGAAAAGAATGCTTTGAAAAATCTGAAATCGGAATTTTCGAAAAAAAAATTTAAAAACTATCAATGAAATAGAGACTGTTCATTTTTGCTTCAAATTTCTATGTTGGACAGTGTTCTTCCGTAATGTGAACATTGCCTAGTTAAGATACTGCCTTTTTGTTGGACCACAAAATTTTGAATAGAAGTTCACTCCCTGTCTCGTTTAGCATGAATTTTCGTAGATTGTAGCACATTTGATGCCTCCTCTTCAAATATATACTGAGACTCTCCTTTTGATAAAAATGTAGCTACCAAAAACTCGGAAAAACTGAAAAATGTATGTTTTTTTTAAATCTTCGTTGACAGTGAGTCCAATACCGGAAATATCGCCGAGTGGTCAAGACAGCGTTTCGGCAATGTGTCAGCAGCTTTCCCAAGGTCTGTCTCTTCTTTCCAGCAGCGATGATTATGGACCATTACCTTCACAGTCGTCGGTCGTCAAACAGTTGTTCACCGGTCGTTCCAGTCCACCGGGTAAGTTTCCCTCTTGTTTTTAATCTACGGAATCAATTTTTTACACTCTCAAGGTGGTTACCGATGATTTGGAGAAATTATCTTCGCAAGTTCAGATCTACCTTAGACATTTTAATTCTATAAGCGCAGCAAAGAGAAAATTTCCATACATTTCCTCGCAGTCATATTATTGCAAGGAGACATCATTCACAAATTCTTACAAAAGCTAAAAAAAAAAATTTCTCTTTGCTGCGGCACTGCATCGATCCTTCATAAAGGTCATCAAAAA
This sequence comes from Alloplasta piceator, assembly GCA_946863875.1. NCBI lineage: Eukaryota > Metazoa > Arthropoda > Insecta > Hymenoptera > Ichneumonidae > Alloplasta > Alloplasta piceator. Next base: position 5,449,525 of record OX333076.1, on the reverse strand, counting down.
TTTTCCCTTCGCAGAGCTCTATTCATAATGAATTTTTCAAAATTTCTGTTTCGCAATGCTGCATCCAAAATAGAATTCTTATAATTTTTTCTTCGCAGGGTTTTAGAACGTTTTCTTTGCACAGCATGCGACAAATTTAATCCTGGCAGCGCTGTGTCAATAGAATCGTTTAATTAATGTTAACGTAATTAATGGCGTGCAAAGAAAATGTTCTAAAAGTCATCATAAAGAAAACTCTGCGAAGAAAAAATTATAAGAATTCTATTACGGATGCAGCATTGCGAAACAGAAACTTTGAAAAGTCCATTATGGATAGAGCTCTGCGAAGAGAAAATTTGTAATGACCTTTATGAATGAATGATGCAGTGCTACTGCAAAGAGAAAATATTTTAAATTCTTCACGTTTCTCACAAATGATAATTCTTACTTTGCTCTGCAAAGGGAAAATTCGCGAAGAAAAAATTTACAAGAGTTCTGTTATGGATGCAGCATTGTGAAACAAAAAATTAAAAAAATCCATTATGGATAGAGCTCTGCGAAGAGAAAATTTGTAAAGACCTTTATGAATGAACGATGCAGCGCAGCTGCAAAGATAAAATTTTTTTTATTCTTCACGTTTCTCACAAATTGTAATTCTTACTTTGCTCTGCGAAAGGAAAATTTGTGAAGAAAAAATCATGAGAGTTCTATTATGGATGCAGCATTGCGAAACAAAAAATCTAAAAAATCCATTATGGATAGAGCTCTGCGAAGAGAAAATTTGTAAAGACCTTTATGAATGAACGATGCAGCGCCGCTGCAAAGAGAAAATATTTTAAATTCTTCACGTATCTCACAAATTGTAATTCTTACTTTGCTCTGCGAAGGGAAAATTTGTGAAGACAAAATTATAAGAGGTCTATTATGAATGCAGCATTGCGAAACAAAAAATTAAAAAAATCCATTATGGATAGAGCTCTGCGAAGAGAAAATTTGTAAAGACCTTTATGAATGAACGATGCAGCGCCGCTGCAAAGATAAAAAATTTTAGATTCTTCACGCTTCTCACAAATTGTAATTCTTACTTTTCTTTCCTTTCAGTTACGAGTAGCAATTCCATGGATGACATAAGATTGCAAAATGGTTCGACAATTAACAACAACATAAATAACAACAACAACAACAACGACGACGTAACGACGAGAATGAACCACGTTGAGATAAGTTGGCAGGATGCGACATCGACGATCTCGGTGACAACGGCCAATCACAGATTGACCCCGATATTGAACCGTAGCTGTAATTTGAGTCCAATATTGACGCGGACCGGTGACTCGACGAGTACGTCGTCGACGATGAATACGAGTCAGCTAACGACTCGAACCGGCAATTATCGGACACCACCGTCGGCGAGTCCGGCATTTAGCAGCGCTTCAACGTCGTCGGTGGGAAGTTCGGTGACGTCGGCCATCAACAGATCACCGATACCAATTAATTCCGTCACACCGTTAACGAGCTCGCCAAACTCTGTTAACACGTCAACGTCGTCAACGACCATTCATAGTGTTGTAGGCGAGGTCAAACCTCACGTAGTTCAGTCTGGAATGCAAAAGATTGAAACTGTGAGTGAGCAAAATCGTTTATTCGTCCTTTAAGTAAATTAGAAATTTCATAAAATTCTAATTATTTCATGAAATTTTGGTTTGTATTCTAACCAGTGTTCAGATATTATCAACGGACTCGCAGTTAATTAAGAGACGGGAAAAAAATGATTTATCAAAAATTGAATTTGAGAAAAGCCGATCAAAGTTGTGAGTTTTATAAAATTTCTAATTTTTTTATAAATGTGGCTTAAATTGTAAATTCCTCAATATTCAAGATACTGCAGTGATTTCTTTTTAGCCAGTTGATACTGTTATTAAGGCTGTTTGTTAAGAAATGTGGTGGAAAATCCACGACAAGGTTAATTTTATAAAATTTTGAATTTATAAAAAATTTTCTTACAAAACCATGCAATTGGAGAGTGACACATTGCTTTCTCATCTTCTTCCACTCTTTAATGAGCTTCCTTCATGAGAAAGATATTTGTGGATGAGTCGTTCCATCTCAAATCGACCGATAGTTGGAATCGACCCCCTTCAATTTTGATGAAATTTGGTCAGAAGTATTCTTTTATCATAAAACGAAGTTCTACCAAAGGAATTTTTTTTTTTTTGAAAATTCAGAACTCCACAATTTTTTCAATTTTGAAAGTTCATTTTTCAAATATCTCGCAAACTATTATAGTTGTGAAGAAATCGTTCTGTTATCGTATGAAAGAGTATACTTGGGGCTAAAAAAATTATTCCGATTTTTTTTTTTGAAAAGCGATGAATTTGGAGCATTTTGAATTTTTAAAAATCGTGAAAATCCATGATCAACATTTAATCTTTGGATCCATTTTTTTTATATAATACTCTGTACTGATCTTAAAAGATCCTGAAATTTTCAGAAAGGTGTCATTTTTGTTTCAAAAATATGAATTCTTGAATTTTTGTAAAAGAAATTTTATATTTTTTTTACCTCTAAGTTCAGTAAAGTTGAGCAATCATGTAATGTTCACTACTCAAAATTAAAAAATTCATATTTAAAAAAAAATATACCTTTCTGAAAGTCCTTTAAGACGAGCCCAGAACGATTTTTTCGTAACTATAATAGTTTTCGATATATTTCAAAAATAAACTTGAAGAATTGAAACAATAGTGAAATTTTGAATTTTGCAAAACTTTCAAAAAAAAAAATTGTTTATTTTTTTCTTTTCGTAGAATTTCGTTTTATGATAAAAGAAAACTTCTGACCAAATTTTATCGAAATTGAAAGGGGTCGATTCCAACTATTGGTCGATTTGGTATGGAATGACACGTATATAATCTTTCGTTCTCATAAAAAAAGCTCTGTGAATTCCAGGATAAATAACCGAATCAGTTTGCCAAATATGAATTATGAATACTTTATTTTTGTGAAAGTTTTCGTGTATTTCATATCAATTGACTTGAAACCGAGGTATAAAATTTCAAAGATTGAAAATTTTTTTCCTGTATTATTTAAATGGGAAATAGAAATTTGCGATGAGACATATCTAAATATTTATATTGAGAGCTCTGCTTTTAACAGGCATCTTTTTTTACCTCCTCGAAAGTATGTAATATGTTATTTCGAAAAACAAAAAATAGTAGCTTTTTTGATTCTGTCTAATGTATATTAAAAGAAGACTGACAGGATAATTGTGCTTTGGAGATGTATCTAAAAGAAGATTTTTTTTTTCATTTCCAGATCGAGGCAGTATCGACGCCGGAAGATTTGCCGAAACCGGAACAGTGGTTGGGCAGTTTGACGGGTACAGTGGCGCCACCTGTGCAATTGGTGGCGCCAGTTCAGCAGGTTGCGCCGCGGCGAGCGCCACCTCTGCACGCGCGTGCGCACTCGTTGGGTTCAGCGGCGATGGGTAGCGCGTTGCGCGGAGGACCTTCCGATCCGTTTGACGCCGAATGGGCGGAAATAGCCGCGAGAAATTTACGCCAGTCTAACGCAACGACCAATCCTTTTATCGTGCCGAACACGACACAGGCGTTTCAGGTGCAATTGTAGCGTCACGAATTCGCAAACAGTATCGCGAAGTATTATCGTAACAACACATAATGACGATTGGAGGCCCTCGATGAGGCGGGCCTCGACGATGCGATTGATCGAAAGTACTATACATAAAAATTCACTCGGACGATATGCATTGATTCGACGATATATATGCGAATTTATATATTAATAAATATATATCAAGAGAGGGAAAGAGAGACGGTTCGACACGATTGACGAGAGATTGTGTATACTTTATTGCGTGTAATGAGAAAACGGCAGTGACGAATCGTTGACGAATCATTTAGAACACGAATTTACGTCCTGTTATTTAAACTCGAAATATTGTGGCACGATTGCTATCGTGAGAAGACTCCAGCGAGGAAGTAGGAAGAGAAGGAAAAAACGCGACGGCGCATGCGCAAGTCCGTGCATTGCGCGTAGGAGCCGCCATATTGGCATCCACCTGCTACGATTTTCGTTGAAATGTATTGCAAATTTTCCTTCTACCACTTATTTTCAGCTCGGACAATTCATCCGCTGCACTTTTAAAGCGAGCTTTGAGTTTAAAAGTATCGAAACAAATGAAAATTCATAATTACGACGGATAAAATGTATGGAAGTTCGAAAATTTAGGTTAGGTTGTTTTGATCTCTATTTTTTCGTTCCATTTGGTCGTTATCGTGAATTTTGCAACACTGAACGATTAATGCTTTGAAAATAATACAGTAAAGGTCACACGGTGATTATTCCTGAAAAGTAATTATTAAATTGAGAAAACAAGATTTTTTTTCTGACAAATGATTCATCAACGCTCGTCAGGATTGTTCGCAACTGCTGTTTTTGTTTTATGGCTTCGTCGAGGCCATTGACGTTCTATTTGGATCGAAGGGTTTTCCGGAATGTCCTCCGTCGTTATATAGGGTTGAATACATGTTATATATTATACATATAAATAGTATATCTATGTATGTAAACTACTTAACACGAAGGTGTGCACTGTGGCATATTGAGAAACTAGTCTTACACGCACAGAATACGAAATTTAAAAAAAAAAGAAAAAAATGACAAATTAATATAACAAGGAGAGCCAAAAAAGTCGAACAAATGACGACCGAGAGTATCCGCATATATCACAATTGCGAAATTCCGTGCGATTATACTAACGCACAGTTACTTAAAAAAAGAAGGAAAAAGCGAGTTTTCGTACGAGGATAAAATTTTCTTTATTTTGTTGCTCACGGAGATTCGAGTATACTGTTACAAATAAATTTTTATTTATCTTGTTCCTCGACTTGATTCAAATATATTGTTACTAATGATTTTTTTAAAATTTTGTTGCTCATCGAGTTTCAAGTGGAATGTTACTATTTAAAAGACTTCGCCAGTTGGGTTCGACCCGAAAAATTTCGTACTACTTCCGGTGGAAGATTCAGACTCTGACTGAAATTTTTTTCACTTGAGGCCCTTCGTGAAAAATTATTATTCACGTCCGCTTGAATCTAGATGAGCAACCAAAACCAATTCAAGGCCTTTTTTTACCAGTATAATATATATATATGCATAGATTAAAAATTTCAAAAATATATGAAGCATTCCGTGTTAAATTGACGAATCGTGTCTTTTCGGCTGCTTCAATTTTCATAATTTTTCGACTGATGTTCTTCAGTCTCGGAATAGTTGAATTTTTTTTCAGTTTCAGATCTGGAACTAATTTAAAAATCGCTTTTTCAGAAGAATTCGAAAAATGCACTCAGCAGTGAAAATTTTTTATTTGCGACGAAGTTCTAGAATCGCGATGAGCAACGAAATGTAAAAAAATTGAGTTTTCGAAACTGGTTTAAAAACAATGTTAACTACAATGATACCGCGTTAGGTATCGATACTAAAAAAAAAAATCACTGGAAATTTTTTTCCTCAACCAAATGATCCATTGTTGCCCTTCAATATTGCCAATGAAACAATTTTGGCAATTATATAATTCCTTTGTTTTTTTTTGAGTAATTGAAAAAAAAATGTGATCACTTAGTTTGGAAAATATATTTCTCAGTGATGTCTCGCGAAAACGCTGTAAATTCCTGATGGGAAAGCGGTAGGATAAAAAGCGTTTTTCCACGTGGAAAAACGAAAATGACAAAATGACACAAAATGATAATTATAACGATTTTTAAAAATCGTACAAATCGCCGAGCACCATGAAAATATCGTTGCTCCGTTTTTCGCGGCTCGTGAAATTAAAAAACAAATATATACATAAATATATATATATATACGAAAATTTCCACGCACCAATGTCCAAGCTGCACCGACGCATATTTACGAGAAAGTTATAGAGAAAAAAATCAACATTCTTCGTTAAGCGCAGATAGAATCTACGTTAGGCTTCCTGTGAGACGTTCCTCTGACGTTTTTTCATTATTTTTATTAAGTGTAATTAGTACGTACGTCAATATTCATGAAATTAGCGCGAAACGACCAGAGTCGTTTTTTCATCGTCGCGAATTGAACGCAAACGAAAAAACGAACGACAAAAATAATGAAAAATCCAAAAGTGAGATTTCCTCCACGGCGAGTAAATTGTTGATATCATGGCACATTTTATTCGACACTGATAGCTCGTATTAGTATCGATGTGTTGCTCAATGTTATTGCGCATTAAAAAAGAAGCAAACTACAAATAATACCATGATTGGGTCTCGAATTTGAAAAATTCAATTTTCGTCCGGAAAATTGGCAAGACAGAAAAAATGGTCTCAACATTAATTTCAAAAGAACTCGGTGTTGATTGTGGCATAATTATCTACGTTTTAAGGGGGGAAAAAAAATTATTAATCATGCCAAAAAATGTTGGCCAAACTTTTTTGTGCGAAAATTATTCCACCGGAAACCGAAGAAACTACATTTTCTGTGGTCACCCAATCACTGAATTTTCATGATAATGACAGACAGAAAAAAATAATTGTAAGACAATCGCTCGAAAATTGATCGAACAATATTTTGACGGGGAAAATTGATTTTTTTGAAATTCGAGACTCAGGAATTTGTGTATAAATGTATCCTTAAAAAAAAGAGCAGTTACACGATAGTCGAGGGTGCAATTTGTGACCAGAAATATTGTTACATTGACAGAATGCATTTTATCGTTATTTGAATAAGGGCGATTCGAAAGAAGAATCGAAAAAACGATCTCAGGCAAAAAAAAAGTACTTTTGACACGCGCAACGCCCAAATTTCGCACTCGCTTTGGTCAATCGGTCTCCGCAAAACGAGCACCGACGAAAGAACGAGTTTTCGATCCTTAAGGGGTGCTTCAGGCTAAAAAAAATGAATAAAACTGTGTTAAATTTTTGGACATTGACAGAAAAAAATTATCAAAAATATAAAATGGATAATCGTTCTGAATAATTGAAACAGTATAGGAAAAAAAAATATACACCGGTAAATTGAAAAAACCACACCGGTAAATAAATTTAAGAGAAACAGAGAAATTTTTTAACTCTTCTTTTACCTTGGATTGTTCTCATTGCTTTTCTACGTGAATGTTTATAACTGCAAGTTAAAAAAAAAGCTTGGAACTCACCTTAAGGTTATCGAGAAAAATCGTTGATTCGATGACGTAATTTAAAAATATTAGAATAAACAATAAGAGGGGAAAATGAAACTAGGTGACAAATAATCAGTATTGCGTAAAATACAGCTTAAAATATCGACCGGAGAAAAATAATATTTGCGATTTCATTTGAAAAAATCAATTTTACAAAAAATATCGACCGAATTGATTTGGTCAAGTTTGAAAAAAGGTCGGAATGGATTTTTCTTAAATGATGAAAACGATCAGATCTCGCTTCGCGACTTTTTTTTTCTTGTAGTGTACATAGATTAGTTACTTAATGACATAATAAACGTAGTTAAAGGAATAATGAAAATGGAGTTGCGGGTGAGAGAAACTAGCGGTAAATGAAAAATAACGAAAATATAAAATAAATAAATATATAAAATAAGCAAAAAGCAGGTTTACCGAGCCACCGCATTAATATCGACCTCGGTAGTGTGAGAAAAAAAATGGCTACTGTGCATCCTAAAATCACTGATAAGAGGTTCACGAAAAAAAAAAAAAAAATAGAAGCAAATAAGAAATTTACGCCAATCAATATTGTTCCAACGGGAAAAAGGCTTCTCTTGAAGTTTCATCGACGATCGCATCTAGAATTACATTCCTAAAAAAACATTTTTCTTGCTTTCATTACGAAAATGATCTTTTCGATTTATCTCGATTTGTGTGTACATTCATTTCGATTTATTTCGATTTACTTCGATGGACTTCGATGTATTTCGATTTACTCTTATTCACTTTTATTTATATAAATTTAATTCGATTTACCTAGATTTACGTAAATTTATTTTCATGTACTTAGATTTATCTCGATTAACTTCGATTTATTTCGAATTATTGATTTTGCCAATATTTTCTCCGGCGATAGAAAGTCCACGTGGGAAAGATAAATTTTCAGTCCAACGATCAAGTCACAATAGCGTGTAGCTTTTTAGACGCAAGAGGTAGAATTTTTTTTTTCGATTTTATTTTGTCAAAATTTTGGAATTGGGAAAAATGGAGAAATTCATTTTGAAGAAAAATACGAAATTAAATAATGTTGGCGGCACAATATAAAATGCAAGGTACTTAAAATCGAGAGAGAGAGAGAGGGCGTAAAATGTACTTAGCGAAACGTTGAACGATCGATGTACTTAAGCATTAATCGTAGAGTTCGATATATATAACGATGAATAAGGAAATCGCGGTCTATCAAAGCGCAATTCATCGTTTTTTTTTTAAAATCTTTATCCCATCCGACAATTCAGGAAAAGCAACAATCGAGTTATTAAACCAGCAAAACGAATTTTTTCAAAAATTGATAAATTGTTTCGAAAATTGATAAATTTTCAAAATGTCCTGGGAACCGAAAAAGCGAATTTTGGTCCATTGAAAAAGATGTAAACTATAATTTTCATATGCTTTGCAAACCTTCTTGTAATTTTTCATACTGCGAACAGAATAATTTTTTTACCTCATAGAAGCATTTCGAAGAAATATTTCAACATGGATTTCCGATTCGATTTGTTAACAATAAAAATGAAAAAAGCAACCTTTTCTCATTTTGGTTCGGCATTGAGGATGCCAATAGTAAGATTTAATTGCAATATGAGACATTAGGCCAATTTTTTTTTTACTTTTTTTATTTCTTCCACTCCCCACCCGAAATTTTATTGTATATGTCTGAAAGTAAATTCCCTAGAAGTTACAGCCCTTAATATTAATATTAAGTACTTTCCCTTCGCGTGATAAGTTTTTCCATGTAAAATACACGTAAATGAAAAACTTTTTTCGTCAAAATGTCATCACTCCGCGATTTTTTATCCTATCACATTGATTTTGGTCGCAATTTACGTAGAATCGTACGATCTTTCAAAGTGTCCTGAACACCGTAAGTGTAACTTACACTGTTGAGATGGGACGAGTCCCTAAAGTTGATTTTTACCCAAAATTCTCGATTTTTTGCTGTTATCTCCGAAATGATGAACTTAACCGAAAAATTGTTAAGGGAAATTTTGTTGGAAATTTAATTTCCTACAAAAAAGGTCCTTTAGACCTAAATGCTAAAATTGATATTTCTTGAGATATTGAACCTTAACTTATTTATGGTATAAAATTTGTATAGTTTATCGAACCAAAAGTTTTTAATTGTTGATATTCCATATCATATCACCATATCACACATCATATCACCAGTGGTGATATGATATGGAATATCAACAATTTGAAACTTTTGGTTCGATAATCCATAAAAATTTTCATATCACAAATAAGTTAAGGTTCAATATCTCAAGAAATATTAATTTTAGCAATAAGGACTATAGCACCTTTTTTGTAGGAAATTAAATTTCCATAAAAATGTTCCTTCACATTTTTTCGGTAGAGTTAATAAATTCGGAGATAACAACGAAAAAACGAAAATTCCGGGTAAAAATCAACTTTAGTGACCTCGTACCATCTCACCATTGTAAGTTACACTTACGCTGTTGGGGACACTTTCAAAGATCGTTCGATTCTGCGCAAATTGCGACCAAAATCAATGCGATAGCATAAAAAACCGCGTCGTGGTAAAATTTTGAAGAAAAAAGTTTTTGATTTACGTATATTTTATATGGAAAAACTTATCCCGCGAAGGGAAAGTACTTAATATTAATATTGAGGGCTTTCAGGGAATTTTCTTTCAGAAATATGCGTTCAAAATTTCGGGTGGGGAGTGAAAGAAATAAAAAAAAGTCGAAAAAAATCGCCCTAATGAGACATGACAAAAAAAAACTAAATAAAATTATTGCAATGGGTAAAATATGTGAATAATATTTTTTGCAATTATTTCGCCAAAAACAAATATTAATAGTCGAAAATGATTTACAAAATCAACGATGGTCGATCTTTCGGCAATTCGGAATCTTCAAAAATAAAATTTCTACGAAGAGAAAAAAAAGTGTCAAATTACGTTTAAAAGAAAATTTCCAACAAAGGGTGCGAATTGGATCATTAATTTTTGTTTGAAATCACAAGTTTGCAAAATGTTTTTGCCAGTTTTTCATATTTTTGCTTTTTCCGCAATTTTGCTTTTCCTTTAATTTTCGTCGATTTCAACTTCTTCGCTGTACAATTATTGCAACGTCCATTTTTGGACGTTTTTTTTTCAATTTTTTACATACACAAGTATACATGATATTACATATATCCATGTGTGTGTGAATATGTTGCATATGTAATATGCAGTTTCAGTGGCGTGTAAATACATAAATAAGTGAAAGAGGAACGGAGAAAAAAACCGAAAACGTATTGTTTAAATTTTATTTTACCATCGCATAATTCTTCGTGTCTCCTCGATTATGAGACGAGAAAAATCTTTTTCAGTTTCATTGACTATCGTGAACGAAAATAAGAGTTTCGTACTTAATTCACGAATTTCAACTTTTTGTTTCAAATTCGGATTTAGCGAATTTGGCGATAAGCGAAAATTCAATGAATCGTTATATATAAGCTCTCGACGAATGGAACGAGATTTTTGCGATAATGCGAGAGAAAGAGAGGGCAAGAGGAAGAGAATTTTTGGTGATTAAGTTGTAAATAATATTATATAATATTGTGCGTTATATCGATCTTCGAATGATCGTTAATTCGGTACTTTACGATCGAGAAGGAAAAGAATGAAAAAAAAAATGAGTGGTTGTTCCGTCAGATGTCCTTGTTCGTTTTACAATGTATCAAGCAACATGTAAAGATATGATTTATTATAATATTTGTTGTGATTAATTAATGAATTTTTTTTCTCGCACGATCCGAACCTTTCGACGAATTTTGGAAATTGAATTCAACTTTTTCGATTAAATAAATTTATTGAAAAATAAAAATTAATATCAACGTCCCTCAAAAATTGAAATGAATAAAAAATTAAATAAATGAAATAATAAAAAATTAAAAAATAAAAATTAAATAGAAAATAAATAAAAAATGTTTTTATTTTTTGAAAAGGATCATTCGAACCAAAGTTCCATTGAAAAAAAAAAATCTCTGCACATGTCAAAATCTGTGCCAAACATGTTGCTCATGTCAAACTTTTTAAAAATTACACCATCGACGCTCAATTATTTCAAGGTCAAACTGTCAGGTTAAATATTTATCGATCCACGATTCTCAACCCCAAAAAATCTTTAGTGTCACGAATAAATTTGATGAAAAATATAAAAAAATATTAACGTCCCTCATAAAAATTGAAATAAATAAAAAATTAAATAAACGAAATAATAAAAAATATAAAATAGTAATAAAATAGAAAATAAATAAATAATGTTGCGCCAGTGTCCGCCAAGCGTGCCATCGCAATGTGGTCAAAAACCACCGTGCAGCGGACTTCTCTGTGCCAAATGTCCATTGACAGGTCAACCAAGGTCCGATCAGCAGGCCAGCGTACGTTTTCAGCTAACTTATACTTGTAACAGGTATATTACATTATTGCACATTAATCATTTCAGATAAAAAACACAAATCTTAAAAATAAAATAACAATGTCTTCAAAATAACGGATTAATTTTATTCTTAAATACGAATGACCTTGAACAATGAATCTTAAGGGGTCATACGCAGTCAGCAGGTCGAAAAAAGGTATTTTTCAAAAAAAAATTCTGGAAAGACATTTAAATTTATTAACGTAAAAATTTATATACACTAGGATTCTACACGCGCGCGACTGATTTACTCTCAGCGCTTCAGTCAAAAATCCGTCATACTTGACTCACAGAGCGTCTGCATTGCTTAAGAAAAAGTTGTTTGAATCGGAAATTTCCTGGGAAACACGAATAAGCTATTTGCGATAAAAAATTCGTTACGGATCATGCTTGAAAGTGCCAAAAACCATTTTGGCGGATCCATTTGCAAATGACCTTGGCTGTGACAAATTAATTGATGGAACATTCCATTCTGTTCCATTCCATTTCGCGAGAAAGTTTTTTTTCGTCGTTTCAAGGTTCAAAGCCTGTGTTTTGAATCGGAAATTGTCTGGGGACCACGATTAAGCTATTTGCGGTAGTAAAGATGTGTCCTTTTGCGAAAAGTTTTTTGACAAATTAATCGATCGGTCATTCCATTGCATTCCATTCCATTCCACAAAAAAGTTTTTTTTTCATCGTTTCAAGGTTCAAAGCCTGTGTTTTGAATCGGAAATTGTCTGGGGACCACGATTAAGCTATTCGCGGTAGTGAAATTGTTTCCATTTGCGAAAAGTTTTTTGTGACAAATTAAGTGATGGGTCATTCCATTCCTTTCAGGAAAATTTTGCAAAACAGATAAAAGCTCGAGGAAATATGTATCGATCGTCCAGGTTACACCTTTTCCTTCGACCGGTCGTTTATAACTGGGACGGAGGAAAAGTGTCGTGAATTTTCCAGGACATAAAGAGCGGCTTCGTAATTTATTTGTCGCAGCGCAACTTACGCCCCGTGTTACTGTCCCGCAATGCCAACCTGTCCAAAGTCAGTTAAGCCTGTCCAAGAGACCGTTTGCTGCTGTCTGAAGTGGCTCGACTGCTGTGGGAAACCCATCAACTGAGATATTTCCAAATTTCTCAAAATTTCACAAGAAACAATCCCTCTTCCATCTCGCCTCAGCAAGAAACTTCGTTATCGTCCAGATACGAAATTCTATTTCATTCATTTGTTTTATTTTCGTGTATGGCGAGGATTCAATCGATTCAATTCAATTGTTTAACGTAATTATACCATCTTTGACGACCGACCAGAACCTCGAGATGTCATTGTAAAATTTTCCGTCAATAAATATAAATTGCAAAAAAAATATATATAAATATACAAGAAAAAACAATTAATTATTTGGATTAATGGATGGAGAAGGTGGTCAGGATGTTGTCAAACGACCAAACAGCACATTGCCTCCACCCTGTCATCACTGCAGACCGATACCATTTACCTGTCCGGAAAATGGTTGCCCACCCCTGGAACCATGTCCCCTGTTTCCGCCTTGTTCATCCCCTTGTTTGCCGCTGGTAAGAATTTTAATTTTGTAGAGAATTTTTTTTGTACAGTCAACGCAGTGATCAAAATTGGTCGCTATTGAATTTGACGAGAAACGATCGATGGCCAAAAATGTTGAGGAGTTTTCAATGGGGAAAAAAAGTAAACACCATGACTTGTACAGCTTTCGAGTTACTTCAAGAAAATATTTAATTTGGTTCTAAATTGAAATTTTTTGTGATCAAGATTGGCATGAAATTACTGATCAATATTTCCTTGTGACCTCTGAACGTAGATCTGGAGGACACCACCGGAACCACCGAAACCAAAACCCACGCTGTGTATCGCAAGACCTTGCCCTCAAAGATCTGGTCCCGTGCCCTTCAGATGTCCTCCGAAGCCAAAAATTCAACCACCACCCTCGACAGTCACATTCGCAATACGATATACATGCGAGGGTCCAACTTACTGTCCCTGCTATTCACCGGGAGTACCAAAATGTCCATTGAGAAATTGTTGCTAAAAAAAGAATTTTCATGAAATGAAAATTCCTTGTCGTCATATGAGAATACTTGAGTCTAAATTGCTAAACCTAATTGCTTTGTTGACTCCACTCCAGCGACTAAAAAAGGCCTAACATTGATAATTTATTTTGGGGGCATGGAAAGAGGAATAGCATTTATTTTCAGAGTTTATTCAACAAATATTGAAGTATGAGAACATTTTTTTTATCGTCATTTTAATACAAAATGGCGGTGACAGAGCCAGGAGCTTTAAAAAAAGGAGAATTCAAAGATTCGAAGTCACCTTTTTTTAAAGCTCTTTGACGAGACGATGAATTTCTAGTAAATTTGAACCAAAAACTCAAAACATTTTATAATCTGTACACTATCGTCATTCTTTGAGTGCAAGACATACAAAATTATAACATGGTTCATTGACATCGTATTTCCAAAATTTTACTATGAAATATTTTTTGCTTACTATCCAATGGAATATCAATAAATTCAATTGTAACATTCGCCCGACAATTATTATTATTATAAATTGAATTTAACAAATAAAACAATCATTATAAATTATCGTAAATTGGACCATAAATTATTATTAAAATTATAAGGTAAATGTCCCAATTATTGAACAGCTAAGTGAGAAAAGCTAGGTGAGAAAAAAATATAAAATCAAGAAAAAAACCATTGCTTTCATGTTCAAATGATACTTTGATATTTTTACTTTCCAAAAATCACCCTTTAAATTATTTTTAAATGATTTCAAATGAATAAAAAGAATAACAATGTGAAACATGCGAATGTCCCAATTATTGAACACTGGAAGTGCCTATGTCCCTAATATTGAACAGGCATGTCCCAGTTATCGAACAATCTCGAGAATTCTTTTTCCGTTCTGAAAATATTATTTTGGGTACAATATTAAGAAATAAAAGTAAAATAAAACACTTGAATAATCTTTTATTAATCATGTAAAAATACAAAAAATATTTATTTAGTCTCTTTTGACAGGTTTTTGGTTCATTCGCATTTGGTTTATTTTTGCTTTTCAACTCGAACTTTATTTTATTTTTATTTTCAGCTTCCTCGTTTTTATGTTCCTTTTTTGTTTGATTTTGTCGCAGCTTTCTTGTTTTTCGACAGAAATATCGGAGAGCAAAAAATATTGAACATTACATTCGTATTTTTAGGTTACATTGAGGTTATATTCTCTTTTTACTTTGCTTTTTATGTTTATTGCACGAAAATACAGATAAAAAATCTATTTGACGATCTTAGAGTTATTATTAAAAGAATACAGGTAAGTTTATGCAGGAACTTACAGTTTTTGTTCGAATAAATCCGATTCGCACGATCTGTCACACGTTAACTATCTCGATGTTTTGATGGGTTTAATGACGCCATCTTGGAGAATTCGAGTGTTCTTTAATTGAGACACACTGCATTTTCTATGTCCCAATGATCGAACACCGTATTTTTTAACAAATAATTAATTGAACAAATTTTTTAAAAATTGTTATTTGTAAGAAATTTTCTGAGGAACCTGAAATGCCTTTACTTTTTGAGATGCGACAGTTTTTGAATTTTTTATGCCCTTACGCATGAAGCGGCGCGTCTTAGCAAAAACGATAAGCAGTTACCACGAGACGTCAAATCGGGTCACCGTTGCTGATTAAATAATTTTTTTCTCTATTAATTAAAGTTTTTTTTTGCACAAGTAAGGTAACATTTCGATAGCTAAAAGTTCCATATATGTAATGAAATTTTTATAAATAAGTAAATGCATGCAGGTTAATGAGAAATAATAAAAATACAAGATAGTGTTCAATAATTGGGACCTGTTCAATAATTGGTACATTTACCTTATTCGTATTTACTGTGATCAGAAAGTTAATTATTTTTCATTTAATTTTTTACGTTTTCTCATATTCTCTGGATGGATAATTGTCCATTCTCCATTGAATCGCCTGCTCGAATTTCAAGTTTAATACTTCGAGAAATTTTCGCAGATAAAAATTATCATATTTTAGGCGTGATGAGAAAATGAAAAATGAAAAAATATCGGCTGACGAATTTAAGTTAAATATTTTTCCATCGTCATTTTTTCATCCTCTTTCATGAATCGTCAACTTTGCTCACATTTTGTCTTATTCAGATAGATTGCTCATTTTATGGCCTCCTTTGTTATTGATAGCTGTGGAATAAATGGAACTGGCATGTAACGTTAAACGTTACGATAATTTGAGTACGCCATATGTGATACTCATCACAGGTACCAGGCTTGGATGATCGATAGAACGTTCTCGAGCAAAATACACGAGGTTTAACGCAAATTAATATTCTCGTTGGCCGCTTGGATAATTAATTGGGGTAATGAGGTCCCGACGAGTGACTAATTATCACTCCACATCTGCTCTGCGGCCTTAAAATCGACGAGTTAAAAAAAAAAAAGAAAGAAGGACGTTAATAAGTTCTTCCATGAGAACTTCTCGTCGGTCTTAATGGGTTATACGCAGTCAGGAGGCCGAAAAAGGCGATTTTTCAAGAATTTTTTCTGGAAAGACATTTTAGTTTATTAAGGTAAAAATTTATATGCATATTTTTGGAACTTTTAACTTTATGTTGAAATTTGTCTCCTTAAAAAATAATTATAATGATAAGATTATTCGATAAACTATGTTTATTGGGTAATTAAACAAGAAAAAGCGAAGTGTTGAAAAAAAAACATTAAACGAATCCAATCACAAATTAACCACTTAAACATTTTTAAAAGCCTGTTGTTTGTCCAAAAATGAACGAAATAACAATTTCTTTTCATTTTGTGCTTTTAAAATGTAGTTTAAAAAAAATATAAGAAAATTATTCAGAACTATCTTCTGTTTTTTTTATTACTTTTTCAAAAAATATTGAAATTTTTTCGATGATTACCTCTTTCAATTTCATTTATTATTATTATTATTTTTTAACTTTGAGGTTCTTTTAACATCCTCAAAAATCCTCAGAGTCTATGAGAAATAAGCTGAGTTAAAAAAAAAAGAAAACAAAAAATGCCCACTCTAAAAATTTCAGAGAATTTGTAGAAAATGTCAAAGTTGCTATATAAAAAAAGAAAACATAATTTTAAATGACCATTATCGAGAAATTTTCGTTTTTTTCCGAAAATTAAAAAAAAACGTCGAAGATCCGTCTGAATAAATTGTTGCTATTGTTATTATTTTTGTTGTTATACATTTAAAAACAAAAATTTTGAAAAAAAACGTCCCGATAAGTCAATTTTTGGAAAAGTTATAGATATTTGAAAAATAAAAAGTCAATTTTTTTTTAAAAATCATAATTTTTTATCGGCTAGGTAAAAAAATTTGAAAAAATTCTGAAAAATGTTTTTGATAGAGTAGAAGAAGGTAAAAAAGTTTCAGCCAAATCGAAAGGGGTCGGGGTCAAAAGTGGTCGATTGGCGTGGAGTGCCCCATGTAAATTGCGAAAATGAAATTTAAAAAAAATCGATTTTTTTTAAATTCCGACTGCGCATAACCCCTTAACGATCATGTATTTCCAATAGGGTGTTCGTTAATGGAAATGTAGGCGAATTTTAACGATTTCACCACCGTAAACCTTAGAACTGAATAAATGAAATTTTTTCATTAAAAATAAATTAGACTTTTCTGTGCTGATGGGACAGAGTTTTCTAGCACTTTTCGTTACTTATTTCTTTATGAGGCTCCTAAATGTACGATAAGAAATTAATCAGAAAAATCTGTTCTGCATGTGCTTCATTAGCTACGAAATTTTTTATGAGCTTCCAGACTAATAATAATGATCACATTAGATCGATGAAGTTGACGACAATTTTTATATAATGCATGGGATTTCATACTCTGGCTTTATCAATAAATTCGTTAAAAATATAGTTTCCATACACAAGTTTTTCAAAAGTTGGATGCTTAGATCACATTTTGACGTATATTTTGTTTCCTCATAGATTAATTTCAACCTTCGAATCGCTGTACTCGAATTTTTTCTTTCAGCTCCACTATAAAGAAATCTTTTCGAAACCTACATGAAAGGTCACCAGACTTTCACCAGACAAAAGCAATTGTAATGGAGAAGCTCAAGGAACAGCTTAAAAGGGAAACATGATGGAACATTAAAAAATAATGAGTCATGTGCAAATTTTCAATTGGCATGATTTAGAGAAAAATTATTTTCTGTTTGGGGGTGAGGAGGGTTCCATGACCACGCTGATATTCACCAATGACACATGAAATTTTATTCGACCGATAAATCCTTTCCGTAAGAGTTGTCCTCGCATTCCCACCCTCATATTACCGGTGGAAAGGGTTGCTTCATTTTATTTCCCTCCCCCAACTCCGCTCCTTGACTACCGGTGTCACTCGATTTCCTCGCTGTCATAACCGATAACTTTCATTTCCCTCTTTCTTTTCGTCCTTTGCTACTTTCCTATCCGTAAGTGCACTCCTTCAGGGTAGTTTGAGTCGAAGAGACACTGAAAGATGGAGGGATGGATGGATAGGGATGGTGAATGTAAACGTCCACCCTCACATCGGGACTTGGTTCGGTTGACTTCCAATCACGTCGGCACACAACGATCCAGACCTGGACAATGTGCTGGAGATTTACGTTCAATAAATAGTTCCGGTCATAAACGAAATTGCGTGCTCTCTCTCTCTGTTCTCGGTGAAGCTCTCGGCCATTCAGGACCAATCCCACCCCGTTCACACCCCTTCGTGAGATCGTAAAATATTTTAATATCCACGCGGGACCTTTCGCCGTTTCGACGATGACACACACCCAGCCTTTTCATATCTTCGTCTTAACTTCTGGCGAACGATGGCGGAAGCAACTGCGATGTAACGGAAATCGGGGTTTCCTGAAAAGGCTAACAACAGCGTACTTTTGATGCTAACCCATGCATTTGTGCCTGTATAATCGAGGCGGCGGAGTTACTACTCGACCTCTCGACACTAAACGAAACGTGTGTCGCCCATCGAGGATTTAAGAGCCGATCGTAACTACGGCGCTTAAAAATGACTCCAATCGCTGGAGATATGGTCATGTTATAATGGAGATATATAGGCGCACGATAACGCGGAACACCCGGATCTGGGTTCTGTGATTAAGTGTCCCTTTCAGAATTTTTTAAAATTCGCGCATTTCAGTAGTACGTTCAGTTTTAACGATGTCGAATCGATTAACTTCCAGACGAAATGTAAATTGATCAGACATGCCTTTACTTTTTCCATGCGTATTTCTCTCCAGGAGTAAGCTGGAAAGCGTTATACTAATGGCTGACAAAGTGTTAATCAGGAGGTGTCAACCGTAGAGTAAATTCGAAGAGGACAATAAAGAAGTGAAAGTTTATCTCAAGTGTTTTACCTTCAGGAAACTGATCGTTCTCTCAGAGATTGTGCACGAATACTCGTTTACCCTTCCCCCAATTTCCCTTTTCTGCTGAAGCCTCCTAAAGCCTCTTTGCCTACCTCGACTATCGTTTCGCCGAGTGACGTTGGTGGGTGGGTTCCTCTCACGTGAATAGACGCCTTGGCGTTTCGTGCAAAGTGTAACTCGTTGTCGAACGTCCGTTGCCTTCGGCTAGATCGACAGGTGGGTAGACGTTTCTTAGTGCTTCTCCCTCCTGTCTCTTCCAACCCCAGGGAACCGTTCTGGCTGATTTTGTCTATCCGCCAGAGTAACCGCGCCAAACCGAATCCAACTCCATCAATGCTCGTTCCACTCGTTCGTCTACTACTCTATTCTGACAGATATTCCCCATGGCTGTAGCTTGAGAGTTACGGTAAAGCGTCGTTTGGCGCAAAAAAATCTCATTGGCAACCCTCTTGATATTTACTACCAAGGGGTCTATGAAATTCAATGGGTATCTTGTGCTGTCCTGTTGTCATAGTAATTCGTTTGGTGGAGTTAAATCATAACTGCAATTGGCATCACTGGGATGAAACATCGATTTTTCACCAAGGATAATGACCAGGCCCGTCATGATGGGTCGATGGGGCAAAACAGTAGATGACCTGCCGCAACTTTCCATTCTTAGGGATGGAAATTTTATTACAGTTGCATTTAGTTCATTGCATTACTCATAATGCTCTATTAATTTTGTAAGGAGATGAAAATTTCTAAATGGGACCCAACTCCAGGTGACCGAATGCACATCCCACTGCGTAGCCAAAGTTTTAGTGATAGGCTGGTCATGACGGTTTAAACACCAATCAATATGAGGAAAATACGAGATACTTTGATGCAGATTTTCAATCCTTGGGTCAACAAAGTTGTTTACTATTTACATCCATCAATCAGAAACCTTGATGCAAGTCCTAGCCTCTGTATAAAAGTAAATTCATTGCTCCTAGTTTGGTTACTCCTTTCTTTATAATCCTTCGCCGACTTTGTAGGAATGCCTACCATGTCATGGTCAGCTAAAGTCTGTTGGTGAATGGACAGGCCTCAATGGTTTTTATCATTGTGGTCATCAATTTTATTGAAACATTGGATGACTCGGTATAATCTCAGGGCTCAACAAAGTTCATTCCTATCTTTCGTATTTGCCCTGATCTCCTCGTTTATTCTTTCTTCTCTGCTCATCCTCATTATTCCCCCGGGCCTTGCTACAACTGCGGTCTCAGTCCGGTAGCAGTCTCGTTTCGATAGTCGTCGTTACGTGACCCGAGACACCCAACACCCCCTTCGAGAGACGTTACGTTCGTTCGGTACGAGTAAAGCCCTTGCGGCGAAGAGAAACGACGTGGTCCATATACGCGTGCCACCGCGGTAATTGGAGAATACTGATGTCGTTAATGCCGACCGCACTACCCTCTAGGTAGCGATGGCGGTCGCTCGGGTTCCTATATCCTTCCTCCGTCATTCACGCATACGGATGCCAAACTCTGTACCTTCTTCGTCCGTGTGGTGGATATTATATAACGGCTAAGTATTGGCGACAATGACAACGAACGACTACCCCTGTAACACAACTGCTCGGAGTGTAACTTGTCCAGGAGGCCATTCAAAGGCACACAGGCACGGGTCGTGTCACGTTGGACCATCAACCAGCCACGTGACCTCTCGTAATCTCCTGGCAGTTCGAGTGCCGCTTTAACATAAAGTCAGAGAGAGAAGGAGGCAAATTCAGTTTTTAGCCTCTAACCTGAGTAGTTAGCCCCAGCGGACTAACTCTGTAAGCCCACATTTTTAGCATTTTTTTAGGACAAGTTTCGGACCTGTGACAACTTTAGGTCGATACCGCAGCTTTCCTGCGTTTGAGACTCGTTTTCGGATCAATAGATCGTTGCATAAGCTGTTTTCAATATTGATGCGTCACCAGAGTCAGCGATCCTCCCATTCATAATGGACATGAAGAGATTTTATGACCAAGCGGAAATTTGAAACCCGAGACGACGACTCCTGCGGGAGAACTCCCTGGCTCATACTTCTCGAAGAGGAGGCTGAGACAAAGGGGAGAAAGTAATTCGTAGAAGTGAGGATTTTCTTCAAGGTTCCTCTGTTGCGCGAAAGCCAGTTCGGCCATTGTTGGGAACTGGACCAAACCCAAACGAGGTTCGTTCTTAAGTGATCTCAGGTTACCAAGTATGTGTGTGAGGTATTGCTATGACACGCATACATGTATCAGTCGGAAAATAGCGGAAAGCCCACAGCAGCGAGGGTGAAAGTATCGGCTTGGGTTCCACCAACCCCTCGGTATGGTTGAGCACGTACATTTTTTCTCCTTTATCCCGAATTCTCATTTCTTTTGCACGCTCACCATCCTCCTCGCATTTCCTTATTCTTCAACTGCTGCTGTTTCGACCGAAGAAAACGTGCCGCCACCTTTCCCTCGAAATAACTTGGGTTTCTCCGACCGCGCACCCACTATTGCATCTTACCCCTTTTTATTTCCCTTCCTCTCTCCCGTTCTCTTTCTCCTGCTTCCACAGCAGGTCCTTACATACTCAGGTACTAAGATATACCGCTTCCACGATTTTATACCAGAGCGAGAAAGCTTCCACTTGATTTTCCATTTCTCTTTCCTCGTCGCTCTTCCTCTTTTCCCTATTTTTCCTCCCTTTTCTTGAAACCCTCGCTTCTTGGCTCTCAGAGCTATTCTCAAGTTGCTCAAGAATCCGACCACGTCAAGGTATGTTCCAAAGTGTGCGAGGTATATCACGTTCCGAAGAAAACGAAAGACGACGACTATATTTTCTCAAATGCATTATACTGTTCTAATGTACAGCTGGATATAATGTTTTGCTTTTGTACTTCACTTTCTGTTGTGAATTCAGTGCTAAAATTTCATTTCCATTAAGTGTTGACGGTATGCAATCTTTGGCTGAGCGATATGTCTTCTGAAGTATGTTCAATTGTCAAGCAAAGCTTTTGGAATATTCACTGTTGGATTAAATGGTCTAGCGATAGTAAGTTTTCCGGAGGCTAATTGACATACATGTTAAAATTATCAGCGCACAATTGCAGGACAATATAGAATGATGTTTTTCATGTCGGAATTACATTATCATTTTTGCATCTGAAAATAAATTTTTCAACGTATATTATTAGGATAATTTTACTAAGTAGAATTATCTCGAGGTGGGCATATTATTCGGTAGAGTTGCAGTTTCGTTTTCTGTGAGAGAGATTCTTCAAAAATATGCACCGAAAGAATTGATTTATTTATTCGAAAGCAAGTATTCAAAGTAAATGCAATTCAATTCAAATAATGGCTTAATGGGCCATTTATTGTACCCATATTCAAATAAATAGGAACACTGTATTTGAGTACGATTCACGAGATGAATATTCATGAACCTCTAAATTCATAAAAAAAGATTTCTTTTTCCTTGCTTTTACTCATGAATAAATTTTGTTTCAACAAAAAATCTGCTTGATTTGCAATCAGCAGTAAATTTCCATTAAATTCCGGTAATTTCCCATGTAAATAAAGCTTGAAAACAATAGAAATAAAAATTATTTTATTTTTATTTTTGGGTGACTTTTCAGAAACCTCAGAATAGAGAAATTTCAAGCGCTCATAACTTTACTTCCGTTTGACAGATTCAAAATTTTCTTTTTTGCACTTAAAGGCTGTCACTCAACTTGGAGAATGTCGCTTGATTTATTTCGATAACTTAATTTTTGTAGAAATGAGAGCACTTTGAAAATGGCCGAAAAAAACTGAAAGGGGTATTGAAAATTTTGCAAAAATCGATGGGCTAACTTTAAAAATCTGCCAAAAATTGAAAAACGATCGCAATCGGATGAATCAAGTGGGGTTTAAGAGCTTCAACGATCACGAAGAGAATGAGCTAATGTTGAAGTCAAAATCTCTTCTAGAAAATAAATTAAAGCGATTTTAGTAAACAGATTCAATTTTGGGCAAAATGCAACAAAATAAAAAATTGTAATTTATTTTTTTAGAACCTCATATCGACTAATTTTTTTCCCCTGAACACGAAAATAATAATCTACCAATGATTTTCCCAAAAACTCAAAATTTCAATGAATTTTCATTACAAACGTAGCTGCTCAATTTTGGCCCCATTTTCAAAAATCGCAAAATAGAGAAATTTTAAGTGCTCTTACATTTTTAATGCTGTAACATTAAATCTCCCTCCTCTCTCTTCTATGTACTGAATCTCAGATTGAATGAGTCTCGAAATGAATTATATGAATCTATTTTCGAAAACTATGAATGTTCGAAAGAAATTATTTGAAGTACTTTGGTACATGAAAGCTTCAAAATGAAGTTAATTGCTTGTCATTACGCGATGTAATTGTGCACCACACCATCGCTCACAAATTGAATTCTTCACTACTCTTCGTCCTCATTTTCGCAGAGCTGTTACGTATTAAAAAAAAAAGAGAGAGTAACTATAATTTAAAAAGCCTGATATAAACTCTTGCCACTTTTTTTTTCACAGCACGCGTCATAAAGGTTCT
Source organism: Alloplasta piceator (assembly GCA_946863875.1). Lineage (NCBI taxonomy): Eukaryota > Metazoa > Arthropoda > Insecta > Hymenoptera > Ichneumonidae > Alloplasta > Alloplasta piceator. The sequence continues at coordinate 5,425,895 of OX333076.1, read as the reverse complement.
CGACATCTTTCGCTATCGTGTTTGGTGGCGACGCGAGGGGGATCCGGTCCAGGCCAATTACGCCGTTAATTTCGTGTCACGGAGTAGATCCGGTTATAATCACGTTTCCCCGGCTTCTCTCTGCTCCTGTCGACGGTAGTAAGCGCCACATGACTGAGAGAGATGCAGCGAAAAAAAAGCTCCGAGCGTTTATAGTCCCGTAGCTGCTCCAGGAAGCACAGTCAATGTGCGCCGAGAGAGAGAGAGAGAGAGAGGGAGATGGTCGAGGGACCTTTTGCAAGAGGAAAAGAACCGTTTTCTCTCCTTCAGCCGGAAAAATAGCCCACCGGAAGGGAGCTGCTCCTCTCCATTTTACTTAATAATTGGGTCTCGAGCGGCGAGGCAAAAATGCTTTTGTACGTATGAATGATTCTCTGAAATACAAGGCTCAATTCTAAAATCATGATTTTTTCTGGGATACGTTCATGAATAGGAGTTTGCATATTTCTTACATAAACATTATTATTGAACATCCGGTTTGTAAAAAAAATTTTACGAGAACTGAAAAAGTATTCGAATGTACGAGAATGATAGCTAAAGCTTTTTTTGAGAGTTAGGAAAATTTTTGAAATTTTTGGGGATCTATTTTGAGGCTTCCTGAACCTCAAAAGTTTGTAGGTGACGAAGGATTAATTTTTTGTTGTTATTCATCACTATGACTTTCCAACAAAAATTTATGTATAAAAAAATTAAAATCAAAGATGTTGAGTAGTAAAAAATCTATAAAATTTCATCATTTTGTATATGTAACAATTGTAAAAAATTTAATATTTAACCTTTACTTGACAAACTGGGGTACAAAACACCCCAGGCCTAAATTTCCTTTATTCTAAGTATCTGAATTAAAAAAAAATGGGGCTTAAAAATGGGAAAAATAAAAAAAGTTATGATATTTTCGTAAACGTTGTCATTTTTCCAGTTTTTTTAGGTTTTTTAGTTTTTTGTATCATCAACTTCAATATTTTACTATAAATCCTGTTTAACTTTGGGAAGTAACCTCTTGAGAAGTTCTAAAAAATGTTGCGAGTTAAAATAGTAAATGGTACACTTTTTTTAATAAAATTTTTTGTCGCTGGGGTACAAACGATCCCTGCATAGTAAGTTATTCTGTAGAACTGTGTCCAGTAAAGGTTAATATTGATATTTAATATTTAAAATTAATTTTTATAATTATTATTTTATTAACCTAGATTTTCTCACCCGCTGTCCCGATTTTTTTTAATTTTTCCGAACGTTGTTTACCGAGATTATGAAGAAAGAGATTATTCAAGAGATTTTTGAAGAGAATGTTGAAAGAAAATGTCTTCAGAATAAGATGTTTAATTTTTCTAAAAAAAAAAAATCGTTCATAAAATAAAAAGGAAAAATCGTAAAAAATATTAGTCGATCTGTAAACACTTCTTTTACGTATACAAAAAGTCTTCAAAATTCTTTAAAACTCTCACGCGATGCTCGAAATACCAATAAAGACCCATATCCTTAAGGGGGGAAACCCATATGAATGGTCGAAGGTGACGAGGAATTTCGGGATTTTTTTCCAACGCAACTACCGGACCAATCGTTTTCAACTTTGGAGGCTATTTTATTGTACATTCGAAGACTTGAGAAACATTTTTTTTTATCGAAAATAAGTATTCATCAGCCGCCTGCAACCAATCGTTGCTGAACGAATTTTTGCCGCAATGTCGAATTGCGGCAGCTGTATTTTTTTTGTTTTTCATCCGAAATAAAAAAATCAGAAACCTTTACATTCTATATGAAGTACGCTGTCGATAAATCAAGAAAAATTTTCAAAAGTTGAATATTTTAATAATGGCGGCACTCAGATAAAAAAGATCGAATTTTCACCGAAAATTTTCATGCAAAAAATGATTGTTAAATTGATTTTTTTTTTAAATGGAGGTTTATCGACGAGGGTTTGCAATGGTGAGTCTAAAAATATTTGGTTAAAATGAATCGCATGAATAGTTTTTTTTATCGCTGCCGCAGATAGCGAAAATGAAGTTTCGAGTAAATCGCGTTTTAAAGTTACTCAAAGTTCCTGGTACCTTAAAAAAATGTTTTTCAAGTCTTCGAATGTACAATAAAATAGCCTCCAAAGTTGGAAACGATTGGTCCAGTAGTTGCGTTGGAAAAAAAGCCCGAAATTCCTCGTCATCTTCGACCATTTATATGGGTTTCCCTCTTAAAATCCAACCGATTCTTCTTATCAATCAGTTTTTCCATCTTATCAATCGGTTAGAAGGAAATTAGACAAATCTGATATTCTGAAGAATCATTCGTACACGTGCGTACGCGATTCCAGTAAAATTCAGAACGATCGGGAGAAGACTTGACTCGTTGGGCTTTCGGTCCAACTTTCGCAAGGACTCTCGCCTTGATGCGCTTAATGCGATTCCACCCGGGCTTTCCGCCTGATGATTAAACCGTGCACCCTCTTCTCGTATGTGCTTGGTCACCGTATTCCAGCGACAAAACATTCAAACCCTTTTTGCCGGAGCCGCACTGGTTTTCGTCGGTAAAAGAGCGGGCTCATTCCACTCTTTTTTTCTTCACCGTTCCATCGAGAGCGCGCACACACATTTTTGCTTCCCTTTTACTTCCCTTATCTGGTCACATTGCTATCCCTTGTCAAACGGAATCCATTATCAACGTTGAGCCCTTGTCTCGGTGACCACCTCATCATGAGGATTTTTTTTTCCCCACTCTAAACTTCGTACGTGCTCTCAAAAGGTCGCATTTGAAGCCAGTTTGACGGCACTTTGTTCGCAAATGCCAATGACAAAATTACTTTCTGGAAAATCCAATTTCTCTTCCTACGAAACTCGTAGATCGATTATTTATTGGGACAGAGGAGGAGAAAAGTGATTATGCAACGTTTGTCGTGATAGAAATACGACTTTTTAAAGAATATATTCGAGATAAAGGAAAAATAGGCCAGCAGAAAATAATGGTCGTGGGCATTTTCGTCATTTCAAGCAGATCTAATTACTTAACAAATTATAATCAGTCAAAAAAGTTATTATAACTAATTTAAAAAATTTTAAACCCAAATAATTTAATATAAATGCAAAAACATGATTAAAAAAGTTTGTATAACTAATTAAAAATATTTTAAACATAAGTAATTTAATATAAATGCAAAAACATAACTTATATTTTTAATGAAGCACCGTGTTTCGATTCATTTTTTTAGTTGGTCAGTTATAACCAGACACACAATTTTGTGGCTTAGCTTGTGTAATTGATTTTTTCTAATTTTCATTATTTTGGGATTCATACTCTGGTAATTACATTGAAGGAAATCGCGTGTTAATTGGAGCAGTCAATTAAATTAGCAGTCGAGAAATTTCTACGAATAGATATCTCCAGCCCAAATGATTTGAAAACGCAATTTGTCACATATATATCTATATATTGCTGGATATAATAGTCGACGATATTTTACAGAAATTTATATATGAGGAGTTCTTTTTCAATCAGGCCACTTTTTTTTTACCCTCTCCAATTTTGTTCAAAATCTGCCAGTTTGAAATATTAGTCAAAAGGAACGTCTGCGATTTTTTTTAGATTTTTTTAGGCGTCCGTTCAGAATTTTCAATTTTTCATTACGAACACTGTATCTCAAAAAATATTCATCAAACAAAAAAACATAAGAATAAAAACTTTTTTATTTTTTCCACTTTATCGAACAAAATTAAAATCGTAATTTTCCTGCATTGAGAAAATGGAAATTTGGCAAAAAAATGAGAATAAATTTTTTTTAAACCTAATAACACACTTTCGATTTCAGTACAAATTTTACAGGATGACTGTCATTGGGTAAAGTCTGCAAGAAAAATTTCAGAATGGCACCTGCAATGGTTACGATGAAAAAAATTTCGTAGACTCTTTACCCAATGACAGATATCCTGTAAAATTGGTTTTGAAATCGAAAGTGTTTTATTAGGTTTAAAAAAATTTTATTCTAATTTTTTTGTCAAATTTCAATTTTTTCAATGCAGAAAAATTATGATTTTAATTTTTTTCGATAAAGTGGAAAAAATAAATAAGTTTTCATCCTAATGTTTTTTTTGTTTGATGAATATTTTTTGAGATACAGTGTTCGTAATGAAAAATTGAAAATCTTGAACGGACGCCTAAAAAAATCTAAAAAAAATCACAGACGTTCGATTTGACTAATATTTCAAACTGGCAGATTTTGAAAAAAATTGGAGAGGGTGAAAGAAAAAAGTGGCCCGGTTGAAAAAGAACTCCTCATATAAGCTATTCCGAGTGAAGATTTCACTTTATAAAAAGTACTTTGAAAAAAAAATTCGCTACATTTTACAATTTTTTCAACGTAACTGCGCAGAAAAAATATTGCGGATTTTTAAAAATTGTTATAGATTGAGTTTTTACATTTTTCATTGATTAAGGAAAAATTATGAAAAGAAGGGAAGTATTTTTTAGCCTCGGAAAGATCATAAAAAGTATGAAAGTAATATACTAAGGAGTCATAGTCAAATGGACGAGCTAAGTAAACTTGGAATACCCCATGTATTCATGGCATGAATATAAATGAGGAGGGAGGAAATGATTAAGGTGGTATGTGTGTAAAGCTCGGGAGTAAAGAGACTCTCTCGAATTCTCGGTACCAAGGATTGTATTTTCAGATATTCTGCTCTCGATTCCTGAAAGGAGAGCGATGCAAGAATCGAACTCACCGTCGTGTCACTAAATTAGAATTTAATAAGCAGTGCAGAGACAATGAGAGGGAAAGAGAGAGAGAGAAAGTAGCGAGCTTGAACCCATGACGTGGGTTAATTTGCGAGTTTATATATGAACTATTGAAGTGATATTTCCCAGGTAATAAATTTATTCGCACCAATCACGAAGCGTTGCTTTTATAGATCAGTTTGAAAATAAAAAAGTTTATTAAAATTATTAAAAATAAAAATAAAATAAAATTTGTAATTAATATGATTTTTTTTCTTGAACACATAAATACCAAATGGATTAAACATTAAATCATTGGATCTATGAAGCACAATTTAAAAATAAATTCTAGTGTAAAATGAACTTGACTATTGAAGCTTCAAATACACAGTTATTTGCTCGAAAGGAATTTTAGAATTGGAAAAAATCGTCTCAGGGCAAATCCCCAATAATTAGTATGTTCTAATGCTGGTGACGGTAAAAAAAACTTCAAAGGTAATATTGTTAATTTTTAATTTTTTACTATTCACTTTAAGGAGTGTGCATGTATACACTTTTTATGTTGACAATATTTTCAGTTGGAAAATTTGGCTAAAATCTGAAAAAAAAAATCATTAATTACATAGTATTAAGTTAATGATTAATTTTTAATAAAGTTAAAAAAAAAAATTTTGATAGAATGCTCTGTCATATTTAATATTATTAACTATGTATTAATAGTTAATAGTATTAATACTATTAATGATTTGTCATAGTTAATACTATTAACTATGGCAGAGCATTTTTAGAGCACAATAGTTGGGAAATTCGAAAAAATAATAGTTCCTATGTGTTGTTCGATAATTAAGATTTTGTTTTGAATATGAACCCCGTAGCTATTCTTTTCAAGTTCAATTTTAATCAAAAATTGAAAATAATTGCAAAAATAAAGCTTCCTTTCCGGAGAAGTTCATAGAAAAATAGCTCGCTCGCTCTGGAATCACTTTTGCCAAAAGTCTCGATTCATGAAAATTTTTTGGTTTACCTTGCATCAAGTTTCTGTCACCTCGAGTCGAAAAATAGAAAGAATCAATATTCATTGCATCGCTCTAATGAGCACGTGCATGATCCGATCGTGACGAGAATCCCGAGTCTGAAAAAGAAGAATTGCCGAGAAAAATCTGCATTTTTCTCTTCTTCATGAATTTCTGGAATATTCTCCATCGGTTCTTAATCCAATAACGCCATCGTTATCCGGTACTCGTTGCTTTCAATACCGGATGAAAAAAAAGGAGAGGGAAAAATCTCTCCAATGGAGTGTCGAGTCGTGATAAATTTTTCACCCTTGAAGTACCTGTGGATGAAAGTCTCTCTGCGCGAATTCCGTCCACAGCGTACAAAAGAGAGAGTGAGCAAAAAACGAGAGAGACGGTGAGAGGAACGGGTCTTGATGAATTTACAGAAGTAGAAAGGAATAACGAGGTCCGACCGGTTCGTTAATTCAGAGGAGGGAGGACATTTCATATTGGAGCTGGTATTCTGTTGACTACATCGAGTCGAGTTGACGTATTCGTGCCGGAAAATCGCTTTTCCAAAACGATAAGTTTCCCCTCGGACATGGACGACTAGCAGCAATATGCCAGAAGCATTTTCAAAGCCTCTCGCGCGCTAATGGCATCTTGAATTATCGATTATCAAATACTCGCTATCGCCTCTATTTTTTTTTTTTTATTCGGGACATTCGCGGCAAGAGCTACCTGCGCCGATGTCACTCGCGACGTCGAGAGTCAGATTCAATGGAAAAAAAGGAAAATCAATCGTTCCGTCCGTTGATTTGTCCATACGACTTCCCTTATCGTGTCCGATGTACCAGAAATATCGATGGACAAAAAAACTCCTTCATTCTGGGGCAAAGGCTTTTAGAACGCTTTTTTTTCCTTTTTCAATCGCACCTCATACACGTTCTTTCAACCATTCATTTTCCCTCGCTCCTTTTTCTAGGCTCGAGTGAGGTGACTTCCCCAATCGTTTTGCTCCTTCTATTCCAAATAAATCATCGTTTATCGTCAATTTGTGCGAGAAGCGAAGTCTCACAGCAAAAGTAATGGAAAAAATCCGAGAATCGTTGAAATTTTTTTTTTTTGGGTTTACAAATTTTCATTTGGAATTGAAGAATTAACCGTGACGTACCCAAGCAGAAATTTGATCCGGCTAGCCTAATAACGGATAAGGACCTGATCAGGCATCGGTAAGGATAGCCTGATCAGGATAGCCTGATCACGCATAGATCCCAGCCGGATCATGTTTTGGTATGACATCGATTGCCAGGCTTACATTATCCATGTCAGGGACAGTTCAGGTGATGCTAAGGACCAGCAAAAAAACCCGAGCAGAAATTTGTTCCGGCTAGCCTATAATAAGGGATAAGGACCTGATCAGGCATCGGTGATGATAGCCTGATCAGGATGGCCTGATCACGCACAGATCCCAGCCGGATCATATTTTGGTATGACATAGATTGCCAGGCTAGCCTTACATTATCCATGTCAAGGACAGATCAGGTGGTGCTAAGGGCCGGCAAAAGGCGCCTGATCAAGCAGGAACCGTGCTCGATCAGGACCAGATAAGGCGGCTGATCAGGCTAGGAACCATGCTTCATCAGGACCAGGTGAGGACCCTGATCCTAGTCTGTCCGGTAATAGCGTTATACTCCTGACATGTAGCCTGATATGTAGCCTGATCAGGGCCGGATGTTGTTGTAAGGCCAGCCTGAGGTGGTCCTGATCCCAGCTGGAATCGAATTTCCGCTCGGGTAGGTTGATGTATGGGAGAACAATTTTACAATTACAAAGTTGAACTTTAATGCTACTTATCTTTTCGTTAGAGCAATGTTTGGTGCTTTCATAGTTTATGAAGTTCAGTAATTTGGAAGTAATTTCACAAGTTTCATGACCTTCCAGCAGGGCGCGTTCAAAAGAAGGAAAAATGAATGGAAAGAAGAGAAAAAATTATCGGAGGATGATGACTATGGGGATGTTTGCGCAGAGGATATAAAGCGAGGGCATTATCAGCGTGATTATCTGGGTGAAAGTTTTATTGGCGACCGATATTTCTTTGTGGAGTTAGGAGGAATCGGGTCATAACTGCTCTGAGTAGTATGGCAACCGGCTATACAATGTAGAACGAACGTTTTCCAGCGTGTATATGTATATACGGAAAGCGTATTACATACTAGAGCCACCACGTTGGGGTGTGCAGAGAGTTAGGCCATTGCGGTTTATGGCATGGATAACGCGACCCGTGGATAGTTCGGGACCGCTCGTTTATCTTAGAAGGGTAGTTTTCTACGTCCCCCGACCCGCTACTCCATCTCGTCGTGGGTCTATACCGTGTGAGAAAGTTTCAACCCCCTTCGACGACGCGGTCTTGCGCTCCTCCGAAGAGCCATAGCTAGTCCATATACCTTATAGCTTTCGCGGAAGCTTCCAACTTTCGTAAAACGCGTGAAATAGTTTTCCCGTATGCATCGAGGCTTAAACCGGTTTTTTTCTTTCTGCTTCCTCATAGAGGAAGGTTTTTTTCTTGTAACGAGCTCCTCCAAAACTAAAAAGAGCTGTCCTTTAGGCGTTGGGTCATCCGCAACCCCCGGGAACCACTTCAAAAAATTGGGTGTAACCATGTAGATGGATTTGACTTGAGTGGACTGATGGAAGAATCAACATTCGATACCCATATTCCAGTTGAAAAGAGAACCTGTATCCCTTGCACCAATACTTTGTACCTTGTCCCAATTTGGAGAGAGGTAAAAGGGGATCAATACGCTCTTCCAACCCCAGGAATCCAAACCCTATTTCAGTTAACTGATGGTTGCACTATCGTCCAATCTGATACGCTACAAATTTGGTATCTTGGAATTCTCCTCCAGTATTCTAATTTTTTGGACAGTTGAGGGGTTTCGCTTGATCCAAAATGCTTCCAAAACAGTTTAAAAATGTATTTGTAAACAAATGGATTGAGCTAAGTCGAATTGTCTCGTTGACGACATCAAGACCTCTAATTCTCTGAATCCATACTCTAAATGCTGCCACATTTAATGGGTGACTTAATATCTTACACTTATATTTCAGTAAAGAGAAAGGGACCAATATCCCAAACTTAAGTCAGATGCTGAAGACAATCAGGTCAAAACTTTTTACTTAAGGTAATCTCTACCCTAGAAACGGGGTAACCTACAACTTTGTATTAGCCTTGTCTTCTCATGCACTTAGGTCTTAATGAATCCTAGAATCAGGTCAAAACCTTCCTGCTGGGATGAATAGTTTATGAATTTTGTCAATGATCGACGTGTTCACAGAAAGAACCCTTTTCTACTTGTACCTTTATTCGGCCTCGTGATCTTTAGGTACTCCTGGAGTGCATCAGAGATTCAAACAAACGCTTACATTAAATCGATTACATTGCAAAAATAAAAAAAATGTACATTGGTACAGGAGCCTTGGTTTTGCGTGTTTGGAACACTGGAAACGGACATACACTCTCCAGCGTTCTGGACACTTGTTAATGCATATAGTTGCTGGTTCTGTGATACGAATCGCCCAGTTCCTCATTACGTATTCCCCAAACAGCTCGGTCACCGTAAATCGTGGCTCGAGTGACCGCGACTCATGATTCAGAATGCACATACATATACGCAGAAAGAAGGGTCCGTCCCGCTGCTGGCAAGTGTTGCCCATTCGCTAAATACACGGTTGCAGCACCTGGAATACTCCTGCACTGTCCATCGCCCTTTCCCATTTCGTAGGCCTCTCTTGGTAGCGTTGCCGAAAGCTTGTGCGGCTTTTCGACGTTACGAATTCAGGATACACGCGATTCCAGTCCATCGATCCTAGTTTCTGACCATGGAAGAGAAACAGTTGGTGGACTACCCGAGCAGCGTTCATTCAATATTCACTCTTTCATTGGAATGGTTGATCGAAATGAGAGCTAGCTATACAAACTTTCTTATTGGATTCAATCTATGTTGGGCTACTCTTGAATACTTTCATCATGGAATCATGACGACTATTTTAAGAAGATTGAAAACTTTAAACTTTAAAATTATTAGACCAGATTATTAAATTAGAATTCATCGAGATCCTATGGAAACCCCGTTGGGAGGCTCCTGAGCTAATCCCATCTGGATATGAACATTTTTATTGGGGATATGGAAATCTTACTTTCTTATCGCCAGAAATTTGTTGAGAAAACTTTGCCCCATAGTGGGCGAACGTCCTGGGTGGGCATTGATCATCCGCTGGAACATCTGAGTCGGGGTCACCTCTGCGTGGGAGCCGGGTGATGGTGTCTATGTAGGCTGAAGATTCTCGGGGAGGGATAAGCTCGTTATCGGCACGCCATTACCCACCATTATCTATTCTCCGACGGGTAATTAAATGTTTAAGCTCTGGAGCTAATTGGAAAACTCCAGTTGAACTTGAGCTTCGTCGTTCATTCGCTCGCGTTCACGTCCACTCCTGTGGATTAACCAATCGGTGGATGATTGTGTTGAGACAGAAGGACACTTGCAACGCGAATGAATCAAAATGTAGGCACTTCTTTGGCTGTGATAAAATGCACAAAACAGAGGACATTGAGTATGTCCTCAACGATATCCCGATTCCACGTCGCATAAAAAGCATCACTGCTCTTTTAAAAATAATGATATTTCAATTCAACAAGCGGCGTTTCAAAGGGGACATATTCAACTTCATTTTGCTTTTTCAAACAAAAAAAAAATCGATTCTTTTTGAACCCGCTACGCCCTTCGAAACATGGTCGTTGTGCAGTTTTTTTTGGCATTGAAATTTTGGCGCACAACCTAGGACATTTTTTTAGCGGTTTTTCGCGTGGAGAACTTGTGGGGGGGGGGGGGGGGGTATACGCTTCAATTTCGTTTTTAAAGTTTCGTACGATTTTTTTTCGCAAAAATATTAAACTTTTCGCAAAATACTACCATATTCTACAACGAGTCTAGGTCTTGAATCGATACATCATCTGCAAATTTCAAGGATATAAGCTCGGAATTTTTATTCACAGAGATTACTTTTTTCTATTACATCTTTTGACGGAGCCGGGAGGGTGTATTTGTCAGATGACACCGTACAGCAGGTGAGCGATAGAGCTCAGACAAGAGGGTCTCGTTGGTTACCACATTGGACCCGGATGGATCAACGCCCAGGAATGAAATGTAAATATTAGTCGATCCACTGAGGAAAAGCAAACTCGGGGGTAAAAAAAAATCGCGTGCCTGCGGAGATCTTCAGAGATCCGGTGGAGTCTTTCCACTTTCTCGGTTCTCGCTTTATACTTTATAGCGTCGGTTTTGATTGCGTCTGTTCGTCGCAAATTAATAAAGATGAAGACATCCCGTACATCTTTCTTTGTGCGTCTGCAAGATTGGTGTCGGAATTGTCGCTCAGAGATGAAACATCGTCAGACTTAAGCTTGGGGAAAAACCTGCATTTTTCCTTCTACGCCATTTTAAATGATGTGCCATGGAATATTTGGAACAAGTAACGAGGAAGCGCAAGCAAACATTATAATTATGTATCTTGCTGATACAACATCGGATCAATGTGCACGAGCTGGAGATGCAGCTTCATAGTTTGGGTTAACCGAGTAACTAATTGCTCCTTAACTAAGTTAAATCGTGGTCGAAATATCATGCTGCACTCGCAGATACGACGCTTGCCACCCTCTCCTGTTCACACATTTACTCGCAAATCTAAATATTCCCGGAGTTTAGGCGATGTTTGGGTTGAATAACCGATACGAGAGAGCTCTGATCGAGTACTCGATGGGGCAAATTAGCCAACTCAAGCAAAGGTCTGCTCTGCTGGTTTGCCTTTCCAATACAACTTGAACTTATTTCAAATTTTAGATCTGGGAAAATCAGACAAATTGAAAATTTTTCCTTCTTCTCCAATTCAAGCAATTTCAAGTAAGCAATCGCAAGCACTGGAATTACACAATGGACTGGAATCAGGGTTGGGCAAATTTATAATTAAAATTAATCGAAGATAAAATATTTTGAGCATTGTAATGAAATTTGAATTTTGATGGTAATTATTTTCAGCATTGTATTCAGTACAAAATTCCATTACACTGCGGGATGTAATTAGCATCAAAGTCGAAATTATGCCCACAAAAAATTGTTGTTCAATATAATTTAATTACATCCATGTAATTTGATTATACAAGTGTAATTCAATTATATCGTAGTAATTAATTGACGATATTGTAATTAGATTACGAGGATGTAATTGAATTACTTGAATTGGAATATTTTTGGGTTTCAATAATTTCATAAACGTTTATGCTCAAAAATATTCCAATACCAGTATTTGTATACACTGTGTTTATGTGTATATATGTTGGGTCCATTTGTAGTCGGGAATATTTCATTACAAATTAGTGTGTTTTTACGACAATTTGAAACAGGTACTATTTTGCTCAAAGATATTTTTCAATGAAAATAATTTGTGTGTATCAAGTTTTTGTAAACTTTACTATCGAAGTGGTTAATGTATGAACCGTGATTGTTTGGTACTACATTCTTGAATTGTAATTTTTACAGGAATGGAGTAAAAATTAATTTTAAAAATCACTGTTCATACATTTACCACTACGATCGCAAAGTTAACAAAAACTTGATACACACAAATTATTCTCATTGAAAAATTAATAGACTTACCTTTGAGCAAAATAGTACCTGCTCCAAATTGTCATAGAAACACACTAATTTGTAATGGAATGTCCTCCACTACCAATTATTTTTTTTCAATTGTAATTTCTAATGGAGCACTCATCCATTACACATTACTTTTTTAGTTGTAATGGAACGCGCATTTTTCCACATTACTCTTGTATTTTGTAATGGTACATTTGTCCATTTCACATTGTGCAGTAGGTAATGAATACGTAATGCATTATCAAAATAATGCATTATTTACAACTCTGATTACAAGTAATTGCATTACTTCTAGAATTAATTACAAGTAATTGTATGATATGCTTCTGAATTACATGTAATTAAAATGCATTCCGTGATCGCTGATGTAATTAAATATGTAATTGAATTGAAAATGTAATTGAAGCTGCCAAACTCTGACTGGAATTACATAATAAAATAATAATGGATTCACTGGAATTACATAATTACCAGAATGCAATTGCTTTGTACTAGTTTCAACGATTCTTCAATAATCTTTTGAAAATTTAGAGATAAAATAATGATACATATTGGAACGAAAAATAATTTGCCGCTGTATCGTCGTCGTGGATAAAAAATTCAAGCTCTTCTTCGTTTTGTCATCGCTCCGTCATAATTCCTTTATGAGAAAGTATAGCACTGCTTACGCTTTTGCCAGCGAGAGGCGCTCTGATAAACTCGCTTGTTCTATGCGAAACGCGCATTCCAGTTGGTAATTTTTTATTATTACTTTTTTTTTTATTATTCTCTTCGTCCGACCATAAAAACAACGCGCGCACGACCCGGAATCAAGTTGCGTTCGTGTCCCTGCCGAGCTTGCACACGAGAATCTTGCTACGGTGGTGTACTACTTCTCGTGAGGCCGGGCTATAAAGTCACAGGGTTTCGAAGAGAGTTGGGAACGTCGAGAAGCGTGGTGAGGGGTCGACGTTTACATTTAAATTGGCGAATTATCGAGGGCTACAGGGGGTCGTATAGCCAATTTAATTTCGTTTCGAAACTCTCGGTGATTCCAGGCGGTGTACGTCGGGCCTCCTGAACTTTGTTGCAATTTTATGCGCGGTAATATAAAAGAAGCCTCCCTGTACAAATAAATGAATTCGCCCGATCAAAGCTGTATTCTGATCTAGAGTCATACGATTTGAGCGTTTCGTCGAGCTCGATAAAAAAATATATATTTTCACCATTATTTTTACTATACATTATTTATTAATATTTTAACGATAAACAAGAAAATTTTCGAAAAAAAAACTAAAATTAAAAAAGTTATAAGCTGGTAAAGTTGGGGGTAAAGAAAAGGGTGTGCTGACTGACACGATTCCAACATTTCTAGTCATCCGATACAAAATTTAAAAATAGATTCTTAATTAGTAAGAATGTCGTTTTTAGCCTCTACCTCAGAAAAAACGGAAAAAAATCGCAAAATGGCGGCTGTCTGAACAAAAAAGTGTTTTTCGACTCTTTTTTTGAGTTTTTTTTTATGTAGTAAAAAAAAAACAAATTTGATAAAAATTGTAGGGGCGATAGAAAGTTATACATTGAAGATTGGTGTAAAATTTAAAGTGAATCGATTCAGTAGAAAATTATGGAGATATCATGTCAGCCGCGTTGAGAAAGGTAGTTTTGAAAAAAGCGTTTCTAGTCCGATTTGCTCCGACGTGGTGGGCATATTTGCTCCGACACTAGAATAGTTATAACTCCATAAATTATTGGAATTAAAAAAAATTTTTTCAAAGATATATTCTTAAGACCTAAACTTTAAGAATATGCAAGAAAATTATATTTTCAAAATTCTAGACCAGAATACCCCCTTGACACGAATCCATTGATCGTGATCTATAGAATATTTCATCAACGGCTATTTCGGAATGAAGATGGAGTTGAACATATAAATACAATGATACAAAACACAGTAGTTATGGCTTAGGGATGTTGAGTCCCTGTGAAATCTTTTAATGTTAATTGTTCAATAAATAGTTTCTTAATCGTCGTGAAATCTTTACACGACCTCCTGAATACTTCATGTAAAAACATATTAAATTTTCAGAATTCTATCATCATTACTTCAACCTCCTTAAGGGTTAAAATAAAAAATGATGAGAAAATTCTGAAAATTTTTGTATGAAGTATTTAAGAGGTCGTGTAAAAATTTCACGACGATTAGGAAGCTCGTTATTAAAATATTAACATTTTGTTAAGAACAATTTTTTCAACAAATAAAAAAATATTCATCAATAAACTTCGTTTTGTTTCCGTTGCTTTCAATATAGTGTAGATATTAAAAAATTGAGAGGTCAAAAAAAAACTTATCGCAAAGTTATATCAGTTTTCATAAGACTACATTTAATTTAATTTAATTTGTTAATGTCAATTGTTCGATAACGAGCTTTCTAATCATCGTGAAATTTTTACACGAACCCTTAAAAAATTCATCCAAAAACATACCAAATTTTCAGAATTTTCTCATCATTTGCGATTTGAGACTCAACATGCTTAAAATTAAAAAATGTTCTTTCGAGTTTATATTTTTAAAGGTCTAAGCTTTAAGAGTATGCAAAATAAAATTGATTTTTTTTTAATTCTAGACCAAAATACCGCGTTAATTCATAAGAATATACGTACATTGTGGTGCTAGCGTCCAATTTCGAATAAAAAGTCACCAATAAACAATTCCGCAACAAAAAAAAACAAGTATTTCATTTTCTGTCACTATACTCTTCTTTTCTTCAATACAATATTTTGCCTCGTCAATACGTCGCTAGTGTAATGATATGATTATTATTTTGGATGCTGACTATCATTTTTTGCAGCTACCATAAAAAAGGAACGTGAAATTCATTTTAAAATCATTAAAAAATGAAATACTGTGAAAAATGAAAATTCGCTCAAAGGTCTTACATTTCGTTCTGCACATTTGTCATGTTTTTATCATGTAAATACCAAAATTTATAAACATATTTATTCATGAGGCTCGATGAACAACAAAGAAACGAGAAATTACAGGACAAATATCGAAATCGTGAGAAATTAGTTGTGACAAATAATCTTTTATGAGAAAGTAAAAATAAATCAAGGGAGGACAATGATTTTACGTTATATGGGACCATTGATACGGTTTGTAGTTATATCTCCATATCGCCAATATCCTGTTGGATTATTGGAGTGTTCCAAATTGCCATTCGCTATCCTGTACACAACGTCCAGATTACGGTTTTACACATTTCGAAATTGAAACATCAAGAGCCGGAGTAATATGTCGAGAGAAAACCGTGTATTCGAATTAATAATATTGTATTTCGATGAACGAGTATATATATTATCATCGTTTCGATATTCGTCATCATTTGGTATTATAGATAATCGATTGTAAATTAATCGAGTGCTATCAAATTTGTGAAATTTCGGCCCAATGAACGTTTATCGAATATCGATTTTTCATGCACTGTCCGACGAGATTTGATGGGTTTTCATCGTTATAGGGAAGGCAGTTTGACAGCCTCTTCGATAAGAAGAAAAAAACAAGACAAAAGCTTATAATTTATTTAATTTTCATTTTTTTTCCCGACATTTTTTTCGTTTATTGTCAAAATATTAATAAATATGTTGTCAATCCCATTTTGTTGTAACCCTGAAGATCGAACCAATCATTGTCACGCGGATGTTGATCGGTTTTTAGCAAATTGCGCTTGAAGTTTAAACGAGAAACAGTGTCAATGCCGAGAATGAGAACGCTCTGTTTTCTTCTGCCAATTGGCTTTGTTTCGTCCATCGATAACACGGAATCGTTCGAACGGACTTGATGCGAGTGATCTTTAACCTTGACAGGATTTATTATCGCGTGAGTGTTCTTGTAAGTCATCCTATTCCCGTTGCGACACGTTATCATGACAACTTCGACCTCCGGAGGAACGATGACCTGATCCACAAAGTCCACGCAATTTCTCACGCTATCAATGAAGAATGTTGCATTTTCAATGATTATTGACGTGTTCTTTGGTTATATCGAATAGTTTGAGGGGTTGTGTCTACTTATGAGGATCGAAAAGGTCGAAAACATTGTATTGCTTTTTGTCAAAGTAGACCAATGAAATAAAGTTTTGAAGGCAAAAAAACATTTTTTTTTCGTTATTTGCCAAAACATATTAGATTGGTTCCCTTATATATTTACTTGGTTCATTTTTTTTTCAGTCAATTCCATAAATTTCTGTTTCAATAAACAAATTTACTTGAATCTAACAATTTTGTATCAATTATATGTAATATGTTGTTTGAATCAAGAACACATTTTGTCTTTTAATGTCTTTTAATAGAGCACAAGCATGTCTTTTAAACAAACAAGCATGTCTTTTAATAGAGGAAGCACTTATTCTTTATATGAACCATGATTTTAACTATATTATATTTGGAATAGAATAAATTATACACTGAGAAAAAAAAATTTGTTGAATCAACAAACTAATTAGTCCAATCAACAGGAAAAATAATTGATTCGATCAAATGCGTGTTTATTAATATTTGCTAAACATTTTACAAAAAATATATAGCCCTTGCCAAATAATTTAATATGCATAGTTTAGTGACCCCAAAAAGAAATAAATAGAAAAAAAAAGATAAATCTGCGCCAATTCTCCGATCTAATTTCTCTGTCCGACCGAGATTCGAACCTAACTACCTATCCTACCTAACTACCTGACACACTACCTATTACGCTATCGACTACTACTATGCACTTAAAAAAAGTTAGGAGTTATGAAGATTCGAATATAAGAAAACATTTAAAAAAACAGTTTTTTTAATTTTTAACAATTTTTGTATACTATTAAAGTATACTATAGAAATGATAGTTCTTTGCTTGAAAGAAATAAAAATGTGATCATTCCAAACAAATATTCTATTGGAATAAAATAATGTGTTATTTATTTTACTACAGCGTTTTTTAAAATAATCACAATCAATTTTATATCTAATAAATATTTAAAATACTACAAAAGTATTTTTAGAAGTAAAACAATGATGAATTTATTGCTAAGAAATAATTTTGTTGTTTGTTCGAAAAAAATAATTTCGTATTGAAGTCATTTTTTAGATCCAAATAATCTCATGTTTATGATGCCATAAATAATTTTGTAAAAAAAAAAAAATTCGTATTGAAGTCGTTTTTTAGATTTAAATAATCTAATGTTTAGGAGGCGATAAATGTAATTAATCGAATGAACACAAATTTAAACATGAAAATATTTTTTGAAGTAAAAAAATGATGACTTCATTGCAAGAAAATAATTTTTTCGAAAAAAATAATTTCGTATTGAATTCGTTTTTTAGATCCAAATGATCTCATGTTTATGATGCGATCAATGCAATTAATCCAATTAATACAAATTCAATCAAATCTATCATGCATGTAATTGTTACTATTAAATAAGAGTTTAATATAATGGAGTAATAGATCCGTGAAAATATTTTTTTAAATGAAGAGTGATTTTCTTGGTTCAACAAATAAATAATCGAGTTAATACTTTCATTTAATGAATAAATTCATGTTCTCAAATTCAATAATTTTTTTTCGCAGTGTACATATGTTTTGAGATACTCGTATATAAATTTTTGATTTCAATGAACCATGGAAATCAGAAAAATCAAAATTCTTAGGGACAAATAGACGTGATCTCTCGAAGCAACGTGAAAGCTCGACAGGATTACGTAGAAATAATGTAATTTCTGGATAATTTCATGCTAAATCATCGCGGAATTTCATGCAAACTTTGGACTTTCCGGAGAGACAAGCGGTACGACGACTCACTGTATATACTGGACTGTATATTTGATGCCCGCATTGAAAATCGTTTTCAGCAGAATCGATAGAACCGCAAACCATTATTATCCAGCCAGATAATCGTATTCGCCGTTCAATGTTAATGAAGCTTCTGGTTCTACCACTTCGACGATTATCTCGTTACACAGCGAATGTCCTTTCGTCTCATAACGTAATCAAAACTCGCTCTCTACCTTCAGCTGAAAGTTTACGTACCAAAAGGGAAGAAGTGCGCCAGTGAATCTCTCAAATGAATCAACCTGATGGCGTTTGGGCTCTTTTTTTGTCGATGCTTTCACGCAGAGGAACTCATTTAGTTGGTGTATTTCAATACCTTTGTGGAGTCCAGTAAAATTGATTTGAATATAATTATAGGATTAACAGGATCCAATCAAAATCAATCAATATTCATTAGGCCAGCATTTAAGAAAAAGTCCATTTGATTCCAACAGATTTGATTTGAATGAATTCTATTGAAGGTAGAAGGGACATTGAGAGGAATTTTAGAATTTTCACTAAAGAATGGCGACTTAATTTTTTGAAAAAGTTATGCCTCAGACTGGATAAACATTCAAGGAGTATATTGGTGTCATTCTCAGTTGTGAATCCGTCAATGATTGTCGGGAAATTGACTTCCACTCTCGTTTCTGACGTCGACGCGAGTCTCTATTCTCACTCTCGTAGTTCGTAATAAGGCGACAGTTATTAAGGAAGAAAATCAGAGAAGCAGACAGATCCCAGCTTAGAACTGGTCCGTTGCTGCGTGGAATTAATTGAGCTGTCATTCGTGAAAGCCAGCCGTGAAATAGAGAGAAGCGACGATAAAGCAGCGACCGAAACGTCACTCGCTGGCTTGTCTGATCGATAACGTCATGTTTTCACTTGGCACGACACCAATTAAAATGTACGCCAGATTCTCGATCTCACGGCTCTCTCGATACTCTCTTCTCCTTCCTCGTATTCGTTTTGCAATCCTCGTTAACGATGGCGTCAGCATTGCGAGTCAAGCGAATCCCATCAGCAAAATTCATGAAAATGGAAAAGAGCCATTTTATCGAATAGTTTTCACCATACACCGGAATTCATAATGATGAGGATCAATGGTCCATGGTCAATGCGTTCATTTTCATTTTTTCAGACGTGAACATATGCATATGGGGCATTCCAGGCTGATAAAACCACGATCTAGACCTCAACACCTTCAAATTAGAAATGACCCGCAGAAAATGTATTTCTGGCGCTAGATAACGTTTTTTAATTTCAGTCGATTTTTCTAAGCCACTACCTTCCAGCAGAATAACCGACAGAATAATAAAAAGTCATTCTGAAAAAATAAAACGCATGTTACAAACAACAATACAACAATACAATACAAAACGTATGTTACAAAGCGTACTTATTTTACAAAGCGTTACAGACTTCTTTCAGCTGTCATTTTCTTCGTTTTCAAATTATCAAATTGCTTTTTTTCAGTTGTATTTTTTTCAAAATTCTTAAGGGGGTACGCAGAGGATACATTTTGGAACAGTCATAACTCCCGTGTTTTTGATCTTACAGACTTCTTTCTGGCGTCATTTTCTTCGTTTTCAAATTCTCCAATTACTTTTTTGTAGTTTCATTTTTTTCGAAATCCTTAAGGGGGTATGCAGAGAATACATTTTTGAGAAGCCATAACTCCCGTGTTTTTGATCATACAGACTTCTTTCAGGCGTCGTTTTCTTCGTTTTCAAATTCTCAGGTAACTTTGTTTAGTTTTTTTTCGAAATTCTTAAGGGGGTACGCAGCGAATAAATTTTGGAACAGCCATAACTCCCGTGTTTTTAATCGTGCAGACTTCTTTCAGACTTCGTCAGTACGATAAAAAACACGAGTGAGTGCCTAAAAAGGAACAATTAGTGTCATAAAAAAAAAACATAAAAAATCACTGATTTTGCATCTGGGAATGGCGTAGTACTGGATTATCCACGAATCACTAATCTTTTTGTCCCATTTTGGTTCTGTCTTTTTGTGTAGAATACGTGCAATTTTTTTAAAGGAGTTGCTTCGGATTTTATGAAAAATGTTGAATGCGTATTGTTCTTTGCGTTTGTTTGAAAATGCTTTGAAGTTTTGTTCAATATTCGATAAATGGCCGAAGGACTCTCAGTCTCGGTGCCACATGCATATTATTAGCTGGAGGACGTTGAAGGCACCGTGAAAAGTCTATAATAATTTCAAAACGATATTCATCAAGAATATCAATTGGTTATCATCCTATTGTTGACATAGATCCGAGATATCGAGATCGATGAAACATTGCCTTGACGTATATTATTAAAGCGAGGGGAGGGGGGGGGGCGATGATCAGACCCTGGCTGAATCGTCGTGGACCGCCCTATAGTTACATTATATTCGTATATTGGTTCAACGGGCTACTGACGAGCTTTGTTATTGGCCGGCGCATTGTTCGCTCGAAAACACGTTGCTTTCGCCAAATATTCTATATTCCTCGCGCGGAAACACGACAGCCCACATACATACCAGCTTCATCTATGTATTATATCAGTCATAGGGCCCGGGAAGCTGGGGACCGGGGATATAACTTCTAATTAACTTCGAACCAACATCGACGTGTACGTTTTCGCGTACACGAAGGACGTCATTAACTTTCAATGCTATCGCGTGTATGTTTATTTATTATGCTTCGACAGCAAATTTTCAAAGTTTCCCTTCACCACGATTGGCCATTGTTGGGCTTTTTCAAGTTCTTTTCTCTTGAGTACACACGTCCGAATCCCTTTCTATTTTTTATTCTCATGCACACACGCAATATTCTGCAGGGAGAGATTGGGGTAAAACAAGCAACAAGTCAACGAAATTTCGCTGTCAGAGTTCTTTGTACGAGGGTGGATGTAACTTTCATGTTTATGGGTATGAAAAAGAATAATTGATAAGAACCGAACAAGTGACTATGATGACGATGGCAGAAGAATTATGAGGAATTTGGATAATGGCCGACAGTTAATCTCAGGATTGGCAAGCCTGAAAAAATAAAATAAAAAAGCATTTTAAAGTGGAAGGTTTCTTACACAACAATTAACCACCGTTAATGAAATATCGATTTAAAAAAATAGCGGATGTTTGAAATAAATTGTGAAAAATTAAATTTTTATTTTCATTTCGAACTACGCCATTTTTATATTAATTACTAATTATTTTTTTATTATTTTTTATTAACGGTGGTCAATTGTTGTGTAAGGAACCTTCCTTTGTAAAATGCTTCTATAAATTATTTAAAGAATCGAAATTAAAAATAAAATTTGTTTTGTACTTTCGAAAGATGAAACATGTTGTAATAACAGTTTTATAATCACAACTGATGAAGGAGCTGAGAAAAAAAATGCTCAAAATTTGCTTTTTTTTTGGTCTTCTAAAGTAAACTAGTACCTTAATAAATTGTAATATCTGATAAATAATAATTTTTACTAATTCATTGTAATCTATAAAATGTTTTCACATAATAGTATATCTTTTTCGTTAAGTTTTTCATGAATAGACCAACATTGACATACATACATACGTAATTAACATACTTGCTCTTACAGAGGAGGTTTGGCGAACGGTCTGGTTTGATTACCGGATAATTCTCTAGGTTTACAAAGAATTATCTGGTAAGTTCTCTAACGTAGTAGGATAAGCGTTACCATGCCCATTTGTCAGTTGACGTTTCAGGCAACATTCTTAGATAAAGTACCGGAAAATCCGTGAATTCATACCATTACTGTATAATATAACATACATTTGGAAAAAAATACACAGTCGTATAATAATCGGTTACTTCATCTTTTTTTTCATTCACGCCGGTATTTGTGTCTAGAATTTTGAAAAACTAATTTTTTTCGCATTTTCTTAAAGTTTAGACCTTTTAGAATATATCTTCGAAAGGAAATTATTTAACTAATATATATAGTTCGGTTGCAACTAAAAATTCAGTACTTATATATAAGAAAATCTCTTAATGGTTTTGTTGAAATGAGTTCCCTGGAATGGATGAAAAATATTCGAATTTTTGCATCAACCAATAACCAGCAAAGAATTACAATGAAAAGAAAATGCGGAAAAGCGGTTGTTCCAGTCTCACCTACAATATATTCGGCTTTTAAAACAACGAGTTATAACGGATAAAAAGGTCCTTCGGTATGCATAAGATCCTCGAGTGAAGATGGAGCCTGTAAAAGCATCGAGTGAGCAGTCTCTCAAACGAAACTCTCCATTACCGGCGTTTTTTTTCTGCATGCAGAACCGCGCTCTCCTCGGATCAATGAGAAGTTATGCGCAACTTTGTTCACTGGAAAAGCTTCGATAGGTTACGGCTTGTATAACTCATACACTTATATTCCGCTGGTGACGTTTTTATCAGATAAGGCTTTTGACAATCTTTCATCGGGTCTCAAGAAGACTGAAGAAAAAATTTTATTGCACGCTCGTGTCATAAAAAATGTGTGTTTGCGGTTATTAATGTAAAAATATTCGATATTCAATAAAAATCGTTGACAGCTGTCAATATACCAAAATAATTTGAAAAATTTGTTTATTGATATTTTCTTAGAATAAACCATACATTTAAACCAAATATAATGACAAGAAAAATTAGCATAAGGGTTAAATTATCGATTAAATTATTTTAGTATTTTATCTAACGTTGAATAAAGTAGAGAGAGGTTTTAGAGGCTTTTTAGAGGATAAACAAAGTTTTTTATTGCTATTTTTTTTTAATAGAATGAAGCTTTTATGACGCTTTTCCAAACAATTGCTATCGCTCCCGAATTTTTTTTCGAAGGTTATTTTTTATATTTACATAGACCATTTTTTGAGAGGAGAATTGACGTATAATGGAGAAGAGAAGAAGATCCGGTAAACGTTTGAAGAATCGTCAGGTAAACTCGAAAAATTCGGCGAGGAAAATGAAAAAGGAATCAATGATTGATCTCTTTTGAACCTACGACAGGAAAATTTTTTGAGCACATTGTACGAATCCGTGAGTGACCTTTGTCCAAAAAATGGTACGACGAAAATACATCTGATGTGGAATCCGTCAGTAAATTTATTAAATTTTTCGAGTTCGCGCGATAGTCAAGAATTGAGTACCTCAAAAAAATCCCTGGGTGAAATCAATACCAGAGAGAATGGGTGGAATTTGGGTGAAACTGAAGATGAAAAATCCACGGATTTCAACGTTATCTTGAACCACGCAATGTCGTTAAAATGTTCGCGTATTCTGCGGGATTCGTGCGACTCAAAAAGCGCCGAGCGAAGCTTCGACGTCGAAAACGGGCGCAAAGTAATGCACAAAGACAGCGGAAAATTTGCCAATGATTGGATGAAAAAGACTTTTCTGCGCGAACGCAGTGGCATCGATGGCAGAAAGTCCAGAGAACGTTTGATTTCGGTCAATGGATGGTTACGACAACGTGAAGAAATGCTATTATCAAAATTGTCGTTGGAAAATTGTTAATTTGAATTTATACATAATTTGAGTATTTTTTGAGAGGAATAATTTGTTACACTCACGAAGCCCATTCAATGAGTACAAAAAGTATGAGAAAATGGACTGATTTTCATTTTTCGATTATATTTATGATTCCAAGTTGTCGAGATATAAAATGTCAAATTGTGTTTGTCAAATTGAGAAAAAAAATGTATTTTCGGAAACCACATTACTTTCAGTTCACCCATTTTCAATCGTTGTAATAAATTTCAATTAAACTTGATTCATAATAATTTTAAACATAATTTTTCGGTGTCAAATTTGGGATTGGTATAAAATTCGATCGAATCCTATTCAGTCCATTCTTCTCTCTGACATGACGTAAGATATAATAAATCCACGCTCCATTTATCATCGTAATGTAGTATTAATACCCCAGATGGTCTCATTCTGTATCAACCCTATCATTCCATCTTCGGAGTAGGATTATGACGTCGAACAATATTGCATTAATCAACTGAAATTTCGATATACCCGAAAGCCGTTTCTACCTTCATTTCTACCACTGGCAATAATACCATTTTGTATAGATGTTCCTCCACAGAGATTGTTATTCGGTACATTTTCTGTAGTTTATTTTGCTCAGGTTTTTTTTAGTGATATTATTGAGAGGCAGTAAAATAAATAAATAAATAATAAATAAGGGGCATTCCATCCGAAATCGGACAGTTTGAAAAACGTTTTTTTTTAATTTCATCAATTTTTTTATATTTTTGAGTACCCATCAAAAGACCCTTTTTGTTAAATTTTGAGATTTTTTTGATTACCCGTTCAAAAGATATTAAATTAACAAAAAAACCGCTCTTTTTTTGGTATTTTGG
Source organism: Alloplasta piceator (assembly GCA_946863875.1). NCBI lineage: Eukaryota > Metazoa > Arthropoda > Insecta > Hymenoptera > Ichneumonidae > Alloplasta > Alloplasta piceator. The sequence continues at coordinate 5,401,269 of OX333076.1, read as the reverse complement.
TCATAACTTCTTTAATATTGGTACAAATTAAGAGTTTTTTTTTCAAAATTTTTGTTTTTCTATGGCCTTTTTAGAAAAAAATACAACAAAAATATTCGACGTGTTTTTGAATGAGTTTTTGAGTTTTAAACGTTAAATCGCGTTTTTAAAAGTGAATGTCATTTTTTTTTCTTTTTTTTAGTTTTATGTTTCAAACATCTATCTATTCAACAATTTTTAAAACTAGTCCGATCGTGGGATCTCAATAATTACTATTTTTTTCGATTTTTGAAAATTAAATTTTTTTTTAAATACATTATTATGAATACCAATTTTTGTTACTGTATATTATTTTTTTAATCATTTTGAATTAATTTGGACACTTTTTCATTGTTAACAGATTTTTAAAATTAATAAATAATCGATGAGCAAATAACAACAGTTCAAGAATTGTATGAGTGGACATTGAACCTAAATAATCTACCGAATATTGCTGTCAAATTTTCACATGAGAAACATTATTCAGATGCAAAAGAAAGATTTTATTTGCGATAAAATACTGCGAAGTCAATCACAGGGGGACACAAAAATTTCGTTCAATTATTCCAATGAGCAACGGAAACGTATTGGCAAAGGAATATTCTAATTCAGGTAATAATCGTATATGTAAGGTTTTCAAAAAAATTCGTGAATAAATAAGAACTGTTGTTATTATTGTTCATAAACAGACTTAACGATTAATTATAAATTTTAAGAACCCGTTAACAATAAAAAAGTGTCAAAATAAATTCTAAATATTGAAAAAAATACTTTACAGGAACAAAAATTGGGTCAAAATAAATTCTAAATATTGAAAAAATACTATACCGTAACAAAAATTGGTATTCATAATAATTTATTTTAAAAATAAAATTTTTTAGTTTCAAAACTCGACAAAAAATAGTAGTTATTGAGATCCCACGATCGGACTAGTCTTAAAAATTGAGGAATAGAGGAGAAAAAAAAATTGAGAAAAATTGAGGATATAGATGTTTGAAAAAAAAAAATTAAAAAAAAAAAATGACATTCACTTTTAAAAACGCGATTTAACGTTTAAAACCTAAAAAACTCATTCAAAAACAAGTCGAATATTTTTGTTGTATTTTTTTTTGAAAAGGCCATAAAAAACAAAAGTTTTGAAATGTTCTAATTTGGACCATTATTAAAGAAGTTATGACCAAAATATTAAAAAAAGCAGTTTTTTTGTTAATTTAATATCTTTTGAACGGGTATTAAAAAAAATCTTAAAATTTAACAGGGAGGGTCTTTTGATGGGTACTCAAAAATGTAAAAAAATTGAGGAAATAAAAAAAAAAGTTTTTCAAACTGTCCGATTTGGGATGGAATATCCCATAAATAATAAATAAATAATAAATAAATAATAAATAAATAATAAATAAATAATAAATAAATAATAAATAAATAATAAATAAATAATAAATAAATAATAAATAAATAATAAATAAATAATAAATCATAAAGATTCATCGGTAGGGTTGTATTTTGTCGGAGTTGTTCGACAGCAGAGGTCTTAACCTGTAGAGATTAAAAAATGATTCCTCGTTTACCCAGATAATTTTCGCAAGGCTCATTGAATAGCTCAACGTAGCTCACATAGCTCGGGAATCTCATAAGCTCAAATTATCGTGCAAGCAATCATTTACCCCTCCTGGTAGACGTTGATGTTCGCTACAAAAGGTTCTGCACTACTCCGATACTTTCCTCGGCTTAGCTTCTTCGTCCAATTCTAGAATCATACTTTCCCGCACATCATCACCGTTTCTTTTTAGAGCCCTGCGTTTCCCTTTCACTGGGTCGTAACCACTCATTATCTTCTTTACTTTTTTTTTAAACTCGTTAACACGTTTCATTCCGCTCAAATTTTCCCCTCATCATCATTCCCAGCAACGAAATAACTCGTAAAAAAGCCATTTGATGGTAAACTCGTATACGTTTTAATCATTTCCCACCAAAACGATTAATTCCAACGGATAAATGTAGAAAAAAACGAACTTGGGCTACGGCGAATGGAATGAAAAATTGGTAATGAAAGTATGATTGCATTTTTTCCCTAAGCTTTGTTCCATCGAAGTAAATCATTAGCATGAATTTTTCATTTTGTAATGAATGAAGAAACGTGCCGAATAGAGGATCAAAAAAATTTCCTTTAAAACACACATAAAGTTTTTTTCAAAGAATGGTTTTTTTACTTCGAATATGGCGCGCGAAATCGTATTTGATTACTCGAAATAAAAATTTAGTATCAATCAGAAGTATTCCAGAAGAAATTTGTTGTCCGGAATCAGAAATTACCTAGAAATAGGGATGTTCGATTGCGATTCGATTCTTAAAAAAATTGATTCTTTTGTTCAAAAAATTCGATCTTTTGAATCGATTCTTTCCTTTTCGATCTTTAGGTGAATCGATTCGATTTTTTATGAAATTTATTATCTATTAAAGATTGGCAATTAAATAAAGATTGACAAAGTCTATGAAACATCAATTCAAGATTAAAAGAAAAAAAAGTATGTGAAAATGTTAAAACGTGAGAAAAAGAGTAAAAAAAATTAAAAGTTAAAATATTGAAAACATGATCCAACGAATAAAATAATCGAAAGTAAAAATATACAAAATATCGTAAAACAATAGAAACCTATGTAATAGTAAAAAAGTCTGATTTGTTAAATATATTCATTAGACTTTAAAGAATATATTAAAAATTTTGTATTAAAAATGCATCAATCCAATTTAATCATTTTCCATAGCAAAAACTTAATAAACACTTACGTAAGCTTTGATCAGCAATTAATTTTTTTAACGATTTTTAAAAATCGATTCTTACGAAATCGATTCTTTGCATTTGATTTTTTATGGAAATCGATTTTCTTGATTCGATTTTTAATGGAAATCGATTTTCTTGATTCGATTCGGAATCGATTAGAGAATCGATTTTGACTGTATTTGCAGTGAGTCAAAATAATTCCACTATTCAGACTCACTCACTTATTCAATCATTTACTCACTAACTCACTCACTCACTCACTTACCTACAACCATAAAAAAAACTTCAAATTGAACTTTTGGATCGTTTTTTTTTTACTTGGATTTTATTTTTGCTACTACAAAACTTCCTCTGCAAGGATTGATCCTCCCTATTCTTATTTTTTATGTTTTTCTTTATAAACGGAAGCGCGAATACGAAATCAATCTTCTCAGAGTACTAAAAATGCGGGAGAAGAGATGATGCTTTACGAAGAACATCATCGGCCTGATGGTTCTCGCGATAAACTTTACTCCGCTACCTCCAACGCGTCATTTGTTTTGAGGATGAAACATCGGTATTCACTCGAAGTATGCCGGTTGAAACGCTGTCCTGGAAAACACAGTATGCGAGCAGAGGGTTCGCAAAGGTATGCAAATGAGATGGTGTTTTTGTTCAGGCGCGGTGCTGGTCTCATCCATGTCATAGTTCAACATTAAGAGTGCGATACAATGGCAGGTCGAGCATTTTCGACCTGGAGAAGCGTGAAAAAAAAGACTCTTCAGGAAAAAAATTTCATGGATTTATTCATCGGTGCGTTTGGTTCGAATAGATCGTCATAATCCCTAAAATAAAAAAAATGTCACCAAGCGATGGGAGCAGAGAACTCTTTCGATTCAATGTTTCCTGCAAACTTTTCGGAAGCCATCATTTGCAAGAGCCAAAAATTGGTTTTCCGTCCTGAAGCTGAATACTTCAAGGTCTCGATGGAGACTTCTGAAAGCACCAAAACCATGAGTAAAAAACATTAACACACACCATTATTTTTTACCAATTAAAAAGTATTCTTATCGAAACAACCTTTCAGATGAATCAAACGTTTTGGCAAAATTGGCAAGAATTTTTTGAAAATTGTTCCTCATATTGCTCTAATTTCATGCGCGGAAGAAGCAACCCAAGATCAAAATTGAGGTTCACAGCGCACCTTCTGCTATCCGCATTATCCCACGTTTTTAGCTTGAAGATTGAAATTTGGGAACAGCAGAAATGGCAAATTTTGCCTGGTCCGGGGTTCCTTTTTTGCGGGAACAGCAACTACTCGGCAGAATAAAAAGTTTGCCTCTGATAATGGTCAAAGGCTGGGCGAGGTGGTCAGCAAAAGAGGGAAAGCAATCGCAGGAGGTTTGAAGAGGGTTGCAAGAGAAAGAGGGTGGTACGCTTTTTTTTGGTCGGTCTTACTGAACAAAGCGCGTGGGAAAAGGGAAATTGCGCTGGTACCAAGCGAGAGAGACAGACCCAAACCCAAACCATGGTCGACGATGGGGTTTATATTGTCCCTCGACGTGCAAACGTGCTTCCAGAAGAACAAATTAATTTGTGCTGGGACAAAATGGTGTTTCCCGTGCAGCACGAACTGCTGAGACAGCGATATGTATACACAGCAGGGTGCAAAAGAGAATCCGCACTCGGCACGTGGGCTAACATGTCAACCGATTCGAGGGTCTGCAATTCACGGTCCAAGCCAGAGAAAAGACAGAAAGGGTCCGTGATTCAGTGACCGGCAAAGTTGATATTTTCGTCAATTTAATTACCCCTAATTACTCCGTGTTAGAAAATTTTATAATTGTTCCAATAAATATTACTCATTATTAAGACACTCAGTAATTAGGCCGTAAAGTATTTCTAATATTAAAAAATTCGATAATTCATGTTCAATTACACAGCCACACAAAAAGAAAAAAAATTTCGGCCTGGGGGTCTGACTATGTAGACTGTATATTTTTGGGGTCGCTGAATCCGAATACGAGGTTGGTTTAACCCCAGCACCTCAGGGTTTAGCTATAACCTCAAAAACACTCCAAAATTAAGTTGTTTTTTTTAATATTTCGAAAACTATTATAGTTACGAAAAAATCGTTCTGGGTTCCTCTTGATGAGTATACTTGTGGCTGCTAAAAAAAATTTTTGAAAAATGACAAATGTGGAGAATTTTGAATTTTTATAAATCTTCTTTTTAATATATTACCTTGTACTGATCTTAGAAGATCCTGAAGTTTTCAGAAAGGTGTTTTTTGTTTTTTCAAAACCATTAATTTTTTAATTTAAAAAAATCGTGTAATTCCACGATCAACATTAAATTTTTGCTTAAATTTGTATTATATTATACCTTGGACTGATATTAAAAAATCCTGAAGATTCCAGGATCTTTAAAGATCACTCCAAGGTATTATATAAAAAAAATTTAACAAAAAATTTAATGTTGATCGTGGATTCGCACGATTTATAAAAATTCAAGAATTTTTGAGAAAACAAAAATACTTTTCTGAAAATTTCCGGATCTTTCAAGATCAGTACAAGGTATCATATAAAAAAAATTGAACAAAAAATTTAATGTTGATCGTAGGTTTGCACAATTTTTAAAAATTCAAAATTCTCTAAATTCATGAATCTCAAAAAAAAAAATTCGGAATATTTTTTTTCGTAGCCACAAGTATACTCTTTAAGACGAACCCAGAACGATTTTTTCGTGACTATATTAGTTTACGAGATATTTAAAAGATAAACTTGAAAAATTGAAAAAATGGTGAAGTTTTGAATTTTGCATAACTTTCGAAAACAATTTTTTTTTTTTTATCCTTTAGTAGAACTTCGTTTTATGATAAAAGAAAAATTCTGACCAAATTTCATTGAAATTTGAAAGGGTTGATTCCAACTATTGGTCAATTTGACATGGAATGACCCCGATACATTTTTAGGGAGAGATTTTTTGTAAATGGTCAATAATTTCAGCAAAATAACAAAGTTCCATGCGATGCGCACTTTATTGAAGCAGATAGCTCGACATTTTTCTTTCGTTTTGATTAATGTTCCGATCATGAGGATATCATTGTATTTGAATTCCCGCGCATAACTATTCTGGGGCTTATCGCAACTTTTTTGAACTACCGCCGATAACGTTGGTACCTACCTCAGTTTCCGATGGTAATCCCAGTGAGTCAAAGCACGACTACCAGAGGGCGTTTAGGTCAGCGCCTCCTCAGTTGTGATTTGAAAAATTGAATCATTCAAAAGAGTCTAGATCATTGATCCACTGCCTTTTCAATTATGATTCTATTGTTCATTAAAATAATTCGTTTAATTTAAATTTTTATTTTAGGCACATCCTTCCAGTTTATCATTGAACGTCTCATTACAAAAATAATAGTATTCGAGTGATCTTGTATCATCCCATGCTTTTACCCAAAATTGTCTTTCAGTGTCCCAAATTCATGTATTTTTTAATACCAAAAAATGGTTTAATTTTTATAAATCGTCACAGAGAAAAACATTCCAAATTTCGATTCATTCTGGATAAATACAGCTTTTCAAGGAAACGCTCTCATCTCACGGCGTCTTTCCTGGCCTCAAGGATGGTTTTTCTCTGCCCACTTTTCCGTTTCTGCCTGTTATTCGGAGCTCTTTCGGAGTGTCCCACCAAGGGACGATTACATTTGTGAATAATTAGCACAGCGTTATGAGCGCTAATTACAAACTCATTATCTTTGCGATGCCTCCAGTTGAATATTATAAATTAGCTGGATTTGTCACGGCAGTTTAGTTAATCAAATCTATTTGGATGATGAGACTATGGTCTCGTTATTTTCCTTCAACAATCCGCCAGCAGATTCACTCGTGAATTAGTTGCGGAGACGAATGGTTGAGCAATCTATTCTCTTGTCGAGTTTTTTATCTATTATGCGCTGCAAAAAGCAGAAGTCCTTGAAGTATAATTGCAAAATACAATGGAAAACCAAGAAATTCCGTAAAAATACCCGAAACACCGTTTAAGTTTCGATGGAGAGTTATGATGAGAGACAATGGAAGATACCAAGTATCTGGGTTGAGCATCGTTCTTGAGGCCAGTACAACGACGACCATTCTTCATGTACACGATAATACACCTATATCCATTTTAACATACTTTACTGCCACTTTTATTAAACTAAAGTCGAATAACTTTTGCCACGAGCCAAGAATATAAGAGGGTAGAAATGAAGAGAGAAAGGTGGACGGAAAGAAATGAAACTTTCTTATCACGTCAGTTTATTGCCAGTGAAACTTTGGGGCTACCGGCCACGATCTTCTCAACGATGGCAACATGCAACTATAGAAAATCATTCTCCCTTGATACAGCTAAAAAAACGTTTTACAGTTAAAAAACAATATTAATTACGACGGCAACTTTCTACCCCGATCCATAAGCAAATTTTCTCATTCCTCCAAGCATGAAGGTAAATTGGTTTTGAAACTTTTTGCACTGTTTTGTCTTGAAATTATACGTTAAATATAATTTATACTTTGCCCACGAGGAGTCGTAAATTTTTGAAAAAAAATAATGTCAAGGACATTGACGACCATTTGGTTTAACATTCATCGTCCAAAATTTTTTTTTTTAGTCGGATGACATTAAATGTCGTTGGAGGTTTGTAACATAATGCGTGCAATTTGCCAAATTGCTGGGGTTCCTCTCGGTCGATTCCCAAAAGTTTTCGTAACCCTTTGTGCTGATCGACGTGCGTTTACGATTGCCAAGTGCGTGCAGACAATTGACGGCTGTAAGAACACCCTTCCAAATATCGATCAGTCTTGGTGTACGTTTTGCACTTTTAATGACGCGAAATCACATCTCCAACGACTTACAGATGCGTTAACGACCTCAGTTGTTGTTAGACTGGCTTTTGGCTTGCGTACATCTATATCATGCATTAGAGCTGCATTTGGCAATATTTGAGTCACGATTGGTCAGTTCTTGGAACAATTACCTCGGTGGGTGTGATATTGGTTGGGAGTCTCGGTAATACGTCTGGAAATCTTGCGCACGTGAATATTGACACGAACCATCAAAATTGTAGTTTTAATGGCGCCGAAGGAATCAATCTGGCCCAAACTTTGAAATAACGGTTATACCTTTGCTATTGATAGATCCATCAGTCCAGAAGACCATCAGTTCTAGAGACCATCAGTCCTGGAGTGGATCAGTCCAGAAGACCATCAGTTCTAAAAACCATCAGTCCTGGAGTTCATGAGTCCTAGATTCCATCAGTCCTAGAGTCCGTCAGTGCTGGAGTCCATCAGTGCTAGAGTACACTGAGAGAAAAAATTACTAGACCCAATAAAATAAAATTTTGAAGGCAAAAAATCATTTTTTTCATTATTTGCCAAAACATATTCGATTGGTTCCTTTATATATTTACTTGGTTCATTTTTTTTCAGTCAATTCCATAAATTTCTGTTTCAATAAACGAATTTACTTGAATCTAACAATATGTTATCATTTATATGTAATATGTTGTTTGAATCAAGAACACATTTTATCATTCAAAACATGCATGTCTTTTAATACAGGAAGCACTGAGAACAAAAATTAGTTGAATCAACCAATTAATTAGCCAAATCATCAGGAAAAATGATTGATTCAATCAAATGCGTGTTTATTAATTGTTGCTAAACATTTTATAAAAAATATATAGCCCTCGCAAAATAATTTAATATGCATCGTTTAGTGACCCCAAAAAGATATAAATAGAAAAAAAAGACAAATCTGCGCCAATTCTCCGATCTAATTTCTCTGTCCGACCGAGATTCGAACCCGCGACCCTACCTACCATCATACCTATCCTACCTAACTACCTAACACGCTACCTATTACGCTATCGACTACTACTATGTACTTGAAAAAAGTTACGAGTTATGAAGATTCGAATATAAGAAAACATTTAAAAAACCAGTTTTTTAATTTTTAACAACTTATGTATACTATTAAAGTATACTATAGAAATGATAGTTCTTTGCTTGAAGGAAATAAATATTTCATCATTCCAAACAAATATTCTATTGGAATAAAATAATGTGTTATTTATTTTACTACAGCTTCTTTTCAAATAATCACAATCAATTTTATATCTAATAAATATTGAAAATACTACAGAAATATTTTTAGAAGTAAAATAATGATGAATTTATTGCAAAGAAATAATTTTGTTCGAAAAAAATAATTTAATATTGATGTCGTTTTTCAGATTCAAATAATCATAATTTTAGATTCAAATAATCTATTGTTTATGATGCGATAAATGTAATTAATCCAATGAATCAATCACATCTATTAAATAAAAATATTTTTTGAAGTAAAATAATAATGACTTTATTGCAAGATAATAATTTTTTCGAAAAACATAATTTTGTATTGAATTCGTTTTTTAGATTCAAATAATCTCATGTTTATGATGCGATCAATGTAATTAATCCAATGAATACAAATTTAATCAAATCTATCATGCATTTAATTGTTACTATTAAATAAGAGTTTAATATAATGGAGTAATAGATTCGTGAAAATATTTTTTTTAATGAAGAGTGATTTTCTTGGATCAACAAATAAATAATCGAATTAATACTTTCATTCAATATATAAATTCATGTTCTCAAATTCAGTAATTTTTTCTCTCAGTGTACATCAGTTCTAGAGTCCATCATTACTACAGTTTATCACTCCTGGACTCCATCAGTCCTGGGTCCATCGATGGGTCCACAATGTCCATCATTCCAAGCAGTGCAATGACATCCTGCTGTGGCAGAAAAAACAGACCATAAGAAATACCTGATTGATCAAAGTGTGAAATTACTCCAGCGAGTTTACGCTTCATGTTTCTTTATCGAGGTCTGTCTCTCTCTTTTAATTTCCTCTCGACACCTCGACGTTTTCATTTTCGATTCACAGCGTTGGTTTGGCCTCAGACAAATTGAGAGGGATAAACTTCACGAGAAGGTGCAGCAGAGAGTGTTGCTTCCCGAAGGAGCAATATACCTTTCAAATGACAGGAAGAAAGGGGGTTGGAAAGAGAAAGACCAAGAAATGGAGGTAACTGTGGAAACGTTCGAAGGGAAAAGAGCCGAGTCAACACGTTTCTCGTATTTGCGCTTCTGCGTCTCACGTACCATTCGAATGAACAACGTAGCATCCTCCAGGATGAACCCAAGATGAGAATGCCCTGCGGGGTTGGTATCGAGGAAACGAGACCCGAGCCTGATAAAGGGGAGAAGGGAGGGAGGGCTGAAGGATCGAGGTTGCGTAAGCGACCAGAGATTTTCTGCTCCTGTTTGGATTTTAGTATCGCCGCAGAAAGAAAAACAACACGGAGTAAAAGTGATTAAGACGTTGAGAGACAAAGAGAGAGAGAGAGAGAGAGAGAGAGAGGAAAGATTGCAGAGGACACAACGGATGGATTTGATTAGACGCCACTTGATGAGAAAATTCGTCGGCCCTTGAGCAATTATCGATGGTTCGAACTTTCCATCTGTCTTTTCTTTTTCTTCAAAAAGTTCTCTCGATTTTTATCGTTGGTCGAGGGGTCTTACCGAATATGAAGACGTTTTTAATAAACGTATTCCGTAGTCATCGATCAATTGTCTGGTTCGTGTTCGGTCTGGCCCATTAAATCACATCTGGGATGATGGTTTCATTTTTTGTTGCCCCAGGCTCATTAAATTAGTTATTAAAATCATGAATGGGTTTTTCGTTCACTTTGTGTACGAATCATCCTAGCTCATTGGACTCTCAGTTTTAGAAGAAATGGGACGAGTCACAAGGGTGGTGAAGCCATCGAGACTACGGTAAACAAGCAATGCAATTTCCCGTAACCGTAGGGAAATGACGAAAGAAACCTTGCTGCGACTGTGAGAGGGCTCGGAACAAGTAAAAGACTTTCAAGACATACACTGCCGTCCAAAAGTTTGGAAACACTCGATTCCGCTTCGCACAAAAAGTTTCAATGCTCTTTTAAGAATGAAGATATGTTTCAATTCAAGAAGAGCCGTTTCAAAGAGGACATATTCAGCTTCATTTTCCTTTAAAAAAAAAAAAAATAATCGATTTTTTTGGCAAACGTAGACTATATACTTGCAAAAGAAAATAGGGAACACTATCTCGGTCATCATTGTAAAAAATTGAATATACACTGAGAGAAAAAATTACTAGAACCAGTAAAATAAAGTTTTGAAGGCAAAAAATCATTTTTTTCATTATTTGCCAATACATATTAGATTGGTTCCCATATATATTTACTTGGTTCATTTTTTTTCAGTCAATTCCATAAATTTCTGTTTCAATAAACGAATTTACTTGAATCTAACAATGTGTTATCAATTATATGTAATATGTTGTTTGAATCAAAAACACATTTCATCATTCGAAACATGCATGTCTTTTAATACAGGAAGCACTGAGAAAAAAAATTCGTTGAATCAACAGAAAAAATGATTGATTCAATCAAATGCGTATTTATTAATTGTTGCTAAACATTTTATAAAAAATATATAGCCCTTGCCAAATAATTTAATATGCATAGTTTAGTGACCTCAAAAAGCGATAAATAGAAAAAAACGACAAATCTGCGCCAATTCTCCGATCTAATTTCTCTGTCCGACCGAGATTCGAACCTTCGACCCTATCTACCATCATACCTATCCTACCTAACTACCTAACACGCTACCTATTACGCTATCGACTACTACTATGCACTTAAAAAAAGTTACGAGTTATGAAGATTCGAATATAAGAAAACATTCAAAAAACCAGTTTTTTTTTATTTTTAACAACTTATGTATACTATTATAGTATACTATAGAAATTATAGTTCTTTGCTTGAAGGAAATAAAAATTTCATCATTCCAAACAAATATCCTATTGGAATAAAATAATGTGTTCCTTATTTTACTACAGCTTCTTTTCAAATAATCACAATCAATTTTATATCTAATAAATATTGAAAATACTGCATAAATATTTTTGGAAGTAAAATATAATGATGCATTTATTGCAAAGAAATAATTTTGTTCGAAAAAAATAATTTAATATTGATGTCGTGTTTCAGATTCAAATAATCTCATGTTCATGATGCGATAAATCTAATTAATCCAATGAATGCAAATTTATTAAAATCTATTTGAATAAAGATATTTTTAGAAGTAAAATAATGATGAATTTATTGCAAAGAAATAATTTTGTTCGAAAAAAGCAATTTCGTATTGAAGTCATTTTTTAGATCCAAATAATCATAGTGTATATGATGCCATAAATAATTTTCTTCAAAAAAAATAATTTCGTATTGAAGTCGTTTTTTATATTCAAATAATCATCATTTTACGATTAGATTCAAATAATGTAATGTTTATGATGCGATAAATGCAATTAATCTAATGAATACAAATTCAATCAAATATATTGAAATAAAAATATTTTTTGAAGTCAAATAATAATGACTTTATTGCAAGAAAATAATTTTTGCGAAAAAAATAATTTTGTATTGAATTCGTTTGTTAGATTCAAATAATCTCATGTTTATGATGCGATCAATGTAATTAATGCAATGAATACAAATTTAATAAAATCTATCACGCATTTAATTGTTACTATTAAATAAGAGTTTAATATAATGGAGTAATAGATTCGTGAAAATATTTTTTTAAATGAAGACTGATTTTCTTGGTCCAACAAATAAATAATCGAATTAATACTTTCATTTAATATATAAATTCATGTTCTCAAATTCAGTAATTTTTTCTCTCAGTGTACCCTTGCTCCATTATTCGCTGAAAGGGTTCACGTGGGTTTCATGAAACACATAGATAATTATGTTTTTTAAATTCCCTTTTGATCAACGAGATTAGCATTGCCTTGCTGGGCTTCAACTGGCCGGCGAGTTATTACGTGATACGTATTTCCTAGCTCCCCTATGGACGATCGCAACCGGAAATAAGCTTGGCTCAGTACGGCTCTTTAGTTTCCGTCGATGCGGATGATTATGGTGGATTTCCATCCCTCTCTCTGTATATCATACATGCATGTTCGCACATACGGAGCATTAGGCTATCCTATCGTGCAACAGCAGATAGAACGATCGATTGTTCGAGGGTGGAATGAGACGAACGGACAGTCATGTATATTATAGTTTAGATTTTCCGCGTGCCCAGAGCAGAAACTGTTTACAATGGGACGTAGTTTTTATTTATTTTATAAATATTTCTATTTTCGTAAAAGCTGTCATTATTATTTCTATTTTCGTAAAAGTTGTCATTTTTTCAGTTTTTTAAATATTTAAATTTTTTTATCATATTTAACTTCAATATTTTACTATAAATTCCGTATAACTGTGGGAAGTAACCTCTTGAGAAGTCCTAAAAAAAATTGCAAGTTGAAACAGTAAATGGTATACTTTTTACAAGAATTTTTGTCGCTGGGGTACAAACGATCCCAGTGTGTAAAGTACGTTATTCTGCACAGAGTTGTAAAATAGTATATTACGATACGAGTGCGATGAAACTTTTTCTCGACGAGTGTGAGTTTGCAGCATGAGCCGAAGGCGAATGTTGCAATCACACGAGTTGAGAAAAAGTTTCTCGCACTAGTATCGTACGAAATTTTATTGCACTCCGTGCGTAAAGTGCCCGCTTTGCTGCAAACTCACACTCGTCGAGAAAAAGTTTCATCGCACTCGTATCGTAATGTACTATTATTGTACGAGTGCGCAAAGAGGTACTTTGCGCACGGAGTGCAATAAAATGCATTATTTTGAGAATGCATTACTGTATTCGTTACCCATTACACTGTATAATGTGAAATATACGAGTGTAGCATTAAAAAATACAAAAGTAATGTGTATAAATGGATGGATGTGCCATTACAAATAAAAAAGTTATGTGTAATGGATGCATGTACCATTACAAATAAAAAAACAAAGCTTCCTCTATGAGGAAGCAAAATTAATGAGTAATGGATGCATTCGCCATTACAAATAAAAAAAGTAATGTGTAACGAATGCATGTGCCATTATAAATAAACAAAAAGTAATGTTTAATGGATGAGTGCTCCATTACAAATTACAATTGAAAGCAGTAATTTGTAGTGGAGAATATTCTATTACGAATAGAAAAATTGCTGTGCTCGCATTAGAAACTTGCACATTGTTGTTTAACTATTTTATTTCCCTCGAAACCAATTGAAATGGAAGAAAAGCAAATTGGTTCTCACTGTAATATTGTTTGAGCACGTCACCAGTATTTGGAATCAATCGCGAACATTCGGATAGGTTCGACCCCAAAATTATCCAACTTTATATTGAACTTGCTTTTGCACGCTGTTACCCATAATTATAAGCAATCTAATAAAAATTACAAGTTACTGATACAAAATTTGTTGCTTTATTGAATCCCTAAGTAACGTGTATGTTCTTTTTTTTAACTTTATGGATCATTTGTAATAATTGTGGATGAACTTTTAGTGAGCGAAATAAAATAATGGGACAGCAATGTGCAAGTTTCTAATACGAGCACGGCAATTTTTCTATTTGTAATGGAACATTTTCCACTGCAAATTACTTTTTTTTTTAAATTCTAACTTGTAATGGAACGTGCATGCATTTGTAATAGAACACGCATCCGTTACACATTACGTTTTTTATTTGTAATGGCACATGTACATTACACATTACTTTTTTTTATTTGTAATGGAACACGCATCCATTACCCATTTATTTTGTAATTTGTAATAGAAAACTTGACCAATACACATTGTTTGAAGCAATGGGTAAAGCATTACTTTTACATTACTATTTTTACAACTCTGTTTCTGCAGAAGTGTGTCAAGTAAGGGTTGAAGAAACAATTTTTGCAGCATTAATATTGCTTTAAAAAAACGATCTTGCAAAATTCATTATTTTTCATCCTATTTTTGAATTTAAAAAAAATATGCTCTCTATTGCCTCGTGTCTGTCTTTCTGTTCAATGTGTCCCATTGTACCGATTTCATTCGTTGAGTTTGGTGGAGCTATTTCGGATTATCGAATAACCGTTTGGTCCTCGTGGGATCAGCAATATGATTGCAAATTTCCAATGATCGGAGAAGCGTCGGGAGAGTAAAAATGTCCGCAGAGCAGTCGCATTTTTGGCGCACACGCGAATAGAGAAAACGACTCGCGCGGTTCAACGTCCGTTGGGGGTTTTGCCGCCCGGGTGACTCCGATTGATAGCGTAATCCGATATTATAAATGATCACGCTGGTCGCCTGCGGTAAAGCGGGGAAAAAAGCGCGATTTATCACGCCCGCGGCCGACTCTCTCCGCCACCCGTTTCTCTCTTTACCTCTCTCTTTTCTATTTCGCTCAATTTCTTGTCTCACGAAGTTAATCCCCAATCTTCTTACAGCACCGATTTATTCTTGACAAATGATTAATTTGTCACTAATAGACGACTAATATCCTCCTGGCTCTCGACCCTAAACGTTTTTCACCAAATAGGTTTTTTATCTCATCGAAAGTTTCTCGACTCTCTCTCTCTCTCTCTCTCTCTCTCTCTCTCTTTCTCTATTTGTGGATTCAGTTTATACGACTTCGCGACCTAGCAGAAAAGGTCGAAGGAACTTTCAATCCTTTAAAACTTGTATTGCTCATTGATGAAAAATCTTCAGTCGAATCCAGGGAGAAGGGGAACATCAAGGGTGTCCTTAAGGGGGGAAAAGGGTCTGAGATACAAAAAAAAGCATATTTTTGTGATTTTTTTTTCAGAGTACCTTGTTTATTAATATTTTTTAAAAAATTTTACTTTATTGAGCATTATTCTAAGAATATTCTGCTAAATTTTCATTAAAAAATATTGAAAAATAAGCCATAAGTTTCCATGCGGAAGTCAGGATAACTCATGATTGCTTCATCTGAAATTAAAAAACCAAAAAGATTTATTTAGTACATAAGTTTATCTTGGATTTGAACGAAGGAATTAACAAAATGTTCATTTTTGAATTTTTGGTAAAGGTGCAATCAAAAAACTCCGATTTTTGCCACAAATTGCTCTTTTTGTTTAATTAAAAAATAAGTTGTAATTGAAAAAAAAAATCCTTCGTTCAGAACCTAGTATTTAGTATGTAAAAGGAGTGTGCAAAGCTTGGGCGAAATCGGTCCAAAGGTTTTGGAGAAATTTTAACTCGATTTTCTGACCCTTTCCCCCCCCTTAAAGAGTGTGATAATAACGTTTTTTTAATATTATTTTTTAAGGGGGAACGCCACTGTGATGGATAAAAAAATCGAATTTTTTATTTTTTTACTTTTGTAATCGCATTGGCTAAGGTTGCGCGTAGCCGATTTTCAAAATTTTGAAAACTACTATTTTTTAAGACCTTTGAAAAATTAAAAAACGGCCAAAAAAGAAGAAAAAAATCATGCAGCGCCATTTCGTGAAAAAAGCTATTTTTTAAAAATTGCTACGCTTAACGATAATCACTGTTGTGTCGATTAAAAAATTTGTTGGGGTTTTTTTTATTTCAGATGATTTTTCATTGCTATATCGCTGCCACCAGGAGGAGTCATTTTTTTATTGAGTCACAACGTTCATGGCAATAACTTTGTCAATTTTTAATATTTTTCAATAAAAATTTGTATGAATGTAGTTGAATACATACTTAATAAATTGCTTTTTGTCTGATGCTCAAATAATCATCCCTACCTACAAAAAAAAAATTCCCGAAAATCGGCTATTTTTAGCCCCGTTACAGTGGCGTTCCCCCTTAATTTATTTTCGGACTTTGCATTTTCATGATGTGAAAAATAATTGTCTCATAATGAACAATCATGGATGTGACGTGATTTATAATTTCTTGAAAAATGTGGAACTTTTGTAACAACGGTGGTATCAAATTTTGAAAGCATTTCTGAAAGGATTTAGATTTCAAAAAATTTTCAAATAAAAAAAAACTCTTGAAAACGGTTTTACTTTTCAAATTTAGATACGTAGTTAAATTTTTTAACATAGATATACGACTAATAAGGATTTTCAAAAAGAATGGCTCAAGCAGTTTAGATTTTATAATATGTTAAGATTAAAAAAAAAAGATTTAAAAAATTCTGCATATAAAACATTTTTGCGCATTTTTTTGGATCCCTCTTCGAAAGCTTGCTTTTAAAGGTCTAAACTTTGAGAATATGAAAAAAACTGTTTTTTTAAATTCTAGACCAGATACCCCCTTAACTTTAACGTTGATGAGGCCGTTAGGCTGATTTGATGGAAGGCGCAGAGAGAATTCAATTCCACGGTCGATTATGCAACCGGATTTGCACGCAGGATTATGGCGATGTTGCGTCGCGTATATGAACATATATTTGTCGGCGTTCTGCGTCGACGAAGGGATTATGTATTTATGTTTGTAGCCTGCATATCACGTAACTAAAATTTTCACGTTGAACATGTCAGCCACTCGGATGCACCCGAGGGATGTTATCATCGATATCATTGTCATCATAAAGTACAATAGCTTGTTTTTTATTTCGATTTTTGTTTTTATTTATTGGAAATTTAATCTAAAATTGAAATTTTTTATCTGGAACTCGATCTCACAAATTGTGTGTTTAATTTGAAATTTTCAAATTCCATTATTTCATCGAATGTTTTATTAGTTCCCATCAAATTCCGATTTCTCATCTGATATATTAATTTCGCTTCATTGTAAAAGGAGCTTTATATTCTCGTGAAATTTTTTCTCTTCTGGAGATTTAAATACCAATCTCTAAGAGATGGACCATTGAATTTCCATTGATTTTCGGAACATTTTGCAAAGATTTTTGAGGCCTAAAAAATTGAAAATGCATCGATTTTGTAAATCTGAGTAAATTTGTAAACTGTTGAATTTTATCGACAATTAATTAACCCACGTGAACTGATTTCGCGTTGAATAAAAGAGTGGAATGTGAAGTACCATATATTGGGAGTATCGTGTAGAATTTTTTCCAAAGAATGTTTAAGACTGAAAGAGTTACAATTTTTTGAGTTAACAAACGGATTTGTGAAACTTTTGTTCATAATTTTTTTTCAATGTAAAATTTTTTTTTTTTAACAACGTTGTTCCATATACTAAAATGTTCAAAGATAATTCCTATATTTTTTTTAAGTCAATCGGATAGGTACGTTTTTCCTAACCATTCAAAAAGTCGGTCGGGTCAAATTGACCCAGTTTGACCAACTTGGAATTATTTTGAGGTGTGACCAGCGAGGGTTAAAATGTACTTCTATAGCGTCTGATGTGACGCCTTAGTGAAAAAAAAAAATTATCATATTTGGGTTTATTTGGGTTTAGTGGAAAAAAAAATTATCATATTTAAACAATTTTTCTGACGGAACGATCTCGTATATTCAATGCAGTGAGGATATGCATCAAACATGTCGGTTATGCTTTTTATCTACGTATTTGACTTTGTGCGTATTCACGGGTCCAGAGATAGAGAGAGAGGGAGAGAGAGAGAGAGAGAGAGAGAGAGAGAGAGAGAGAATCCCAAAGTGTCAGTCGTTTCGTGTCTGGCGTCACCTGTTGCTAGCAATTAAACGAGTGCGTCCTGTTCTCTTCTCCCCTGGGAAAACAGAGCGTTTCACCGATACCGAATAAACCGCACGTAGCTGTGCATCGTGAGTACCAGTATAGTGTATTTCGCGTCGCGGTTTTCCTCGTTTTATCTCCACCATTATCTGGCTTGTGAAACGCACGAATTTGGAACTTTATTGAAACGAAAATACAAAAATTATTCGTTAACGATGAAAAGTTAAATAAGCGATTTTCGATGGTCAACATCTTTACCAAACATCTTTACCGACTTTGCAGTGGATGTTTTCTTTTTTTTTTAACCTTTGAAGGTACACCACCGGCAAAAAGTTTCCGAACAAAACGTCAAATTGCAAATTTTTTACAAAAAAATTGTTTTGCAACATTTTGTTCGCAAAATGGTTTTAAGCAATTGATTTGCAAAAATTTAGCGCAACAGTCATTTTCGAAAAAATTTTGTGACAAAAATTTTTTGCATAAATTTTACAGAAAAATGTTGCAAATTAATTGTGGGAAATAATTTTGGTGCAAAAAATGTTGCGAAACACTTTTTTTGCACAAAATTATGCGAAACTAGATATAAATTACTAAACTAGTTATTTAACATCGTAAATACTAAACGTAAAAAAATAAATAAATTAAATTTAAAAAAAAAAGCTTTTATAAGTTAAATATATAAGTTAAAAATAATTTTATTCCGATTGGAAATAAGTTTTCAAATAAAAGCGTGTTACATTTTAACAGAAGAGGAAAAAAAGAGGGCGTAACACGCTTTTATTTGAAAACTTATTTCCAATCAGAATAAAATTATTTTTAACTTTTTAGTTATTTTTTATCAACTAATAAAAACTTGTTAAAAAAAAACATTCGTTCATTTTTTGTGAAAAAGAGGAAATTTTAAAAATCTCGTATAACACGAAAACAAAGAGGATTCATGAAAAACTTTAAGATAGCAAAAAGTTGCGTTTGTTTTCGTTGAGTTCAGAGGAATTTTTTCAGATTTATTTTTCCAACATTTTTTTTCCTCATTTTCAAGGTCGGAGCTAGGTCGGAGTATTCACTTACCATAACTCGAGAACTATGGGATTATTGATAAAATTTTAAGATTGGAAAATACTTTATTTTACCATTTTCAACGAATTGAAATTTTAAAAAAAATTTGTTTCCCAAATTTTGGAAAAAAACAGAATAACTTCGAAAACAAAATCGCTCAAAGTTGAAACTCAAACTTTTCTCTTCATGAATCCAATCGTAAAAATGCATTAAAAAAAATTTCTCTAGAAGATGGGTGCACCTGAAGAGAGGGGGAAAAAGGCGAAAAACAGTTGTTTTCAAAATAGAGTCCAAATTTAAAAACAAATTGTAAAAATAATTTAAAAAACAGAAAATGAAGCCGAATTCTTCTCCTTTAAAATGCCGTTTGTTAAATTAATTTACGTTGTAGTGATGGGCGATGTTTAAAAAAACTATCGATGTTTAAATAATCGATGTTTGAAAACATCCATGTTTGAGAGTCGATATTCTTACAAAAACATCGATGTTTTAATCGATTCTCCATCTCTCTGGCGCTCACGGGAGCTGAATGGTGGGGGAGGGGGTACTTCCCCTCCCCCCTTAAGGGGTGGTTAAACACCCTCTTTCTCGCTCTCATACGACCCCTATAGGCTCTCTCTTTCGCACTTACAAGAGCGGAAAGGGCGCCCCCCTTCCGCTCGATCGATGTTTTGCGAGAAGAATCGATTTTTTTAGAAGAATCGATTCTTAAAAACATCGAGTGAAAGTACTCGATGTTTTTTCGAAAAACATCGATTCTCAAAACATCGAGTGAACATTGCCCATCACTATTACGTTGATTTCCGGCGAAATGGCATAAAAAACGTTCCAGACCTTTTTTGAAGTTTTGTCCGGAAACTTTTCGCCGGTAGAGTATTGTCTTCAGAGGTATTGTCCTTATTCTTGACGAGTTTGTTTTTAATCGATTTTTTTTTGTATATACTAAAGGTAGGCACCAGAATGTCATTGCATGCTCAGTGAAGGAACGTACAAGGATTACATAGTTCTTTGGTACTTTCATACTGCTTGAATAAAGGAAAAAATTATAAAAGTCTATGGGGTATGCATGGAGTACCTAAAAGTATTTGAAAGATGGTGTACAGTAATTTTTAGCTCTCCTTCGTTTTGCTTATTCGATATGTTTATTTAAATAGTGCAGATTTTCGTACATAAATATATCAGTATTTGTACAATGGAGTTTTATTTTTAAATTACATAGCGCGTCGTCACGGAAGTGTTCTTTCAGCTCAGAGCAAATAGCCATACGGACATAACACCATGCAGTATCTTTGTATGCCATCGAATTAACATTTCGAAATGTTAAATCACTTGGAATTCAGCGGGAGATTAGGAGGAGAAATATCAAGACCAGAAACATCACCGGAAGAGATGCTACTGGGAGTGGTGGTACTGGAAGAGCTGCCACTGGGAGGGCTGCCACCGGAAGAGATGCTACTGGGAGTGGTGGTACTGGAAGAGCTGCCACTGGGGGGGCTGCCACCGGAAGAGATGCTACTGGGAGTGGTGGTACTGGAAGAGCTGCCACTGGGAGGGCTGCCACCGGAAGAGATGCTATTGGGAGTGGTGGTATTGGAAGAGCTGCCACTGGGAGGGCTGCCACCGGAAGAGATGCTACTGGGAGTGGTGGTACTGGAAGAGCTGCCACTGGGAGGGCTGCCACCGGAAGAGATGCTACTGGGAGTGGTGGTACTGGAAGAGCTGCCACTGGAAGCGCTGCCACTGGAAGAGCTGCCACTGGGAGAGCTACCAGCGTTTCGTATTTTATCTTGAACGCACGTCGTGATTCCGTCTAAACTGAGTAGTGCATTCTGCCTGAAGTCTTTCATGCCGTTGTGTTTCGAAACGCAGCTGGATATGTTCGTTGTTCCCTTTCTACACGAATTTTTAGTTGCATCAGCAGCACCCTCAAATCGAATCTTTGCAGTAAGTACTACAACTTTTGCATGAGCGATGAGCTGGTTTTGAGGAAGAAAAAAGAATAAGATAGAATTTGCATTTACAGCCCCACCATTTATTTCTCTACCGGAAATATATCTTTGACACAATAAAATTATAATATCACTACCAATTGACAAACCTACCAGAATGAATCGCCACCTTACAACAGCTCTCTTAAATAATACCTCTACCACAAAACAAGTATCCCATTAAACAACTCTCTAGTAACATCTCTATTAATTTACAGCTCTCCAATTTTACAAACCTACCGGATTACAAAGCTCCGGGTGTCAAATTCTGCGATTCCTTACTTACTGACCGCAGGGCGACTGAATTGGGGTGAGATCTAACGTCGATAAGTGTCCGGCTGAATCGACAAGCCGGAGATTTGTAATCTGGTGGGGTTGTAAAATGGGAGAGCTGTCGAATGATGCAGAAATCTTGTGGTAGAGATATTGTTTGAGAGAGTCGTTATTTGGTGCAGATTTATTCTGGTAGACTTGTTATTTGGTAGGGATATTGAAACGCTTCGGTTTGGCAGAGATGTTGTTAGACTTGTTAATTGGTACTGATATTGCGATAGTTTTTTATTGTGGTAGAGACGTATTTCTGGTAGAGCAATAATTGGTAGAGCTGTCAATGTGCCGAATTATCAATAAGCTGCGAAAGAAAACTACAAATTTACACAGAAAACTTTAGTGAGAATGATTAGTGTCAATATGTGACTCACGAGTCTTTGCTGCCAGCATTTCTTGCCTTCCAGTTCAGCGTTAAATTCGTTGAGTCTATTTTCAAGATCTGACCCAATTTTCAAAAGTTCCTTGAATTCCGTACTGGATATCGGGTCGGCTACTTGAAAACAGTCCCGCTCCAGAGCTTTGGCTACATTTCTTATTGCGCCGGTGAATTGACTGACTTTCTGGTTGCACTCGCCAGCGGGATCGGCGTTTGTACCCCTTAAGGGTTCAAGTTTTTGCTGAGCCTGTATCGCGAAATTACCGTTTCACAATTACGTATAGGAGGAAATTTTAGTGTTCGATCTGTCGCGACGAAAGCTTTGTTTCCGTTAAGTCTATTTTTTCGAAATTTTCATGCGAGTATGTTCAAAATTTTCCATAATCTATGTATTCTGTTGGGAAAATTCAAATCTCCGGACGTATGTGTTTGTTGTATAGGTATTTTTAATCTATCACAAAAATTAGGCAAGCCAACGGTTTTGAGATTTGAAATTTTTTATACTTTCCAAAAATGACTCATAAAAGCTGTAGTCTCAATTTTGTTACAACAATGATTGGAATACAATTGGAAATCAATATTTTAGAAAAATATTTTGGAAAAAGTAGTAACAAATCAATAGAGACTAAAAATAGTTTATGTTAAAATCTTGAACAATTAAATTCGTATCCTTTTTCGATTTACATGATCAAACCCTCGAGTTACAAATACATCTTGAAAGTCATATTGGTATTCGAAAGGATTATTCTCATGTTATTACAAATATCGATAAAATGAATTTAAATGTGCGATGAATAGCTTTGGCTAATAATATTCAATAATTGAAAACTTACCTTTAATATATTTTCTTCGAAAGTTTGATTCATGTTGTTATAAGCTGCTATCATTTCGGTCCGGCATGACTCCAGCTTGTCGTCTAATATTGTCTGTAATTCTCCAAGGGCATTCTCCTTATATTCTTTGATGCTGTTCTTGTATTCATCACACCGAGCCCATATTCCATTTGCCTAAGAGTTGTTGCAGAGAATTTTACAAAAATAATTTATTGAACTGAGAAATAACCGAGGTAACTAAGTAAATAAAATAATGAACTTGATTAGAATATTATTCGACACTAATATTCACTGAAGATATAATTTATCGAAACTCAAAAATCGCTTGACCGGTCGAATCAAAAGTCGAAAAATCGAAATGTTGTGTGCAAATACTCTCTATGACAAATATAGATGGCATCAATTTTTAAAAGTGCTTAATGTCGAATTTGAAAAGGTGCCCTTAAAGGATTGAGTTTCTCAAAAATTATGAATTCCTTGAGAAATTTTCTGTAAACGCTTTAACTTTGATCGTTTCGTAATAACCAAGCTCAATTTTTTTTTTGAAATTGCACTCGATGAAAGGACAGTTGATATTAAATTTTGAATGAATTTGTTTTTTTGAAAAAACAATTTTCATTTTAAATGTTTAATTTTACAGTTATCAATCTCAATGTTTTGGCTCAAATGTACTAAAGAAAGAAGATTGGGATTGACTTTCAAAATTATCATTCGTGGAGTTTTTGAAAAAAAAATTTTGATTTTCTGGCAAATTGATTAGTAAGAAAATGTTGAATATTCGTTAACAGACAATCGTTGAAAGGGTAAAAAAAGGTTTAGTCCTCTTGGGAAATTATGCTAAAACTTTTAGACGTAGAAAATAGACGTTTGGTTGTACTTACCGAGACGAAGAAAACGCCACACAGAATTATTATAATTGTCGACATGTTTGTTGCTTACTACTCGTCGTAAATGTGATGAATGGGAGCAGATCGAACGAAGCTTATATACAATCTCCGAATGGTGCCTCCGAGAAAAATAACCAGCAAAAACCTTGATTGTACAGAGATGCAATTGTTAAACATTTGTATCAATTCATGGTTCCAAGGGCCGTATAAAAGACTTGGCGACATCTATGTTTGGTAAGAATTTGATAGTGTGTCATGGTTTGCTTGAACAGTATTTATTTGTCGATAACGAAAAGCGGCCTCGTTCCGAAAAAAATTGGTACATGGATCAATAAACGAAATATTTCGAAAAATCGGTAACAGGAAAATTGGCCTCGGAAAATTGGCCAGAAAATTGATTCTGTTATCGATTGAAACGTCTATTGCACTATCTGATAAAAATAAAAATTATTAAAAATATTTAAAAAATATAAAATTTTTGGCTTTGATCAAAATAGTTATGTTTTGAGTTTGAAAAAAAACCTTAGGCTAGATATGCGAATAATTTTCCGGCGTGTCAATTTTTTAGAGGCTAATTTTCCGGAGCCCAGTTTTTCTAGATTCAGAAAAATCAAACATCAATTCAATCAATTCTCTCAATGATGATTCCTCGAAAATTCCAAATTAATTACAATACACAAATATGTTTCCTGCATTAAGAGATGATGATTATTTTTGAATAACTTTTTGAAAAATTCCAATGATTGTATTTAGGAAGTCGAAATTTAGTATTCGAGCAAACAGTTTTATCATTTTTAACAGTTTAACAGAAATTAAAAGAGAATTGTCGATTTACAGGGATTTTTATTTTTTCATAAAATGTCTAAGAGTGTTCTACCTTTCGCAATTTCATAGTTCCCGAGCTTGTATTTGTTTTTCTGATATGCTCGATTGTAGTTCAAAGTGAATTTCGACAGATTGTTTTAGGAGTTCACTTTTGAAAAAATGTTAAAATTAAATAAATCATAATTGCTCTAGTTTGATTTTTATCGCTCTCAATTTTTGAAATTATGATTTATCGATCGTAATTTTGCACACTTGCACTGAGTTACAAAAATTTGATAAATTTGTGAGCTGCAGAGGTTGATAAAATTCTAAAATGGATAATTTTTTTTTCATCACGATTTTTAAGACCAGAATATAAATTCGGGTAAATGTAAATTTGTGCAATTAACAATTTTTTGTACACGAATTTGTTTTCACAGACAAAAAATTCTGTTGAAGCTTTTGATCAAATGAATTGATCAAGTGGCCTAAAAATCCAAGGCCTGGTAAACAATTTTCCAAGGTTTTTTTTCACGTATTCAAGTGATTACACCTTGCGCTATGTGTCGTAACCGAGTGAGAAAAGGGCAACGATAGTAACGCTTACGACGGGATAAGAGCTACGTGCTTCTTGCGGTCTAGTCTCTGGAGAAATATTATTTTCAATCGATCCTGAAGAGGGTACTCGGGCAAAATAAAGTAACGAAACGGGAAAGAGCTCGGGTAAAAGAGGAGAAAAAGGAAGAGAGGAAAAGGAGAAATCTATTGTTTCAAGTGACCCTGAGGGTTTCTTTAAAATGGAATTGCAGTTTTCAAGAAATGAAAAATATATATTAGATTGATTGAAAGAAGGGTCCTATTTTCTTTCTATTTTTTTTATGAGATTCGAATTTTTATCGAGCAAGGGATCTCGGCGGAAAAAAAATGTTTATACTATTGTCCTAAAAACAATGAAATTTCAAAAGAATGTGCATATAAGAATAATGGAAAAATGTGTAAAACTGTACATAAACTTCCGGCCAAAAGTTTCCGGACAAAACTTCAAAAAGGTCAGGAACGTTTTTTCATGCCATTTCGCCGGAAGTCAACGTAAACTAATTTAACAAACGGCATTTTAAAGGGGAAGAATTCGGCTTCATTTTCTGTTTCTTAAATTATGTTTACAATTTGCTTTTAGATTTGGACTCTATTTTGAAAACAATTGTTCTTCGCCGTTTTTTTCCCTTTCTTCAGGGTGCGCCTATCTTCTAGAATTTTTTTTTTTTAAATACATTTTAACGATTGGATTCATAAATGGGGAAGTTTGAGCTTCAATTTTCTTTTTTTTTTAACTTTGAGCGATTTTTGTTTCCAAAGTTAATTATTCTGTTTTTTGTGAAAAAAGAGGAAATTTTAAGGATCCCGTATAACACGAAAACAAAGAGGATTCTTGAAAAACTTCAGAATAGCAAAAAGTTGCGTCTGTTGTCGTTGAGTTCAGAGGATTTTTTTCAGATTTTTTTTTCGAAATTTTTTTTTTTTCATTTTCCGGGTTGAAGCTCAGATCATTCAATTACCATAACTCGAGAACTGGATATAGGATTATTGATAAAATTCCAAGAGGGGAAAATATTTCATTTCACCAGTCTCAACACATTGGAATTTTTTCTCACATTTTTTTCACAAATTTTTTTGTCCCCCATATTTGGTCGAAAAAAAAAATGTTAGAAAAGAAATCTGCAAAATTCCTCTGAACACAACAAAAACAGACGCAACTTTTTGCTCTCTTGAAGTTCTTCATGAATCTTCTTTGTTTATGTGTTTTACAAGATTTTTCAAATTCCCTCTTTTTTTCACAAAAAACAGAATAACTTTGGAAAAAAAATCGCTCAAAGTTAACAAAAAAGGAAATTTAAGCTCAAACTTTCCCCCTTATGAATCCAAAAGTAAAAATGTATAAAAAAAAATTCCTCTTAAAAATGGGTGCACCTGAAGAAAGGGGAAAAAGGCGAAAAATAGTTGTTTTCAAAATAAAGTCCAAATCTAAAAACAAATTGTAAAAATAATTTGAAAAACTGGAAATGGGATTTCCGGTGAAATGGCATAAAAAAACGTTCCAGACCTTTTTTGAAGTTTTGTCCGGAAACTTTTCGCCGGTAGTGTACATATTCGACATAGATGAGAAATGAAAAAAGTCTGTAATCAAGAATTCAAGAACGAGAGACTTGTTGATACAGATGTTCAATTTTTATCGGATACCACAAATAGTCTTTAGGTAAGATGTTGTAGAATCGAATAGTTCCATCGTCTGTGTTCTTTTTTCGAACAATTTTAATTTTTTTTAAGACCTTTTTTAAAAAAGAATTTTCCCATCGTATTTCCACATTTCTCCTTTCGAATATTCAGAAATATTATTGTGAGGATAGTTGATATAGTAACTACCAGACAAGTAATTTTTCAAATATTAACTTTCAACACAATTGGGTCAATATTCATTCTAAGCAGTAGGTTACAAAAATTGCTAAAATGCAACCTCTTTTTATTTAGAGTATTTATCTAATTTAAGGATGAATTTGGCATTGGCAGATGCAGGAGGGATCACTGGAAGGATATTATTTTTATTAATGGGCCAATGTTGCATTCACTAATGGCACAATACTATTTTTAGTCATGTGCCAATATTGCATCACTGTAAGGATATTATTTTTATTAATGGGCCAATATTACATTTACCAATGGGCCAATACTATTTATAGTCATGGGCCAATATTGCATCACAGTAAGTATATTGTTTTTATGAATGGGCCAATATTACATTTACTACTGGGCCAATACTATTTTTAGTCATCGGCCAATATTGCATGACAATAAGGATATTATTTGTATTAATGGGCCAATATTACATTCACTAATGGGCCAATACTTTTTTTTATTAATGGGCCAATACTGCATTTACTAATGGGCCAATACTATTTTTAGTCATGGGCCAATATTGCATTCATTAATGAGCCAATACTACTCTCAAACGTGGTTCAGTATTTTTTACATATCGCGGCCAAGACTGCAAACCATTCCTGGGCCCAAGTCATCATCAGACTCTGAACCATGGCTGAGCCAATCATGGCTGCCTGCATTATCGTGCTGGCTCAATATTGGGCCTGATTTAATTTCCTACATGGGGGAGTGCAATCAATTCCGAACGTATGAATTTTCAACCTTTATTTATGCATACACAAATTAAGGGGGTGACTTTGCGTGCTCGAGCTTTTCGTGAATTCGATTCGATCAGAAATGTATTCCGTGCATTGTATCGAATCCTGGAGAGACGTCCAAGGAAGGAGTGGGAGAGACAGAGTAAAAGAGTCGGGAGGGGCACTTGATTGATGCAAAGGTGAGCTAAGCGCGGGGGCAAACGTGTAGCGTCGAAAAGCTCTCACGTCTTCGTGGCTCGCTACACTTGGTGCTTTATATTCATTCCTCTTCCTCCTCCTCTTCCTCATCCTACGCTTTCTCCCTCCCTCCCTCCCTACCTCCCTCCCTCGCTCCCTCCCACCCTCCCCACCGCTCTCTCTCTCTCCCTCTCGCTTTCGCTAACTTTTCCTATCGTTTTGCGTACTGGTCACAACGACAATTCAGAGTGAATGTATATCAATATATATCTGTACAGCAGAAAGGCCCAGCGGCTCCTGCGTCGATCCCTGGCGCCAACGCAAATACAACGTCGGGACTCTCTAAGTGACAAATCGATTTGGTGACCGGAGAATAATCCGTGCTGGCAAACGTATATATATATATATATATATATATATATATATATATACGATACTGGTAAATACTCTTGCACATGATCGCAATACTATATGCATCGTCGATACATATTAGAGTGGTTCAATGAAGAAATGTTTATTTTTTCATTGCGTTCTTTATTGCGATTTTTCGTACCTTTTCTTCAATAAATAGATAGAATATGCAAAAAAAAATGATTTTTTTCAAAATTTTATACCAGAATACCGTCTTAAACAAATTACTGGTATAATCCATCAAATACGTCGAGTTGGATGTGCAAGCGGGTAACGAAAACGTGGGGAATGAACGAAAAAAAGAATCTGGAAGAAAAAATATATATATATGAGTCATTCCATGTCAAATCGACCAAGAGTTGGAATCGACCCCTCTCAATTTCGATGAAATTTGGTCAGAAGTTTTTGTTTTCAATGAAACGAAGTTCAACCAAAGGAAAAAAAATTGAAATTTTTTTTTCGAAAGTTATGCAAAATTCAAAATTTCACAATTTTTCAAACCTGTCAAGTTTATTTTTTAAATATCGTAAAAACTAGTATACTTGGGGCTATGAAAGAAAAATATTGCGAAATTTTTTTTTGAAAAATGATGAATTTAGAGAATTTTGAATTTTCAAAAATCGTAAAAATCCAAGTTCCATATTTTATATTTGGTTTAATTTTTTTTATATAATACCTTGTACTGATCTTAAAAGATCCTGAAATTTTTAGAGAGGTGTTTTTTTTCAAAAATCGTGCAAATCCACGATAAACATAAAATTTTTGGTTTAATTTTTTTAAATAATACCTTGTACTAACCTTAAAGATCCTGAAATTTTCAGGATGGTGTGTATTTGTTTAAAATTTGTTTTTCCTCCAAGTTAAGTAAATTTGAGCAATTATGTAATTCTGTAATTTTGAGCCGTAATAATTTCAATTAATGACAATTACAAAAAAACAATTTTTTTTACCACCTTTTAAGATCAGTACAAGGTGTTATATAAAAAAAATTTAACCAAAAATTTAATGTTGATCGTGGATTTGCCTGATTTTTAAAAATTCAAAAAATTATATTTTTGAAACAAAAAAACACTTCTCTGAAACTTTCAGGATCTCTTAAGATCAGTACAAGGTATTATATAAGAAAAATTAAACCAAATATAAAATATGGAACTTGGATTTTTACGATTTTTGAACATTCAAAATTCTCCAAATTCATCATTTTTCAAAATTGTTTTTGGAATATTTTTTTTTTCCGTAGCCCCAAGTATACTATTTGAAACTAATTCAGAACGATTTTTCATAACTATAATAGTTTTCAAGATATTTAAAAAATAAATTTGACAGATTTGAAAAATTGTGAAATTTTGGATTTTGCATAACTTTCGAAAACAATTCAATTTTTTTTCCTTTGGTAGAGCTTCGTTTTATTAAAAACGAAAAGATCTGACCAAATTTCCTCGAAATTGAAGGGGGTTGATTCCAACTCTTGGACGATTTGACATGGAATGACCCATATACGGATGTATATAAAACGAGGTGAAGGAGACAAGTCGTAAAAAGCTTTTCCTGCCAACACAACGTAATACGTCGAGCAGTATCCTTCTCGCGGATATATTCCCTGATGCTGTGCGTGCGAGGAAGAAAGATTTAACGAATGGCCGAGCATGAAGAGGCGTATCCAATCTTCGTGTGGCGTGTTATCGATTTAAGAGAGCCGAGGGAAGAGCTCGGATGCAGTGCAAGACTTGCAACATTACCCGGTGAAGACCACTAAGGGCTGCAATGACGCTTGCCTACCTCATATATATATATATATATATATATATATATATATATATATATATTTATATAATATTTATCGTAAAGGGGTATAAATATCTATACATACGGCCACAGTCGAGGAAGGCCATGAAAATGTAATCGGATAGTTTATATTGGCGACGCAGTTTGTTGCGTAACGTTGAGAGCACTATATAACGGCATGAACGTAGAGAGGTAACCATTACACAGCTGCACTTTACTTCTCTCCTCTGGTACCACCCTTGAGCAGCTTCGAGTTTTATTTTCGTTTTAAAATCTGTTTATTTCGTAATATGCGGTAAACAAAGATCGAGAGATCCAACCGTAACTCAGTAGGAGCGCCATTACGAGAGAAATTTCATTAAACGTAAGATCCTTAAATAATTTATAACGTTGTGAAATGGCGAGCTGAAATATATTGTCATGAGGTGGGTTTACTATTATCTGGTCTAGAAAAAAAAAATTCTAAGGTAAATGTCCCAATTATTGAACAGCTAAGGATCTGGGGATTGAATTCGGTGAGAAAAAAATATAAAATCAAGAAAAAAACCATCGCTTTCATGTTCAAATGATACTTTGATATTTTTACTTTCGAAAAATCACCCTTTAAATTACTTTTAAATGATTTAAAATGAAAAAAAAAGAATAACAATGGGAAGCATGCAAATGTCCCAATTATTGAACACCGGAAGTACCTATGTCCCTAATATATTGAACAGGCATGTCCCAGTTATCGAACACTCTCGAGAAATCTTTTTCCGGTCTGAAAATATTATTTTGGGTACAATATTAAGAAATAAAAGCAAAATAAAACACTTGAATAATCTTTTATCAATCATGTAAAAATGCAAAAATATATATTTAGTCTCTTTTTACAGGTTTTCGGTTCATTCGCATTTGGTTTTATTTTTGCTTTTCAACTCGAACTTTATTTTATTTTTATTTTCAGCTTCCTCGTTATTATGTTCCGTTTTTGTTTGATTTTGTTGCAGCTTTCTTGTTTTTCGAATGAAATATCGGAGAGCAAAAAATATTGAACATTACATTCGTATTTTTAGGTTACATTTAGGTTATATTCTCTTTTTACTTTTCTTTTTATGTTTATTGCATGAAAATACAAATAAAAAATATATATGCCGATTTTAGAGTTATCATTAAAAGAATAAAGTTAAGTTTATTCAGGAACTTACAGTTTTTGTTTGAATAAATCCAATTCGCACGATCTGTCACACGTTAACTGTCTCGATCTTTTGATGGGTTTAATGACGCCATCTTGGAGAATTCGAGTGTTCAATAATTGGGACACACTGCATTTTCTATGTCCCAATAATCGAACACCGTCTTTTTTAGCAAATAATTGATTAAAATTTTGTTAAAAAAATTGTTATTTGTAAGAAATTTTCTGAGGAACCTGAAACGCCTTTACTTTTTGAGATGAGACAGTTTTTGAATTTGTTATGCCCTTACGCATGAAGCGGCGCGTCTTAGCAAAAACGATAAGCAGTTACCACGAGGAATCAAATCGGATCACCGTTGCTGATTAAATAATTTTTTTCTCTATTAATTAAAGCTTTTTTTGCACAAGTAAGGTAACATTTCGATAGCTAAAAGTTCCATATATGTAATGAAATTTTTATAAATAAGTAAATGCATGCAGGTGAATGAGAAATAATAAAAATACAAGATAGTGTTCAATAAGTGGGACATTCACCTTATATTAATTCATGGACAGTGATAATTACTGAAGTGTCCAGTAATACTCCAATATTACTGGACTGGTTACAGTACTTTTTACTATTGACGCAATGAAAATTATGGTCCTGTGAAAATTACTGGACTGATACCGTAGCTATGACTAGCCAGACCAGTAATATGTGGGGCATTCCATGTCAAATTGACCAAGAGTTGGAATCTACTCCTTTCTATTTCGATGAAATTCGGTCAGAAGTTTTCGTTTTTAATAAAACCAACTTCTACCGAAGGAAAAAAATTAAAAAAATTTTTTTTCAGAAGTTATGCAAGAATCAACATTTCACAATTTTTCAAATCTTTCAAGTTTATTCTTTAAATGTCTCGAAAACTATTATAGTTACGAGAAAATCGTTTCAGGTTCGTCTTGAAGAGTATACTTGTGGCTACGAAAAAATAACCATTCCTAAAAAAAAAAAAAAATCGTGTAAATCCACGATCACGATGGTGTTTTTTTGTTTCAAAAATATAAATTTTTAAATTTCGATTAAAAAAAAAAATTTTCTATCGAAATTCATCGAGATATTTATAATTATCATTTCAAAACCAAGATGATTGTTCTTGAGAAGGAAAGAAGCTATGGCTGTCCGATCATTAATTTGCCGGAACTAGCAAAAGAGATCAAATGGGACACGTTATTCACTATTATTTTAGAATGATCCAATCACTCCTAAAAACTCAAGAATCCTGTCCCATTATTCTTCCATTGCTGCATTCTAATGAGTATCCTATAATCTCCGAGATGGAGAATGATAATTGTCCAGAAACTGAAAAATTGAGGCAGTGATGGATTCTCCGTAACTCCTTGAAAATCAAGGGACGATGGCAATCCCCAAATTTCGAAGGGCAATGTAATTTTGTCGTGTCCGAAAGCGAATCGATATTCGATTGTTCGAGGGAATCGTGATTGTTTTTTGATGGAATTTTCCGCGCGGTGGAGGAAGCAATCTCTGTGCTCCAGAATTCTGCATTCAAAAAACAACCATGGAATTCTGCGAAAGGGTATTTCAACGGACCATTTTTTCAAAGAGAACGCATGATTGACACGGTTTACCTGACGTTTAATCTCTACTGAAACTAAACTCAATCTATGCAGTTGTATACGAGAGCTCTAGCGAGGGTTCAGCTTTCACGGTCTCACAATTGGAGTGTCGCTGTTGTTAATCGCGAGCGCCAAATATCACGCTTTTTGCACTGACTCCCGCGTGATCGCTGCTCGCTCTTTCTCTCTTGGGTATTGTCGTGCTTATCGAAACTTCCCTAAATCCGTCCAATTAAAAAATTCAAGCAAAACCGTCACGCAACAACGAGCAACCATCCCCCGTCAACTAAGCCAATTATATTTACGCAACAAACCGATCTGATGATCAACTCGCGCTTGTCCTGCGCTTGAGGTCATATAAATGCTATACAAAATGCGACTGCAAAGGGTTTGACAGATTCAAAAAAACCCATATTTCAAAAGCTTTTTACTAAAAGCTTTTATTTAGTTTCAACTGTCCCGGTGTCTGTCTGTAATCAAATCTTGCAAGTTAAATTTGTCCCACTTCCCGGTTTCCGATTGAGTTAAAATTTGTCATGCAAATGTAAATCGGATGACAATTAATGCAATATTATCACAAAAAATTTGCAAATTTTTTGCAAAGTAAATTGTTTCGCAAAATTTTTATTACAAATTTGCTTGAAAATCGTTTTGCAACAAAAAATGTTTCGCATAATTTTTTGCAAAAAAAATGTTTTGCAAAATTGTTTGCAAAAAAAATGTTGCAAATTAATTGTGTGAAATAATTTTTTCTAACAAATTTTGCAAAATAATTTTTGTGCAAAAAATTTTTCGAAACATTTTTTTTGATAAAAGTTATGCGATACCAGATACACATTACTAAACTAGTTATTTAACGTCATAAATACTAGAATGTAAAAAACAAACAAACGAAAAAAATAATTTCTAAACAAGCTTTTATTAGTTGTTAATAAAAAATAACTAAAAAGTTAAAAATAAAGCTATTCCGATTGGAAATAAGTTTTCAAATAAAAGCGTGTTACATTTTAACAGCAAGAGAAAAAAGAGGGCGTAACACGCTTTTATTTGAAAACTTATTTCCAATCGGAATAGCTTTATTTTTAACTTTTTAGTTATTTTTTATTAACAACTAATAAAAGCTTGTTTGAAAAAAAAAAATTTCGTTTGTTTTTTTTCTTCAGCCACACATTTCAAAAGAAAGATTTCGTTAAAATAAACAATTGAATCCCCATAAAGTGATGAGTAGGATAAAAAGCTCGCGTTACTTTTTTCTCCCCTTCGTTGCAAGCTGCATTTACAGGGAACAATATCGATCGAGGAAATGAGAAAAAAAATTGTCGCAAGCACGCGTGGGATTAATGCGAGCCGCTTCTGTGGATTTTATGCCTCTCTGAACATTGAACAAAATTCAAATAACAATATAGCGATGAGAAAGAGAAGAGGGGAAGAGGAGAGAGACGGAGAAAGAGCTTTGTTATTGCGTCCGAGTATTTTTAAAACAAACGGACCTTAGAAATCCTCGTAACAATACGTCGAATGGAACGGATGGGATGAGAGATATTATAGAGAGTAAAAATATTTTGAGAGATAAAATGTGAAATAGGAGCGAGAAGAGACCGCCCGAGGCACACGGTTATGGCAATGTCTGTTCGCACGAGAAGCAATGCGGTTATAACATCGAAAAAAGTGGGGCAATTTGGAGCAAAAAGGTGCACGATGAACCATAATTTCATTATATTCAGTCGGTCAAGCAACCTGAAAATCATTTAGAATGAAAATCATATTCTGCATGAAGATGTCGCTGATTAAACTGGCTTCTTCTCAATTTTTAATTAATTCGCAAAATTAAGAAGAACACCCAGAAAAAAGATCTAGTCGTAGGTACTATAATCGTTTATGTGATCATTTTTTAGTAACTTTAAAAAAAAAATTCTTTCCATCCAATTTTGGACGATATTTACTTTCACTATATTTATTTATTTGAATTCCCTGTCATCGAGAAACAGGCGTTGAAGAAAAATTCTTTTCATTGTTACTAAATACCTATTCACCCGTAATCTCATCCGATCATATTTGCAGATTCGTCAGTACCCCAAAAATCCGCCAGGTGGCTACCTCTCGCACAAGCGAACCTGCTTCTCGACGCCTATATCCTTTCCAAGCTCGTTTATGTTTGATATCCTTATTTTTCAGTATGGATATCAAATACATTGAACATTGCGGCAAAACGCAAGATGGTCGAATCCCCGAAAAGGATTTCCGTAAAAAAGGGTCTTTTTTCTTTTCCTTCTGTTAAAGAAAAGACGAAGCTCTACGAAATTGTAGACTTCATATTTCATATGCGTTGCTATACATTCAAAGATTTGAAATGTTTAAAAATATATATTGTGTAAATATTAAAAAAAAAATTATTAGATCGCAATATATTTTTCTAGTAGGTCATTCAAAAAAAAAATTTCGTTGACATGAATAGAATAGTATTAGGCCTACAACTAAAAAAATTTATTTGGCTTGACTAGGATTTAGTTAAATGTACTAGATCTTTTTTCTGGGTGTAAGAATCACTGATGGGGTTCATTTTTGAAAGGATTTTGAGTAATTAAAAAAGCTATAACTCCGTACATTCCTGGAATTAAAAAATTTCCTTTCGACGATACATTCTTAAAGGTATAAATATTAAGTATGTGCCAAAAATTTTATTTCCAAACCAACCAAATTTCAAACCAAAATACTCTCTTAATATTCATACAAGAGTAACATTGCCAAAGTGGATTACCTCGGACTTAATTTAACGCGCCAAAAAATGCTGTTGCTCTCGAAGGAACCATGCATGAAAAGGCAAAAGACGCATACTCCTTCTATATCCTGTTTGTGAGGAGTACAACTGGGGAATTTTGGGCCGTCCTGGGGGGTTGTCCTGCAGATTCGCATATATAAAGAAATAGGAATTTCCATGGTCCAGAGTCTCGCAGTACGGGATTTTTCTCTTGTCGAATTGCGATATAGGTATTGCAAGTCAAGGAGAGGCCTCTCGTCTTGCTCGTCGTGATTTTCAACCCAAAGACGACGTCGCCACTTCTCTCCCACGGGACTCGAAGACGGTCACGTCTTGCGCGAGATTCAATTTGCCGCCAACTCCTACTGTAATAAAGTTTCTAGTATATATATACACTCCCGCTCAAAAGTTTGAATACGCCTGCCGATATTTCTTGCCGCACTAGAAGTTGCAGAACTCCGTCAAAAAAAAAGTTTTTCGAATTTGTAAACAAGCGTTTCAACAGGAAGCAATTCAGTTTTGTTTCGCTGTTTACAAATATTTTTTATGATTTTTTTTCGACCCGTTATACATTTTTGAACGTGACCATTTTTTGTCTTTATTCGACCATCGCGAATTGGGCGCATAACTTAAGGACATTTTTTTTTGTCTTTTTTTATCTACGATACATTTGAAAGGTGTAGCAGACACTCCTTTTTTTTTTTTTTTTTTTACAAAATTTCGTACGATTTTTTCACGCAAAGTTATTTCACTTTTGGCTAAAAAAGACAAATTTTTAAAGATTCAACGTAACTCAGAAACTATAGAGTTTGGGAGAAAATGTCAAGTATAAAAAAAGTAGCACACGTATACACGGAATCGTCTGGAATTATTTTAGAATTTTCCTATGAATTTTTTTAAAAACTATTTTCGCTCGAAACTCTGATGATGATAATATCCCAACGAAAAATTGCATCTGATTGAAATTTGCGTACTTCGTGATACAATAAAAACCTGAAAAAATTCAGCAACATTTACCACGCTATAAACAACACTTATCAATAATAATTATTCATCATTGTTCATCATTGCTTAATAAATTGTTTAAACAATTGTTTAAACTATTTGTTAATGACTTTTGGGTAATATTATTATTGGTTATTATTGTTTATAGCGTGCCAAATGTTGCTGAATTTTTTCAGATTTTTATTGTATCAGGAAGTACGGAAATTTCAATCAGAATTTTACATTGGGACGTCATAATCAGAGTTTCGAGCGAAAATAGTAAAACAAAAATTCATAGAAAAATTCTGAAATAATTCCAGGCGATTTCATGTATACGTACGCTACTTTTTTCATACTTGACATTTTCTCTTAAACTCTATAGTTTGTGAGTTACGTCGCATCTTTCTAAATTTGTCTTTTTTAGCCAAAAGTGAAATAACTTTGCGAGAAAAAATCTTACGAAAATTAAAAAAAAACAAAAATAGAGCATCTGCTAACCCTTTCAAATGTACCCTAGATAAAAAAGACAAAAAAATGTCCTAGAGTTGTGCTCTCAATTCGCGATGGTCGTAAAAAGGCCAACAAACGGTCACGTTCAAAAATGCATACTGGTTCTAAAAAAAATCGCAAAAAATATTTTGAAAAAGGAAAATACAGCTGAATTTCTTCCCGTTCAAACGCTTTTTTAAAAATTCAATCATATTTTTTTTTTACGGAGTTATGCAACTTCCAGTGCGGCAAGAAATATTGACTGGTGTTTCCAAACTTTTGAGCGGGACTGTACGTGTGTGTCTATATTATACATATATTTCGATCACTATTTTCGAACTGGAGTACATCTCACCTCGTCTCTCCACTTAGTCTCCATTTTTATTTTTTTTTATTGCGCGCAGGATGCAACCACGAAGGAACGACCGCATCGAGTCGACACTTTACTCGAATCAATGCGGATGGAACGCTTGAATTGACACCGAGGGCTCTCTAAAGTCAACAATCGTGTAACGAGAAGTCAAAACTCAATTTGTAGCTCTCATGTTCTCACAGTAAACATTCCCTGCAGGAATGTTTTGCATGTAATTTACTGGTAAGACAAATAACAACGAAACATTGTTCAAATTTAATTTCTATAACAATTATTCATATCATCTAATGTCTTATTAATTAATTATCTGTCTTATTAATGAAATATTAATTATCTTTTTTATTTCATTTATTTTATTTATTTTTATATCATTTTTTGCTTCCTCACAAAGGAAGCTTTGTTTTCGCGAAAAAAAAAATTTCGCAATTTTCATGTCAGTATGTTCGAAATGTCCCAAAACGTCGAGAAATCACATTTAGAAAAAATGTCCGGACGTATGTGTGTGTGTGTGTGTGTGTGTGTGTGTGTGTGTGTGTGTGTGTACGCTTTATGCTTTCCTTAAAATGAATATGTCTGGAGGACCCTTTGGGCGATTGACTTGAAATTTGGTATACAAGTAGACTACGTATGTCCCTGTTCTAAGTGCAATTTTTTTTTATATAGCAAAATAAGTGTCTATTTGGCTGGATTTTGTATTTTCTGTAAATTGTTTGTTAGTCGTTTAACTTTCGGAATTTTGCAGTTACCACCCTGAAATTTTATGTGCAGATACACTTTATAATTAGAACGGATGGGATTGAATTTGGGAAAAATCGCGCAAGAGGTTCGGTTGGAATTTTTTTTTTAATTTTTCGCAAAAAATTTTTAAGTTCTCTATCTTTTGTAATTTTGCATCTATCGAGCTGAATTTTTTTGTGACGATACACTCAATGACAGTGAAAAATAATACCAAATTTCATAAAAATCGCGTGAGGGGTTCGGTTAAATTTTTTTTTTTTTTTGAAATTTCCTCAAAAATTTGGTTAACGCTCCAACATTCGTATTCTTAGAAGTATCGAGCTAAAACTTTTTGCACAAATACACTATATGATAAGAATGATTAGGGTTGAATTTGGTGAAAAACGCTCAAGATGTTCGTTCGCAAAAAAATTTTGAAATTTTCGAAACATACTTGTTAACACTAAGTTTCCTAATTTAGCAGTTATCGAGTTCACTTCTCTAGCACCAATACACTGGACGACAAAAACAATTGATAATGTAATTGAACGGGATCGATAAAAAATCATGCAAATTTGAAATTTGCACATAGCTTCTTCATTTGTTTCCGTCGTTCGTGAAGCTTCCTTTATGAGGAAGCCATGATAATAAAGATACATGTCATAAAGATGGTCAAAGAGATCCTCATAAAGGAGGGTTGACGAACGACGGAAAAAAATGAGGAAGCTATGTGCAAATTTCAAATTTTTAAAACGTGAAGTGAGAAAGATTATTTCCTGATGAAACATTCTTGAATTTTATTTTGCTGAAAGGACGATTATTTTCTCGTCTCAGGTTCCTCTCCTCAGCTTTTACAATTGCAGATAAAGGTCAGAACAATTGTGAAAAATGCAGTATTAGTCAAATGCAAAGCGGGGACCATGATTTAGAAAAATAATGGAAATATATAATATCAATGATTGGCTCATCAGATCGACTCGACTTGTGGTTGACCTTGTCGTTGACCTTGTCGTTGACGAGTACGTCCCAAAAGGTTCAAACCTTTTTATCGTCGGTAACAGTGTCGTTTCCAGCAGTGAACGCGAGACGAGACCATTGGTTGTCCGAGTAGCGCGCAGCAAAGAAAGTGGAAATGGTCAGAATTGGTCAGCCGTGTCCAACCCGTTTTTGGACGTGTGCAGTATCCTCTCACCTTCGCTCTCTCGGGCGTATATTGGTGTCGAGGAGGTTTGCAATGGCCAACAGGGGCAGGTTCCTCAATCAACTCTGCCTCAATCGTTCTCTCAGACACGCGCTATAAACTCTACGTTTCGAAACTTCTCGTGGAGTGATTAGGTTGAAAGCACTTTACACCTATCTACCTGTGCACTTCATTTCTCTTTCTCCCTCTCACTCTCTTTCTCTCTGTATCGTTAAGAAGTAAGAGAACGATAAAACACAAAGTTACCGCAAGCTGCGTTCCGCAACCGCAACTTGACCGCACCCTTCAAAGTACTTTATTGGTGCTTTTTTACAAAGCACTTTCGTGGAAGAAAATTTTTTCAGCCCTCTTTTCGGATCATATACGAAATGATCCAGAAGATCGCAATAACAAATGATAGGAAAAACAATGTCTGTGAAAATGTCCAAAAAAGTATGGCAATCTGGGGATTAATTGGGCCAATTTACAGACCAATTATTGCTCTACTACAAAATTAGTTATCGGCAAAAAAATCTATCTATCTTTATTATCCAATTTTTTCGAAAAATTAATAATTAGCAAAAAAATATCACTAATTTTTTTGTAACATTAGTAATTGGCGGGAACATTTTACTAATTTTTCTAAAAATTAGTAATTAGTGATAAAATATTTTTGATTTCAATTAAAAAATTAGTAATTTGCTAAAAAATATCAGTAATATTTTTAATAAATAAGTAATTAGTGACAAAACATTTCTAATTTTTCCAAAAAAATGAGTGATTAACGATAAACTATTACTAATTTGTTTCAAGAATTAGTAATTAGCGAGAAAGATATTGCTTAATAATGAAAAAAATTCATAATTTGTGGAGAAATGTTGTATTAATTTTGAAAAAAATAATTTAAAAAAAATTACTAATGTATTTTTTAATAGGTACTGATTAAATATTCGTATTAATAATAACTCATGTGATATCATATGACATTTGATACAATAAATACTAATGTGTGAAATATTCAAAAGATCTAGTTATTATAAAAAATAAAACAACTTTTTTCATAGATTTGTTTGAGTTTATAACCATGACTCAATTCGTACACACAATTGAGTAAATATACACAATACTTTTCTACAAATTACGATTTTTTAAAATTACTTAGTAATATCTTCGTTACCAATTAATACTATATTTAGAAAAAAACTTGGTAATATTTTTTCGCTAGTTACGATTTTTTTTTGAAAAATTAGTAATATTTTGTCGCTAAATACTAATTTTTTTAGAAAAATTAGAAATATTTTGTCACTAATCACTAATTTTTTTGGAAAAATTATAAATGTTTTGTCACTAATTACTGATTTTTTAGAAGAATTAGAAATATTTTGTCACTGATTACTAATTTTTTTGAAAAAATTTGAAATATTTTCTTACTAATTACTAATATTTTAGAAAAATTACTAATATTTTTCCGCTAATTACGAATTTTTATAAAAAATTCGTAATTATTTCTTACCAATTATTAATTTTTCGAAAAAATGATTTCTAAAATCAATATTGTTTACGAAAAAATCGATACTGCCGATCACTGTATAAAACAAGTCTCCCAATAAAGAGCTCTCCGGCAACATTTCTACTAAAAAAATCTCTCTACCGTTTTACTGCTCTCGCATTTGACAAGCCTACCCGATCCCAAGTGTCCAGCTTGACAATTCGGCCGGTAACTTATCGACGTTGGGGCTCGCCCCAATGAAGGATGCAGTCGCCCTACAGTCGATAAGTAGGATATCGCAGGATTTGCGACCCGGAGACTCGTTTTGCGGTAGAGATATTCTTTGAGAGAGTTATGATTTGGTGGAAATTTACTTTTGTTATTCGGTAGGGTTATTAAAACGCTTTGGTTTTTTTGGGAAGTAATGCGACAATCCACATTGGAGTCGGTAAGTAGGAAATCGCAAGATCAAAGACCCGGAGACTTGGATTAGCCCAGAGTATTATCAAAGAATTTATTTTCGTTGGAGTTGAATTCGTTGTTGGATTGTTAGCAACACCTTTAAAAGTTAAGTATCTAATTTATTTAACCGAAGCTGCTTTAAATGATCCAATTGATTACGTTTAAGAGAGATCGAGGCAAAACATCAAAAACAAGTAAATTTGTGGCAGAGACGCCGTAATTTCCGGGAAGTTTAATAAAGAATCCTTCTAGAAATTGCTCTAATATTTAACCTTAACTTCTCGTGTCTCACTCAACTGTTTTAGCGCATAGAGTAAAAGTTGATGTCAATTATCTTTACGATCCTCTCTCGTTCAGGAAAATTGCGTTCGCCCTTTGAAGTTTCACTTCGCGGAAATTTCTCCGTGCATCGATAATCAATGTATATTTTAATAACGCATCTTGATAGTTTCTCGAGCGTTACATGGAAGAGATGTAATTTAATGATACCGCGAAACCCGTCAAACTTTTCTGGACCCTCTCTTTCGTGGCGTGTGTCTCATTGAGTTCCGGAAGGTAGCTTTCTTGAACCTCTTCTCATAATGTATTTCCTCATACATGTATAAAAACCTTACATATTTTGCTTACCTCATATATATTAGAGTGCTCCAAAAGTGCACTTTTTTTTTGCATAACGTTTCCCATCGAGGTTCTCGTATCGTGTCAAAATTAAGTAAAAAAAGTAAGTCTAAAAAGTCTCAAAAGAACGTGTCGAATTTTTTTTTAAAGTTAAGAATGACCTTCTTACATATGACCTGGAAACTTCAATTTTTCTAAGGCAGAAATGCTTGAAGGATTCTTCGTACTCTTTTTTGAATATATTGAGTACAGATTATTTTTAAAAAAATTATGTTGCTTGAACGTTTTTAATAAATGGA
The DNA here is from genome assembly GCA_946863875.1 of Alloplasta piceator. Classification (NCBI taxonomy): domain Eukaryota; kingdom Metazoa; phylum Arthropoda; class Insecta; order Hymenoptera; family Ichneumonidae; genus Alloplasta; species Alloplasta piceator. The sequence continues at coordinate 5,358,883 of OX333076.1, read as the reverse complement.
AAATTTGAACCGCTGTAAGTGCCAAAAAATTAGGTTAAGAGAAACCTCACAGTGACCATTTTTTTCTCTTTAACTTGTCAAAATGAAAAAAACAAAATTTCGACTCATTACTATTTCGACAAATTACTTGATTTATGTTCTTGATAAATCGTTTAATATTCGAATTATGATAAAATTTGAGGGTAGCTAAATTATTGCGGAAATGTAACTTTCTATGCATGATGCACATTTCAGGTACCTTTCTCGCACATTTCCGGACGTTCTTCACTGCTCTCGTATGTCACAAAGATGTTTTCCACCCCCTTCTTACTTACCCTCTTTCTCTCTCTCTCTCTCTCTCTCTCTCACCCGCTTGTAGTGTACTCTGTTAGCAGCTACTCCCACATCTGTACGTTAATATCTTACCGCGAGGTCGTAACTTACTTACGACATGAGGGGATGGTTCGGGCGCGTTGGTGCGCAGTAAGAGGTTCCCTCGTACATCAGAGGGGCAGAAGCCATAAATGCCGAGGAAGGAATGAGATAGAAAGAGAGCGATGGAGTGGAAGAGAGAGGGATCAGTTATGTCTACACGTACGAAATTTGACTACCCAACAGACGCATGAAGCGTCATCGGAAGTGAGAAAGAGAAAGAACAGAGACGAGATATTCGATAGAAAATGAGGGGTACCAAAATCAAGGAGGAATAAAGTAAAAGTGTAATTCACCCTTAAAATTACCCACATTAATAGTAATTGGAACAAAATGTCACTTCAATATTTTCGTTAATTTGCAGTTGGCATCTTATTGAATGGGACTTTATATTTCCCACTACTTTTCCAGTCTAGTTACACTTATAATGATTTGAAAAAAGTGTCACGCCAATTTTCTCCTTAAATTTTCATTGTAATTTCAATAACTACTTTTTAGTGCCATTCATTAAGAATAGACGCTTGATAGCAAATTTTAAGGATCCTCCCTCCTCACTTCCAAATTGATTATGTAATTAGGGGAGCGTGGAGCTAGTTGTAACAGTTTTTGGAAAAAGGCCTGTAACACCTAAAATATGTATGCTTTTAAGATTGTGAGTAAGAGGGTTTGTAAAGTATATATCGGAGCACTAATTCCAATTGAAAAATAATTTTAAATCTTTACCCATCTTTTACACCAGACGTTTTTTGAAAAAATGGGAGCTGTTGCAACTTACCCCATGTCTTGGGCTAGTTGTAACAGGCTCGGGGCAAGTTGTAACAATGAAAAGACTGGCATCGTTTATAAGAAAGAACACGTTTTTATTGCTTCACAGTCTTGTATTATTCATCGTGGTTCATTCTTGTGATGATTATCATCTTTGGTAGTCTCTCATGCTAAAAAAAATACAATACAATAACTTGGCATATTTTTCCGGGCAATATTAGAGTCAAGAAGAGTAAATGAATGCACAAAAAGCCGCAAATAATTTGTAATACTATGTTATCACTATACTACAAGTTGTAATAATATTATTTATACAAATACATGTAGAGAGCAGAAAAAAAATACACGCGCATGGGGCAAGTTCTATCATGTTACAACTTGCCCCATGGGCTCATTGTGTTTACTTAATGAAATATCTCAAAAACTACAAACTTGAGAATAATTTTAAAAGAAGCAAATGAAAGCCAGTTAAATTTACGATGTAACAAGGAAAAAACAATTTAATTTTAATAATCAAAATCAAAATTTTCGTAAGTATTTTTTTTACGAATCCTGGCCGAAATAGAGCTAGTGTGCATATCCTCTTATTTTGATGTCTCGCGGGGTATTACCGGTGTTTACGTTATGCTGCGAGTTATAAGAAGCACATTGAGTAAAAAAATTCAATAAAAATGTTTTAAATTCCCGGTCAAAATTGAGTGTTACAACTTACCCCTGTTACAACTAGCTCCACGCTCCCCTACCTAAATATTAGTTGAATTGACTTTAATCAACCAATCAGCTTAGTGCTCTGAACGCCAGAAGAGAAATTAGTTGGATCGACTAGATAGTTGGTTGAGCCAACTAACCAAAGTTAGTTAGTTAGCACAACTAACTCGTTTTAATCGACTTAGTTGTGGTAACTAATAAATAAGGTTGGTTAGTTGACCCAACCAACTATCTAGTTGATCCAACTAATTTCTCTTCTGGCGCTCAGAGCACTAAGCTGGTTGGTTGAACCAACTAAGTCGTTTTTTCGGTGCGTCAATTCCATTTACTTGCATACAATTTACATTAACCTAATTCGTATTTAAATTTAGGCGTCAGATTTTACACTTCCTATGATGTAATTTCAATAATTGGTCAATTAAATGCAATAGTTGTATCAGGATGAATAATATGATAGAAAAATAAAATGTAGGTAAAAAATTATTATAATTTAAATTATAAAATACAGCAATGAGGTTCAGAAAGAAAATTCGTTATCATGTAATTCGAGAAGCTCTGGGTAATGGTGAAGGTTTAAAGGGTCATGTCTGTAACGTGATTCGAAACAACATTGGAAAACTGACAAAACGGGCTTTGGTTAAAAAAAATAATAATAACATACAGGAAGCATGTGGACTTTCCATATTTCGCTGTCTCGTTCGTTTGCAGTGAAAAGCTCGGCTTCAATGTAGGAGAACCTCGTTACCTCGGCAAACGGAACTGTCGTTGTAGAGAATGGACACGAGAGAGTTGCAGAAATAGAGAAAAGCGAGAAAAGCTCGGAAAACTGGGTCACGATGACAAAGGGACGTATACATGAGACACAGTGGAGAGAAAGATGTTTAAGAGGATTCGATTTAACTAACGATTTCCATAAAGAATTCAGAGTCCCTTCAGCCGGAATTACTTGCAATAATGGCCGGCCAATATCATATAGCTATAGCACAAAGCGCACGAGCTTAATTACTCGAGCTCGAGTATAAAGAGCCTGTGAGTTAAATAATCTGGACCATTGGAGATGGAATTATATTTTACGAGGTTGACTATTTATAGAGAATTGAATGAATCCAAAATTTGTTAAATATTAATAGATGGGCCATATCAAATCAATCAATATAGTTGCAATCGATCCCTTTCGATTTCGATGAAATTTGGTCAGAAGTTTTCTTTTATCATAAAACGAAGTTCTACCAAAGGAAACAAATGAAAAAAATGTTTCGAGAGTTATGCAAAATTCAAAATTTCACAATTTTTTTAATTTTTCAAGTTTATTTTTTGAATATCTAAAAAACTATTATAGTTACGAAAAAAAGGTTCTGGATTCGTCTGAAAAAGTATACTTGGGGCTACGAAAAAAAAAATTCCGAAAAAAAATGTTGAAAAATCATGAATTTGGAGAATTTTAAATATTTAAAAAACGTGAAAATTCATGATCGACATTAAATTTTCGATTCAATTTTTTTTATACGATACCTTGTACTGATATCGAAAGATCCTAAACTTTTCAGAATTGTGTTTTTTCTCATAAATATGAGTTTTTGAATGTTGGTAAAAAATTTTTTTTGTTCACCTCTAAGTTAACCCTTTGTGTCACACATTTTTCATTTAGTCCAACCAGTTTGAAATTCATTACTCGGGGGTTTTTGGGGTCGCTGATGACGAATCTGTGCTCCTAATTTCAAAATTCAAAATGGCGGATCCAATATGGCGGATAAAAATTCGCGAAACGGTGCAAATATAATGAAAATGTATATTCTTGAATTTTTGGGGTCACTGATGACGAATCTGAGCTTCGAATTTCAAAATTCAAAATTGCGAGTCCAATATGGCGGGTAAAAATTCGCCAAACGGTGCAAATATGATGAAAATGCATATTCTTGGATTTTTGGATCCGCTATTTTGAATTTTGAAATTCGGAGCTCAAATTCGACATCAGCGATCCCAAAAATTAAAGAATATACAATTTCATCATATTTGCACCGTTTCGCAAATTTTTATCTGCCATATTGGATCCGCCATTTTGAAATTTGAAATACACTTTGAGTACCTGGCGCCCCGGTAAAATAAAAGGGAAAAACTTGGGGATAATCGTTTCTTATCCACGATTATCTCGCTTTGCGCCACCTTCTTATCAACCCAAACGCCAACCTAAGCCACAATTGCCGACCGCAAGCTCAACCAAATATTCAAACCGTCCCTTCGATCCATGAACACTGCAGCGGCGGTGGTGGTAATAATTTTATATAATATCGAGAGCTAAACACACATGTGAAGCCTTTACACCGTGAAAAATGAACGCGGTCGAGGCAAAATCCTTCGTGACTTTGCACCTATTAGAGAGATATGCCTGTGCCAAAACCCGTCGGATATTAACGCAAAGCGCTTTTCTCACAGAGCGACGTCCTGTCCTTCGGGACAAAAGTTTCGGTAGCAGGTTCTCCGATTGTTTGGGGAAGGGATGTGCGAGCAGAAAAGGGGAACCAGGCGTAGAATTGGGAGCAATTTAACGCTTTCTCACCGTTCGAGTAATATCTGCATTTCGTCTCAGGACCCGCGGAGAGCGAAGTATTACACTAAAGTTTCTATATAAATCAGGAGCAAATTGCCATCCCATCTCCTTCTCTCTCTTTCAACCCTCTCATCTCGGTGGCCCCTCTTCGGCTCATCGCGAGAGGGTGCTACCAACTTTCGACCCTTCCCTCCCTTATTCATATTCCATCCGACACCCCGTTCCTGGCAACAGTGTCAGACTGCTGGATGCCCTTCCCAAACTTGAGTATAATCCGAAGACACTCTGTCATTTTTTTTTTCATAATCCCTTTTTTTCCTCTCTCTTGCTTGAGACAACTTTACTTCCAGGAAAGAACTTCCAGGAGAAGTAGTTCAGGTCAATTCGCGCGAAAAATATCCTTTACCATGAAAAATGATGCCCTCGATCGATACAAGGACGTTTGCTGAAAAGTTCAATTTTATAACCGATCGGTGAAATTATTCTTGGACTATCTTACCAACTATTTACTGAAAAGCTGTTTTGAGATGCCGAGTCATCCTCTGAATTGCATATTTGCAAGATACTTTGGTTAATTATTTCTAACTAGGACAATTCCACAGGTATCTAATTAAAATTTGGTTTTGGAGAGTTTACAAATTATAATTCTAAAATGAGAATTCACCAACTTCAGACCAACTTTTTTTTAAATTGATCGTTACTTTTTGGGTTTCAAACTCCCGATTTTCATTGTTAATTTTCCTGCTTTGCTCATATAAGTTTTATCGTGGATATTTATGTAGCACGTGCACATGTAATTAATATTACAACGTATGATTGATTTGATATTTTGACTCACCATTACGCTGGATCTCAATTTTCTCAGTCGCGAGTTTCTCGCACTCGAGTTTCATGCTGAAAAATAAAAAACATAGAATTTGAATATGAATTATTTGGAATTTCATAATTGTTCTGGGTAAGTTGCAACTTTCAAAAAATTACAATTACCAGTGACAATTTTTTTTCTGAAAATTACAATTACTAGAAAATTACTGAAAAGCTGTTTTCAGAGGCCGAGTCTTCCTTGAAATTGTATAACTGCAAGTGGACATGCGTCAATGATTTCCAATTTGGACAATTCTACAGATATCTACTCAAAATTTGGTTTTGTAGAATTTAAAAGTTCGAATTCTAAAATGAGAATTTGTGAACTTGAGAATTAGAATTAAAATTAGAATTCACGAAAACCCGATTTTTCACGATTTTTAGTTTTTGAAATGTGAGGAAAAAAAACTTATTTTACATTCTCTGGTTAATTTTTCATTCAATAAGCCTTTTAAACTAGATTGAGGATAAAAAATAAATTAAATAAAGCCGTTTTAGAGAGTCGATTGAATTTTGGCCAAAATGCAAAAGAAATTTTTTTTTCGGGCCTTACATCAATGTATTGTTCCCCCCTGATCATGAATCTACTAATAGTTTTTTCGAAAAATCAAAATTTTCATGAATTTTCATTAAAAACATTTTTGTTCAATATTAGCTCCATTCTAAAAAACCTCAAAATAGCGAAATTTCAAGTGCACATAACTTTACCTCGGTTTGATCGATTCCAAAATTTCTTTTTATTACTTAAAGGCTATCACTGAACTTAGCGAATGGCTTTTGGTTCACTGCGATAACGTAATTTTTAAAGAAATGAGAACACTTTGAAAATCGCCGAAAAAATGGAAAAGGGGCTTAAAAAATTTGCAAAAATCGATGGTCAAACTTTAAAAATCTGCCAAAAATCGAAACATGATCGGAATCGGATGAATCAAGCGAAATTGTGAAGCTTGAACGATTACGAAGAGAATGAGCTCGTGTTCAAGCCGCAATTCTATCTAGAAAATAAATTAGAGCCATTTTAGTAAATCGATTGAATTTTTGCCAAAATGCAAAAAAATAAAATTAACAGTTGGGATCCCTCGTAATATAAGGTTTTTCTTACGCATATCGAGACTTCATCAAATATCACAAAACTTTTTTTTTCTATTGAATGTTGAGGTGATGCAAAATTTAGCAGTAATTACGAATGTTAACCTCAGTAATCTTCCATCGATCCTCGATACAAATAAATTTTATCTCGAATCGTTCTACGCAAAACAGATACAACATAATTTTTAATCACAAACGATCGATTCGTACGAGTGGCAAAGTAATGAGAAATCATAAATTAATTACAAATCTGCACTACGTTTTTTCGAACGAAAGCTTTGGTCGTCGTAATTTTGCCCTGACTTCGCCGATACACAAAAACACGGCGACAAGTTTTTTGCATCGCAATTTTGGCAAACAAGAGCCTCGCCCTCAGCGTATCTCCTTCCGCCAATGGAATATATTATTTTCTTTATCGTTCCGCTTTTTCTCTCATTCACTGGTATTTATGTGCCCGCTGCAAAACGCTTTCAAGCTCTCGCATTCTTTCTTCTCGTTTTCTCTGGTTCCACGTTTTTTCCATCTCGTTGTCGTCGCGGATATTAGCCGCCCTCTAGGTTACGTTTTCATCGTCAAGGCTTGTGTGTGGCTCAAGAGGTTTAATGGGACTTGCGTTGAGGGTGACCTCGTTTAAAAAGTTACTTTCTTTCTCTTCCCCTCAGCGTCACCCTCAAAACGCCACTTTGGCTCGTATTGTTCGCGTTTCGGCGGCAACATTTCCGGAAGACATCACGCTGACGACGACGCCATTCCCTCAGGATATTAGGTACAACCGTCGAAAAAATAAACAAACATATCCGCAAAATTCTCGTCTCTCCGCGTCGAGTCTTCGCGCTTTTCTCCGTCAAAAACTTCATCGTTACGTTTGTTGCCCATTTGTTCTCTCGGAAAACGTGTTCGCGACGGAGTAACCCTCTCGAACCCTCTCGACTCCGAAGCTTTAATAACCTCGTCGGGCGGGGAAAACTTTGACGATAAAATTTCGCCCTCCTTCCGTTTACAGATTCCGGGCTATCCTTGGTTCACAAATACAGATTCTACGCATTGCCGAGAAGCCAAGGAAAAATAAAATGCTATGAAAAAGAAAGACGAACCCTCGACGTACTTTTTTGAGTTTCAGGAAAACGAGGAGAAACAAAATATTAGCCTAAGTGCGGACGAACATTATTTCGGTCGAGCGCTGATGCCACACGATAGATATCCATTTGAGTCGGTTATTACAGAAGCAGAGACTGAAATATTTATAAAAAATGATGAACGTTGAGGGGCTGCGCCTTCTCACGTCTTTAGTTCAAAATCGAGAGTGCCGAACCTTGTACGAGAAAGCACAAGAAAGTTTCGACGAAGTTGCAAAAGGTGAATGAGAAGATCGTTTTCGTTGCCATTGAACTAAAATATTTTTGACTGTCGTTCCAATCTTTACACTGAAAAAAAATTTTTGTTGAAAATGCAAAAATTTGTTTCACTCAATCAAATATTTGTTTCCGGACGTTCAACTCGATCATTTTGGTAATTCAACAAAATATACAGTGGAAGTTTTAGCTAAATCGTTGCTTGAATGGGCAAAGTTTCAGTTCAATCAAATAAAAATTTGTTACTTCGAATAAAAATGTAATCCACACAGGGAAATAAACGATTGAGCTGACTAATTATCAGTTGATTCCATATATGTATATTCTATGTATCAAAATAAATAGTTGATACAACCCATTATTTATTTCAAGTATATAAATAATGTGATAGATGGATTAAATATTTGGTTCACGCAATTATCCGATTGATTTCAATAAACTAATTAATTATGGCTAAACATAGTATAAAAAATATGTAGTGTTTGAAAAATAATTCAAAATGCATATTTTAACAGCCTCAAAGTGAGCGACATAAAAAAAAAATAGTATTTGCGCGAATTGTCCGATCTAATTTTTCGCTCTCTCCGACGGAGATTCGAACCTGCGACCCTACCTACCGATCCTACTTGACGACCTAACTCGCTACCTACTGAGCTACGGACTGCTTACGAACTTTCTCAACTTTTGTCGTATGTGAATGGTACGGTCTGTCGAAAAAATAATGATATGGACTAAATAAATGGACTGAACAAATAAATAAATAAATAAATTGGACTAAATTGTATCTGTAAATTGACCAAATAATTTCGTTCACCTCATATCTTATGTTTAACCAAATCCATTTGTTGATTTAATTATAGTTTCATTATTTCAAACAAATTAATATCGAATCAACTAAATTTTTATCAACTAAATGGATCAAGTTGATTTAACTGAACTTTTTTCTCAGTGATCAAATTATTGTTCATAGTATTCGAATGAATCATTTTGTATTTCAACAAAATTAAATTTCGTACAACAAAATCGTTTCTTTGATGTGAAATACGGACAACCAAATGATTTTTTTCATTTCTCATCATTATATGCTGGTTCAAAAAAACATTTCGCGATAGACACGATATTATGGATTGTTTTGAATACATATACTTATTTGATTTGGCAATATAAAACATGTTTGTACCAAACAAATTGTTTGATTGAAAATACGAAATTTTTGCTTGTTACAGCTAAATTTATCTAGTTAATATAAACTAGAAATCAACAAAATATTTCTTTACAGTAACTCAGTAATGTGTAAATTGGACTAAATTGTATCTGTAAATTGACCAAATAATTTTGTTCACCTCATATCTTATGGTTAACCAAATACATTTCTTGAATTAATTATAGTTTCATTATTTCAAACAAATTAATATTGAATCAACTAAATTTTTATCAACTAAATGGATCAAGTTGATTTAACTGAACTTTTTTCTCAGGGTGTTATCAATAGAGAACAACAAGTTCAATTTAATGTCGGGACACAGATGTGGACATATTACACGACTGATCGTTGGAGTCAACGATCTTCTGGAGTTGATGTACAACATGAACCGTTGATAAGGGAGAAGATGCGAAAATGCTGACATGGACGATCGCCTGAGGGAAAATATAAGGAGAAAGAGGAAGAGTCGAACGGAAGCAAACTGTCCTGTTGGGGTCTCAATGTCCATCGCTATCACATATCGGGTTGACCCCCGAGCCACTTTCCTTGCTTGTTAAACCCGAGAAAACGACGGGAAGAATGGACATACTGGAATAACGTATGACGAAAGGAGATCTCGTCTACGAAATGTCCGTGAAATGCTGGCAGCAGAAAAAAAAATGATGTTGCGACGAAGGAATTGTCCTCGATCGTCTTTGTCACGTCGCCAATTCGCGACGTTGACTTTTACATGAGATTCCAAAACCATTTCACAGATAGTAAAAACAAGGTTCGCAAAAGACATGGCGAAAGTTGGGCATGCGGACCATAACGAGAACAATGGAAGAGGAACACAGTTCTGCCATTTCCGTGAAATTGGATGACGTTCGCACAATTTTAACATCGTCTTCACCTGTCAAAACAGATGTCGATAAAATGACTTATCTTTAAAATTGGTCGTACAATTTATTTGAAACAAAAGACCATCATGATTATTATCGTAGATCTGGATTCGCTCAATTGGTGACCACTCAATGTAGACAAAACGAATAATGAAGCTAGACTTCTAGAGGTTAGCCCTCGTTTGAGGTTAGACTTCTTTCGAGGTCTGACTCCTTCCGGCACCTTAAATTTGTGATTGGGTATTCTGAGCAATGGGATGAATTGGCTGTCCTTTAATTGAAGTCCAACCGATTTTCCAAACATCATTCAGGAAGTCAATGGAAAAGGCTGGATTAGCAAAATGACCTCTATCTCTGCATTGAGTTGGTGGATTTGAATTGAAATAAAATGACGATGAAAGTGCAAAGAAAACATTGCTTTCCATTTACTTTTCATTTTCCTTCTCTATCGAAAAGTTGTTATGATCAGGAGGGTCTCTCCCTCTGACATCAAAGCAATACAGCTGTATTTATCGTATTCCTGGGATTCTCTACCTCGTTCTTGAACTCCCTCTTTCTCTCTTCCGGTGTGGCAAAACCGAGTTTGGTTAACTCGATGCCAAACTCAATTACTCGCTCCGCTCATTCAAACCTTCGATTTCAGCGAGTAGCGTGTCAATCGGGCCTTTTCATCTGTATAGTCTCAGATCAAATGTATCCTCAATCGTGCTCGTTTATATTCGCCACGACATTTACTGATGGGCTCGTTTGCCACATTTATCAATAAAAAAATAGAAAAAATAAAACACCGTCGTTAACTTTTATAAATCAAGGGTAACATCTCGTCTATCACTGTAAATGTATATGAGGTAATCCAGCCCAAGTGTGTAAGCCCGTTTCCCTCACCCTCTCAGATTTGTGTCATTTTTTTTTACATGATCGCATTGAGTCTAAAATACACCCTCATATTTTTTTTAGATTTTTCCAGACAACCCTAATTAAAAAAAAAAAAAATTCGAAAAAAACGCCATTTTTCAAAAATCTGAAAAAATTCTGAAAAAACCGTGATAATATATCAAAATTTTCAAGCTATCACCCGTAGTGGGCAGATTTTTTTTCTGTGGTTTACAAGCTATTAACGTTCTCAAAATTCCAAAAAAATCTCAAATAGCTCACCTTGAGCAGATACTGAATTATTTTGGTACTCAAATTGAGAATCTGCTCAAGGTGAGCTATTTGAGAATTTTTTGGAATCTTGAGAACGTTAATAGCTTGTAAAACACAGAAAAAAAATCTGCCCACTACAGGTGATAGCTTGAAAATGTTTATATATTATCACGGTTTTTTCAGAATTTTTTTAGATTTTTAAAAAATAGCGTTTTTTTCAAATTTTTTTTTTTCAATAAGGGATGTTTGGAAAAATCTAAAAAAATATGAGGGTGTATTTGGGACTCAATGCGATCATATAAAAAAAAATGATACAAATCCGAGAGGGTGAGGGAAACGGGTTTACACACTTGGGCTGGATTACCTCATATACAGAGATTGGTTACTATTGCATATATCGCGGTAGTGAAAAGAACGGCGACACCGAGATTTACAACTATATCGCCGATCTGTGAAGCCCCCTTGAACCGGAGAGCTCCGTGAACCTCCCTATTTCTCGAATCGACATTTCGAAACTTAAAGTATTGTTAAAAGAGCCTTAAAGTGGCGATAAATATAAAGTCAGGTATTCCTTTTCCTACCTTTCCCACCATCCGACTTCTCATTCGAGGCTCGTAAGATTTACGGTAACGACTTTTGGAGTTAAGATAGTAGCTCCTGTGACCTTGGAAGCACACGGTCACGATGAATAAAAAGATCCAATGATTTAGCGGGACATTGGAAAACTTTTGCTCGAAATGGAATTCAAAAAAATACAACTGGACAAGTGGCAGACAAAAGGGCTGAATGTCTTTAGTCCAAATGGAATAACGAACCCTGCAAAACCATTCAACAGAATTCAAAATAACAGTCGGTACTTCCCCTTTATTTATTTATTACCTCATGGAAAACGTAGAATGCCAAGATGAATGCAAACGGTACATAGTAATTTTTTAGTTCAGTTCGTTAAGGGATTCACCATAGTTTTTTTTTGTTTTGTCAATCCCTTCAACACTGTTTCAGCATGCGAGAACCTACGGTTTAAAATGGCTTAAAAATCACCAAACCCACATAAATAGCATTAGAAAAGAATGCATTGATGGTGACTGCGAGATTCAATCCATGAATATTCAGCTGGTTGACTTGCTTCCAGCTTTTTTATAACGGTACCCGTTTTTCGTTCAATATTCCTTCTTAAGTTTCAGTAAAAAAGTAGGAAGTGTCATTAACGAGCATTAGGTTAGAATAGCACTTGGCATTTGTTAGAGTCTGAGATTAAACCTCATGGAGAGAGTGACTAGGATCAATCTAGTCTAGAATAGGACCCCCAGAAGGACTTCAATTGTCCCCTCTGGAGACTCATTGATCGAATTGATCGATACTAATCGCAGGTATGGTATCTTTCTTATCACACGCTGATTCCCAGCGTCTTCATCTGAGTCATAATTAAATGCCCTCGCAAATCTAAAATCTCTTAACAGGCCACCCCAGAACTTTATTCAGTCCAATTTGGCTTCTCATACTTTTCACCACCAACCTAATCTATTTCGCTGGTTCGAAGCTAGAAAGGACAGGCAAGCGCTTTTTCTAGTTCTGAATTGAATTATCCACACCAACCCCTTCACTTTCCTAAAGCTTGTCCAACAGAAAGTGCCATTACTCTTTGACCGCAGGCCTGGAGAATAATTTATCATCCACGTATTGTAATCACGCAGTAACAGGGGCGCGTGAGTTTCGAATCGAAAGGCACAAGGATAACACATTGCATGAAATTGATCATAACAGTTTGAGCGAATAGGATAATGGCACTGAGACAGCGGAACGGTACAGTATAATGGCAAAGTTTGTGATATTCAACTCGAGCAACGGTCCTGATCTAACGGTAAGCTCTGTGATGTCTACATAAATGTTCCAAACCTTAGAAGGACACAATTGTGCAGCAATACTAATCCGATAAGCCCATTTCACTTGAAGCCATCGCGGTATTTATACAAACACACATGTTGTAAAGGCACGGGTGTAACGAGAGCATCATGGACATGAAATCGTTAGCATCCCACCAACCTCGACTATTTACGACCAGGACGTGGTGGAGTTTCGACAGTCCTCTCTTCTGCCTGAAGGGACACCATAAAGGAGTTCGAGAGGTATCGAAAGGATCGACGTTTCAGTCCAAAGAGAGCGGAGCGATGGTCAAGGGCCTAGCCAATTTCGGGTCGAACGGGCAGTAGCTGACATTGATTCACTGGTCAATGGAAGACTTTGGAAAAGGGCACAGGTTGAATGCATCGTGAGATCGGCAGTGTGGTGGGTCAAATTGCGAGAGAGAGCTAGGCAGGGAGAAAGAAAGGGATACCAAAATTGACGTACCATACGGCAAATCGTGTTTTGAGGAGAATGGGCGAGGGTGGAAGTCATTGAATCAGCCAAAAGGGTCCGTATGCATATCCATACGATACGGTTGCGGCCGTGATATTAGCCGTTCGCTAACAAGCCCGCGGTTGCGTTACATCGTCATTCCCGTATGTAAATTATCGTTCTAGGCTGCTTATACTGCATATATCCAACCGGTTTGGTCATTTAACTGCGCGTCGTTGCACATTTATATACATATCGAATGCTAACGAACGCTGGGCGTTATTTGGCTATTCAATCGGTGTTGGCCTGCGCCATTTTGTTTGCCACATTGGTCGACATATTTTATACACCGTTCACCGTATTGGTGTTGGTTCGTACGTGAGTTGTAATGGTAATTGGCAGCATTGCCGTGATGCTGTGATCGTTCAGAACGCTCGAAACGTCCAATAGAAATGTCGGGCTGAGAGGGAAAGAGAGGTGGAGGAATTCAGAGTGAAACGAGAACGAGAATATTTTATTCAGGCTCCGCACCAACGACAGGGTGTCAGAGACTTCCCCCTGGATCGATGAAAAAAAAAAAACGAAAGTTTATGTCATGGATTTAATTGACGACGCAGCAATAGCGCCGACACTTCAGAGCCTTTGTATATGGCATGTGCATACAGATATGCATGAGTGTATCTGCATATAAAAGACTATATATCGGGGATTAATAGCCCACTTCGGCAATGCGTGTTGACCATCGGAGCTTTTTTAGTTTCGTCAGTTGATTAGAACGATCGCTAATTGCCACCTGCGCTCATGGCACTCTATAAATATCACGCGAAACGTCAATTCCAATGGTGAACTACTCGAACCAATGGTTTGCACAAAAAAATTGCTGTTGCATTTTCTTTTTTATTAAATAGAAATTCAATATTTATCCAGCTAAGCGAAGTATGTACACTACCACTCAAAAGTTTGGAAAAACTCGTCCCGATTTCCCGCAGCACGAACAGTTTCACTGCTCTTTGAAAATGACGTATTCAACTTTATTTCGCTTTTGCCAAAAAAAAAAAAATTCGATTTTTTTTGAACCTGGTACGCCCTTTGAAACATGGTCGTTTTTTGGCTGTGTTTTTGGCGTTGAAATTTTGGCGCATGATCCATGACATTTTTTTTTACCGATTTTATCTTGAAATACTTGTGGGGGAGAGTATAAGCTTCACTTTCGTTTTTTGAAAAGTTATGTACGATTTTTTCGCAAAAATATTCAATTTTTTGCAAAAAACGATTATATTTAGAAAATGTCGCGTAACTCTAAAACTACTAGGTTTTCGTGAAATTACTCAGAAGGTAAAAAGTTGCATATAATTATTCTGGATTCAATGAAATTTTTTCAGAATTTTTTTTCGCAATTTTTTTTTCGAAGATAATAAGATATTTTCTCGTTAATAAGATATTTTTTATCTTACAATCGGGTCTCTTACTTCATCTACGCGGCTTTTTCATCGGAAAACCTCATCTTTACGGCTTTTTCGTCGAAAAACTCTTGTAGGTGAAGTAAAAGAACCGATTGCATAAGATAAAAAATATCTCGTTGACCGAAAAAGTTTTCGAAAAAAAATTTTTTTTTTTAATTCTAAAAAAAATTCATTAAATCCAGAATTATTGTATGGAACTTTTTACTATCTTATCGATTTCACGAAAACCCAGTAGTTTTAGAGTTACACGACATTTTATAAATATGGTCTTTTTTTACCAGAAATTAAACATTTTTGCAAAAAAAAATCATACGAAACTTTGAAAAAAATGAAGTTGAAGCTTATTCTCCCATTCACAATTTTTTCATGCGAAAAAAAGTTAAAAAAATGTTTATGCGTCATGCGCCAAAATTTTAACGCTAAAAAAAAGACGAAAAACGACCATGTTTCAAAAGGCTTACAGGGTACAAAAAAAATCGAATTTTTTTTTCTTTTGAAAAAGCGGAATGAAGCTGAATATGTCCCCTTAGAAACGCCGCTCGTTGAACTGAAATATCTTCATTTTTCAAAGAACAGTGAAACTTTTTGTGCTACGTGGAATCGGAGCGAGTGTTTCCAAACTTTTGAGGGGGAGTGTATGTATTCTTAGTTAGGGTTTTCTTTACCAATGAAGAATGAGGTTGAAAATTCTGTAAAAGAAAACGCCGGAAGAAATTCTTCTGAATTGTCGTTGTGGGACGAACATTTAAAGCCAATCATTTAAACCATTTTAAAGCCAAGCCATTTACATCTTTTGTTGAGTACATTAGAGTCAATTTAACAAAATCATTATTGCGTTTGTCTATTTCAAATTGACGTCATTCTTGACCTAAGCGTACATACAGCATCAATGGTCTAACGCCAGAGCGATTTATTGCCCAACTATGATACTCAGCCACTGTAAGATTTGTGGTTTCAGTCATAAGACGTGTTCCGCATAGTAATTGTTCTATTTGCACATCTGTTGCTGCTGGGTTTTTATCTTTCTCCACCCAAGCAATTTTACTTTCATGATGGTGTTTTCCTCAACGTTTCCTGTGCATGATGCTACGTCAAATATTACGGATTCATCTTGTACACCAGAACTGTCCCCCTATCGCGGCTCTAATAGATGCACTCTGTGTGGTTGAGTGTGTCTTTGAGGGAAGGAAGGAAGGAAGGCAGGAAGGGTAAAGGGGTAGATGAATATATTTTCAGGCCAGAGAAGGAGTCCAGAGCCGAGGCAAAGTGCACCGTTATATAGGTGTACCTCACACTTTGGTGAGGGAGGTGAGCAGACTCGATGAGATGGCCTGGACTAAAGCTAGGCCACTAGGTATATGCACATGTATCTGGGAGCATCCAGGTGTATAGTTCACAGCTAGCCATAGAGATGGAAAGCAGAAGAAGAAAGGGAGGGAGAGGGAGAAGGTAGAATAACAAGGAGGAGGCTGAAGTGACGCTGTCCTAAAACGTTTTGCCACAAGGGGCATCAAGGGGTCTCTGGTAGCTGAAGCAGAGTCTCAGTAAGCACGTCTTCGTCCCTCCACTCTCTCTCCCTGTCTCTTTCTCTCAAGGTATCTAGCACCGAAATGGACTTGCCATTATGACCAAACTAAAGCCGGCCATTCAGCCATCCACAGGCTTATTAGTATGCAAGCGAGCTTGTTGCCTTAGGTGACTTGTGAAAGCTCAGGCGTTCCCTCTGGTGTGTCACATTCACAACGTGTCTCAACGCTGCCACTGGGCCGATGGAGACATGGGCGATGAGAGAGGCCAGAAACAACGGCACCCAGTGCACCCTCTCAGTACCATCCAACATCCCCTACCCCGATGATACTCTATATACCGTTCTCCAAAGGCATGCACATATCAACACTGTGCTACGACATCGTACCGAGAGCTACCTCGAAAGACCATGCACCCACTGTCACGGTTATATATGTATATCCATGAATTCAGCCGTTCATTCATGCCATATATGCTCAGTATAATGTTGTCCATGTGCATTCATCTCGAGAAGCGGTATGTATTTTCTAATAGAACTCCAGAATCTCTACAAACTAGCGTCCATATCATCAACCGAAACTTGTGCGATGGCATCGCAGATCAGCTGACTATGTTTGGCATGCTACAGAGCTTAATTACTGTGCACGAAGCATCAGTATCTATTCATGATTCTGTGTCGTGAATGCAGTTGCATCGATCCTATTACCAGAGCTTCGACATTGCATCTAAAGTCCGTAAGGTCGGAAGGCGATGATCCGCCAAGGCTTTCGTACATCATTGAAAATAAAACCTAAAACTGTGTCTGGAGATTCCTTCTATTATGGTAGATGGAAGATAACTTTATCATTGAATTTCCAAAGCCTATACCTACTCCTTTTTCGAGTGAGTTGTGCGTCAAATGGTCACGGGGTAGTAATTAGAAGGGACGACTAGACAAGTGCCTCATGATACAGAAAACGAGCAACGAGTTTACAAGGTCTTTGGTCGAGCATGATCACCATCGAGATCCAATCTTTCGTTTGCCTTGGCTTGTGGGTTCTCTTCTTTCTTCTGAAGGCGGAAAATTTTTATAAACCACGACGCCTCGACCCAAATTTTGCAGCTGATGAAAAGTACCGGCGGTGTAGGTACTCATCAACGAACTAGAGATACGATAATCAACGAGCTTCTGATATCAACGGGTCCAGCTGAACGTTGGAACAAAAAGGAGCACGGGAAAAATGAAAAAGTGGCTTCCGGGCTCGCTGTTAAATGGAAAACAGATTCCGCGATTACTGGTGCCGATAAGGGTCCGTCTCGGGTGGTCTGGACCATAAGTGCAAGGGGCGAGACATCTCAATCTCTTCATCTTGTGACACAACACTCGAGCCTCGAGACGTTGATGGTACTCGAGACAAACACACTCTCACATACATACATACATACAAGGGTACGAGGACAAAGACGTTGAAATATAGACTACCAACCGGAGTGAGCGGGCAGATATGTGTAGGCACTTGTGGAAGGGTTTGCTCGGGTTGCGCTTTGGATGCAGTCTTTCTTCAGCATTGGCTAACACTCTTAAGGATCTAAGCTTCTCTTCTCTACGCTCATCAGCCATTAACTTGCTGGCCTCAAGGTCGCCTCCCAGAGCCTTAAGTGTCAATATAAAACTTTGTATCGCTTTTCGAATTTAGATGTGGACATGTGGTCCTTCGACCGCTGCTGCACTTGGCCCAAACTGAATTGACCTCGACCAGGAATTCCTTTTCACAACATTCCTAATTTAAAATTTATCGACTGCAAAGCGCGTTTGTTAAAAATGTAACTGATATTTAGCTGTACGATAAGAGTCCGAAGCGGTCAGATTCAGATAGAATAGTCCCAAAACGGTTTTAGTGACAATGGTACAGAGCTAAAAAAGTGGTGAAAAAATCAAAAACCGCTGTGAGAGAGGAGACCAAATACGACGGAGCAGAATGCTCTTGACGTTCTTCTTTCCCCCGAGCAATGAAAATTAAATATATCGAATTAGATTTTCAAAAAAATTAGATTTCCCAGCGGTGATTCTCATCGGACGCGAGGCAAAGTCGGTTCACGAAGTCTCTTGAGGAATCATTTACCCACACACATTCACACATAAATACACAAAGGAATGCCCGCGAGAGTTTCTTGCTGTCGCGCCATCATAGTCAATCGTATCTTGGGAAAAGAAATCATGAAAAACCTACAATCAGAAAGAAATCACGTGTATCGCTTTGCGACTGGCAGAAATTTCCAGAGTCCACCGAGAAAATTGCAAAGTTTGTTTATTGATAAATATTATTTCTCAAGCAATTTAAAATGGTTGCGCTAATCTTAAATTCTTAAAATACAACCTTGTTCATGGATAAAAAAGGTGGTCAAGCTTTTTTATGAGCAGTTGAATTCCTCTATGACAAGCGGAACGTTTGTGGCTGTTTAAAGGAAGCTTGATGGACGACGAAAGGAAGTCAAACGGCTATGTGCAAATTTCTGAGGGATGATTACTTCATCCTTTTTCAAAATCGTCGAAATTTTATTAATTTTGAACGGCCAATGAATCTAACCCTTAATTGACACACTTATGCAGAAAAACGTACTTGACGGACTGGGGTCGTTTGTACCCCAACCATAAGAATTCTTATAAAAAATATACGATTTAATATTTTAACTTGCAGATTTTTTTAGAACTTCTCAAGGGGTCACTTCCCAAAGTAATATAGGATTTATAGTAAAATATTAGACTTAAATATTATCAAAAAATTTAAATATCCAAAAAAAAACTGAAAAAATGACAACTTTTACGAAAAAAGTCATAATTTTTTTACTTTTCGACAATAATGGTTAAAAATTTAACTGAGTTTGCTTAATATGTAGCACTACAAGAAAAAAATAGTAGTAGTAAAATAATAAAACAGGAACAAAATTCGCAAAGATTAATGTTAATTATGGTTAGCGAATATTGATGACGAATGGGATTGTCCGGAAAGTGTGGAAATGAAAAATGTCGAATCCTTGTATAACCTACATACGTATTCCTTTGTATCACTTCAATCTAGGTGATTTTTTCGAAAGATTTAAACTCGTCACAGATTTCTTAAAAATTGATTAACCACAGTGACCTCCCAATGACGACTCTAAAGAGTCCGCATCTGATCAAAAACTTAAGAGTTGCTAGTGACGAGGCAGGAAAAGCATCGTGATTAATTAAAGAATGTAATGGAATAAAAAATTGTTCAAATCTTATGTAGAATCTTAAAAACGCAATCTTGAGGGAAAAAATAGGTTTTCCAAAATTGAATCCTTCGATATTTTCGCCGAACTAATTCGCCAAGTCATCGGTGTTGACATTTTTGCAACATTGTTTTATAAATAATGTACATGTGTATACTACTTCGTGTATAATATAAACGAGGGTTTTCGATTGAAGAGTGCGGTTTCGAATTCAAAGGATTTCAACTACCGATAGGTGCAAATGATTTTCCCTTTATTCAAAAACAAGGTATTTCCGAAACATGAGAATTTGGACATATGTAGAGTATGTGGTCCCCTTTCGTTTGTTTTTATGCGGGTGGTAACGCAGCACTGAATGCGCGGTATGATAGCCAGAGATAAAGCGATCTCTGATGCAGTGTGGAACTGATAAAACACGCTTCTGCGTTTTCGCACAGACTCATGCAGGATACTACAAGGGCAACATGTTCAAAAACCCTACTACCCGATAACGCCAGTTCGATTACAAATTCGCTGAACGGGTTTCAGCGAAAATCCGACTCCAAAGGATAGTCCGAAATTCCAATTGAGATAGTCCTCGATTTAAACCTGTGACCAATTCTCGTTGATTACCGCGCCCTTTGTGAAGTAATTGAAATTCCACTCTGTGTACACGCAAGTAATTCCGGAATTCGCAGAACCTCAAACCGTGAAAAAAGTAACTTTTTCATTGCGAAAGATATTATTACAACGAAAATAGGTTTTTGTACAATTAATCCCCCTTAAGAACATTCTCTTAAAGTAGAAAAACCGTTGACGCGTTTTTTGAAATCATTATTGAGGTTTGAAATCATTATTGAGGTTTATTGGACATTTGCAAATTGCTTCCCCATCTTTATCCTTAGTTCACACAGCTTCCTTTATCACAAAGTATGGCGATCAAATTTGGCTTCCTCATAAAGGAAGCTTTGTTAACTATCGAAAAACATGAGTAATCAATGTGCAAATTTGCCAAATTCTTTCAAATTTACTTCTTGTCAAATTTGATTTTTGCCAAATTCAATAGCGAACAACCTTGATCACTATTTTGAATGTGTAGTGACATAAGGTATAAATTTTCGTGGAAGTGCTCCTGGGACTCGTCACCTTTCATTTCTAGCAATTTTCTCTCGACGATCTGATATCTGCGCGATATCATTGACTGAGACCGGATACAAGATCGTTCGACTGCAAAAGCGGTGGACAAATGAGATCGTGTGGGAATTGCCGTTTCAACGTCCTGTTCACGTTCGTATACATAGATTTGGTACGTAATAGACGTGGCAGGGTAAGGGCACGTGGGCGGATTCCTTCTTGATGTCATGGTACATGTATATGAGGTATTCCCGCTCAACGGGACCCCCTTTTAGGCCGACCTCTTTCGATTTTCTTGAAACTCGAGTATGTTTGAGTGTTGCCTGAAAGTATATTGTACACCAATTTTTAGATCTCTAACTATAATACTCTTTGGAATACACCAAAAGTTATATTTCAATCTTTTTGCGTATTGAGCGCTTCGGAGTTTTGGCACCGTGCGAAATAAAATCGAAAAAATTCTTTAACAATAGCTTTCGATCGGAAATTTCCTGCGCTTTTCGAAAAAAAAATCAGCAATTCCGAAAAAAAACGAATTCATTTAAATTTCGGCCAAAAACCGAAAAAATTGATTTACAATAAAAGAGCATAATTTAATTCAGCGGGACATTTTTTTTCATGTTTTGTCTATATCTGAGAAGTCACGATATAAATTTCAAGTTGGAACTCGCATGCGTTTACTAATGCCAAGTCTTTTAGTAGGATAAAAATTCTTAAATTATTTGTTTTTCGTATTCAACAGTTCTCTGATATATTATATAGTTTTTTAACGAATTTCAAATTTTATGAATTTATTAAATTCAAAATTGAATAAATTTGATTTAGTAAATTTAATTTCATTAATTTAATAAATTTACTAAATTCAAAATTCGTTAAAAAAAACGCTATATAAATTTAAATAAATTCGATTTTTTCCGCAATCGCTGATATGTTTTTCGAAAAGCGCAGGAAATTTTCGATCGAAAGCTGTTGTCAAAGAATTTTTTCGATTTTATTTCGCGCCGTGCCAAAGCTCCGAAGCGCTGAATACGCAAAAAGTTTGAAATATAACTTTTGGTGTATTCCAAAGAGTATTATAGTTAGAGATCTGAAAATTAGTGTGCAATATACTTTCAGGCAACACCAAAACATACTCGAGTATCAAGAAAATCGAAAGAGGTCGGCCTAAAAGGGGGTCCCGTTGAGCGGGAATACCGCATATACACATAGGCAGCTGGTAGAAATTTAAGACTCCATAAATGCCATAGAGCTTTCCGACGAGGGGGGTGTCGCCCACGAGAAGCTCGGAAAGAGCAAATGCTGCTGCTGCTACTGCTACTGCAACAGGTCGCAAGCCCCGACGGTAAGAATCCACGAGAGCTCGTTAAACTATTACTCCGTACCCACTAAATTCATATGCATGGTTACTATTGGAGCCAAGAACCGGTGGAGATGCGACTCGTTCGTGATGTTGAATTCCATTATTAGGTCGTGGAGAAAATTGGCATACGCACATGCAAAGAGGTGTCCACCATCGCTTCGGTGAGGAAAAGCTGCACTGCTCTTTTTCATCTCATACCTAGATGAGGTAAACTATTCAATTTATCGATGAGTGATCGAGAAAGTTTCAGGCAAACGTTAAAAGATTTTTTGAGGGATGAACATTCTGACATCTTTCTGAGACCCTAGTTCGTCCCTGGCAGAACATTGACCGGACAATGGTCATACCACTATATTTGATATAATTAAAATCTTAGCCAGGACCAATAGTTATTTCTCTCGGAAATATCGGAACGGAGTTGCGAAATTTTTAATGAAAAAGTAAGGCATCAATCATTACTTTTTAATGGCTAATTGAAATAATTTCCATTAAACATTAAAATTTAATGGTTAATTTAAATAATTTTCATTAGCCATTAACATTTAATGGTTAATGGAAGTCATTTTCGTTAACCATTAGCATTATGGTTAATTGTAATAATTTTCATTAACCAATAACATTAAATGGTTAATGGAGATAATTTTCAGTAAACATTAACTCTTATATATTGATGGAAATAATTTCCATTAACCATTAACATTTCATGGTTAATGGAAATCATTTTCGTTAACCATTAGCATTATGGTTAATTGTAATAATTTTCAGTGAACATTAACTCTTATATATTAATGGAAATAATTTCCATTAGCTATTGACATTTAATGGTTAATGGAAATAATTTTCGTTAACGCATTACGGTTAATTGTAATAATTATCATTAACCAATAACATTAAATGGTTAATGAAAATTATTTTCATTAACTATTAACATTAAATGGTTAATAGAGATAATTTCCATCAACCATTAGCATTTAAATGGCTAATGGAAATACTTTCCATTAACCATTAACATTTAATGGTTAATCGAAATAACTCCCATAAACCATTAACTATTAACATTCAGTGGTTAATGAAAATTATTTCAATTAATCAATAAGAGTGGTTATTGAAAATGTAAATGCATTCAAAAAAGTAATGCATTATTTGCAACCCTGCACCCGAATAATTTTAATCAAGACAAAGTTTATCAGGTTAACCTGATCTGGCATCCTTCCGATTTATTAATTGACCAGCTGATCAATCAAGAACTCTGATTCGCTGACCCAATGTTCAATGATAATACCAAGGATCCCACTTGATATTGCAGAGTCTTACGTGGGCATGGTTTCAAAGCTTGTAAGTCTTACCTTTGATAGTTGAGCCAACGATAATCATGACCTAACTTTATCGTAGAAATTGGAACTGTATCGTACTTGGACAAAGTTTGGCTCGATAAGGTGGTCCTTTGTATCCATTGTAAATTAATTAAAAAACTCTTGAAGGACCAACAATCACATTGTTGGTGGTCCAAGACTATTTCATAAATGTCATTAATACGATACTTGGCGTTATTAATGACGAATTATCGCAGTCTGTCAGTTGATGTTCATCCGTCCAGGACGTCAGCGGAAGGCTGCTTGTCGAGGGCTTTCGTAACTTTAACAACGAATGGATTTATATACGTCGCCCGAATACATAGTTATTGTATATACCAACATTATACGTGCTCTAAAGCGAATAGAGAGAGAGAGAGAGAGAGAGAGAGAGAGAGAGAGAGAGAGAGAGAGAGAGAGAGGGAGAGGGAGAGTTAGGGATAGAGAGCGGAATACGCTTCGTCGACCGCAACTAAAACGGCAGAGCCTCGACGCCCTCAACGAGAGGATAGCCCAGCAGAGAGTTCAGTTGCCAACCGGTAATGGGATTCCTCTGTTTCCCGGAACAATGATACGCTACGTCGCGGTATGAATTACGCATAATGCAGAGATAGGGGGAGGGAATGAGGGAAGGAGAGACAGAGAGGGAGAGAGAGAGAGGGAGGGAGGGAGAGAGAGAGAGAGGGGGAGGGAGGGAGAGCTTCCATCCATCCCCAAACAACCGCTGGCATTCACTGCGCAAAGCTCGAAGGTATAAATGAGTGAGGGAGATAGAGGGAGGCGAAAGGATGCAACATAGCGATGTGACACCTCTCTACTATGAGGGCATCTCTGCTGAAGGGAGAGCAAAGGGGTCGAGCGATTTACCTCCGAGGATCTGGAGGGACGCGACAAGAGCACGGGGACATGTTTCCCGTACGGTGGAAACGGGGCTTATATCCCTGCACGTAGAACCCAATGTGAAGGCTATCCATATATATATATATATATATATAGGATCGAGAAGAGCTAGAGAGCAAGTGCCCCGTACGAATATGAATTTCAAAAACCACTTTATTGAAATCGAGCGTTTGGAATTCGTCGTCTACGTCCATACATGTCGTCACCGATTCTCATTTTTATCCCCAACGTGTACGTGTATAAAAAAGGATATATATTAGGGTGATTCGTTTCAGGGCAACTTTTTTTTTTGACTCATCGTGCCCGAAAACCTGTGGTTGGTACCCAAAAATGAAGTTTCGTGAAAGGCGGGTGTTGTCGAAAAATATTTAGAGGTCGCGAATCAAAATTGAAGGTTTCCCATTTGATTAACATTGGAAAAAAGAAATTTCTCATTATTAGTGTTACCATTCCGCGAATTTTGATATCGCGATATTTTCCAAGTGGGTTCTTATAGGAAATATGACACTCTGCAATAAAGTTCATTGAGCCATGTCCGTAAATTCAACCGTTTCAGCGGTATCATTGTTTCAAGTGAATATTGTATGAAAATATCTATTCAAACGGCTGTAACGCCTAAGCTATTAGATATATCGAAAAAAGTCAAATGAAAACTTTGTAGAGAAAGTAATTTGCTACAAAAAAGTCTCATAAGCCGAGCCCGTAAATTCCACTCTTTCTCATCTATAGGTGGATGAAGTAAAATAAATAAATCACCCTAATATATATATACATATATATCAGGGTGAATGGAAAATTTTGAAAACTGTTTGCTACCGTTAAAAATCAAAGATATCGGTGAATTAAAGGTCTCAGTGCAACGATTCGATTTTTTGACAATATATAGAGGGCGCATGGTACGTTTAAAAACGCCATTTTTAGCGTTAAATTCATTTTATCACTGATAAACGGAAACAGATCGTTCAAAAAGTTCTTAATTTTTTATATAACGTGCTCAGATATGTACTTTTTCAAATCCATATTTACTGAACATTAACGAACTGAACATTTCGAATCTTCGAAAAAAAAATTCTGAAAATCAATATTTTCACGATTTTTTAATTAATTATATCATTGAATTTGATTTTTGTCTTCCAAGACGTGATTTTTTATTTCTTTCATCTTTATTCTTGCAAAACTCGGTATCAGTATTGCTTACAATGCAAAATTGCTAAAAAATTAATTTTAAAATTTTTTATAAAATTTCGAAGATATGAACTATTTGTTAATGTTCAGTAAATATGGGTTTGAAAGAGCACATACCTTATATAAAAAATTCAGAATTCTTTGAATGATCTGTTTCCATTTATCAGTGATAAAGTGAATTTAACGCTAAAAATGGCGTTTCTAAATGTCCCGCGTGCCCTCTATATTTGTCAAAAAATCGAATCGTGGCACTAAGACCTTTATTTCAATGATATCTTTGATTTTTGAGGGTAGACAACAGTTTTCAAAACTTTCGATTCACCCTAATATATATATATATATAGGTCATTCCATGTCAAATCGATTAATAGTTGGAATCGACCCTTTTCAATTTCGATGAAATTTGGTCAGAAGTTTTCATTTATCATAAACCGAAGTTCTACCAGAGAAAAAAAATTGAAAAATTTTATTTTGAAAGTTATGCAAAATTTAAAATATCACCATTTTTGCAATTTTTCAAGATTATTTTTTAAATATCTTGAAAACTATTATAGTTACGAAAAAATCGTTCTGAGTTCGTTTTAAAGAATATACTTGGGATTACAAAAAAAAATATCCCGAAGAAAAACTTTGAAAAACGATGAATTTGGAGAATTTTGAATTTTCAAAAATCGTGAAAATCCACGATCAACATTAAAATTTTGGTTCAATTTTTTTTAATACAATATCTTGTACTGATCTAAAAAAATCCTGAATTTTTCAGAAAGGTCATTTTTGAAAAAAAATGTGAATTTTTGAATTTTTGTAAACAAATTCATGTTTTTGAAGAAAAAAAACCTAAGGATCCTTCTGGCTATTTGTCACGCATCCTCTCTCTCTCTCTCCCTCTCTCTCTCTCTCTCTCTCTCTCTCTCTCTCTCTCCCTTTCTGACTCTTCCGGCTGTACCTTAAATATTTATTCCTCCGAGCAGCTCTCTCACTCTCTCGTTGTTAATCTTGCGGGACGTAAAGCAAAACAGGAGCAGAGAACGAGCACATTCTTGCAGAATTTTTTTCGCCCCAATGTGCCATCTCGAAAGGTGCGTCATTAATAATCGGAATTACCTCTCTCTTGGTAGATTGCGTTTCGCGTTATTCCTTTTGCTTCCGCCAGTCGCCTTCTTCACATCTCTTCGGATTTTGTTCATGATTTTTTAAAACATCAATGAACAAATACGATAAGATATTTTTTTCTCGATCACCGTTTCGGATTGAAATGATTTGTTAACATATTTTTCAATTAAAAAAATCAAAATCCATCATCATAAAAAATAATATAAAAATAATCCATTCATCATTAATAAATCATAATAAATATATATTGAGGTTTTATTATCCGTTGAAAAAAACTATGGGCGATCGATTCATAGACAGTAATCTAGTCTGAAAATATTTGTGAGTTTTTTGAATTTGTTTTTGAATTGTTTATTTGCGATCAAAATTTCAATCCACGAAAAGATTCAAAGCATTGGTAATGTTTAACAGTTTCTCTTGTCCACGATTTATTTCAGTATTTTACATCATTTTTTTTTTGCAATGTTTTTTTCGGTAACAACGAAAAGCAATTTGAAAAATTGTCCACGTTAACGATTATTCTGGCTAAAAATGTTCTGACACTAACTAAAATAATGTCAACTATAAAAACTCATTCTCAAACCAAAAAATAGGAACCATGATCCCAAAATTATAACGTAGGGGAACGTGGTGCTAGTTGTAACAGGGGTAAGTTGTAACACTCAATTTTGACCGGGAATTTAAAACATTTTGATTTAATTTTTTTGCTCAATGTGCTTCTTATAACTCGCAGAATAACGTGAACACCGCTAATACCCCGCGAGTCATCAAAATAAGAGGATATGCACACGAGCTCTATTTCGGCCAGGTTTCGCAAAAAAAATACTTACGAAAATTTTGATTTTGACTATAAAAATTAAATCTATGGTTTATTGTTTTTTCCTTGTTACATCGTAAATTGAACTGGCTTTCATTTGCTTTTTTAAAAATTATTCCAAAGTTTGTAGTTTTTGAGATATTTCATTAAGTAGACATAATGAGTTCATGGGGCAAGTTGTAACATGTCAGAACATGCCCCACGCGCGTGTATTTTTTTCTGCTCCCTACATGTATTTGTATAAATAATATTATTACAACTTGTAGCAACTTGTGATTACATGGTATTACAAATTATTTGCGGCTTTTTGTGCATTCTTTTATTCTTCTTTACTCTAATATTGTCCAGAAAAATATGCCAAGTTATTGTATTGTATTTTTTTAGCATGAGAGACTACCAAAGATTATAATCATCACAAGAATGAACCACGATGAATAATACAAGACTGTGAACCAATAAAAACGTGTTCTTTCTTATAAATGTTGCCAGTCTTTTCATTGTTACAACTTGCCCCGAGCCTTTTACAACTAGCCCCAGACATGGGGTAAGTTGTACCAGCTCCAATTTTTTTCAAAAAACGTCTGGTGTAAAAGATGGGTAAAGATTAACAATTATTTTTCGATTGAAATTAGTGCTCAGATATATACTTTACAAACCCTCTTACTCACAATCTTAAAAGCATACATATTTTAGGTGTTACAGGCCTTTTTCCAAAAACTGTTACAACTAGCCCCACGCTCCCCTAAGTGGAAAAATTGATTATTTCAATTACAAAATGGAATTTCAAAAATTTCAATAATGGTGAATACTCAAATCACTTACGCACGGATACACGTTTTTCAAGAAACATGCGAGGAGGAGGGGATCAATCTCAGACGTTTCTTTCGTCGGACCATGAAATGGCGGGAGTCGTAAAAGATGAACGGAGATGAGCATCTGGTGGAGTGAGCTGGAGAAAGAGAGGACGATGAGAAGTATTTTCGTGACATGAATGGCGCGGAAGGAATAAAGAGAATGACGAGAGAAAAAACGTCGTCTCTGACATGCCCTCGAAGAATTTCAATAACTATTCTTCTCCTCTCATTCTTTCTTGTCAACTGGGTCGGAAGATACACTGCCGTCCAAAAGTTTGGAAACATCGGTCACCTCGTTTCCGTACCGCACAAAAAGTTTCACTGCTGTTTTAAAAATGAAGATATTTCAATTCAACAAGCGGCGTTTCGATGGGGACATATTCAGCTTCATTTCGCTTCTGCCAAAAAAAAATTTCGGTTTTTTTTTTAACCCGGTGCGCCCTTTGAAATATATTTTTTTGTTACTGTTTTTCGCATGAAAACCTTGAAGGGGGGAATGAAGCTTCAATTTCGTTTTTTAAAAAGTTTCGTATGATTTTTTTTCGCGAAAATATTCAATTTTTCACAAAAAGCGACCATATTTATTAAATGTAGCGTAACTATAAAACTACTGGGTCTTTGTGAAATCAGTAAGAAGGTACAAAGTTGCATATAATTATTTTGGTTTACATAAAAATATTTTCAGCTTTTTTTCGAAATTTTTTTCTGTCATTGAGATATTTTTTTATCTTAAATAGTCTCTTACCTCATATACACGGCTTTTTCATCGAAAAACCTCATCTACATGGCTTTTATCAGAAAACCCGTGCAGATGAGGGAAGAGACCCGATTGGTTAAGGTAAAAAAATATCTCGTTGGGAAAAATTTTGGAAAAAAAACTTTGAAAAAAAATTCTGAAAAAATTTCATTAAATCCAGAATGGTTGTATGCAATTTTCACCTTCTTAGTGATTTTACGAAAACCCAGTAGTTTTGAAGTTACGCTTCATTTTATAAATACGATCGTTTTTTTACGAAAATCTGAATATTTTTGCGAAAAAAAAAATCGTAGGAAACTTTTTAAAAAACGAAATTGAAGCTTATACTCCCCTCAAACAAATTTCGAATTGTTCGTAATAACAAGAGAAAATCAGTAAAAAATTTTGAAACGAGGCCATTTTGACACCTATTTTCCGAGGCAGAGTTGTAAAGTCCTTTTTTTAATTGATCAAACTTGTGAAAAAAGCATTTAACCTCGCCAAAATGACTTTTTCAGGTGATCCATATTTACTTCCAAATTTTTCATAACTGCATTCCATTTTTGTATAAGTCTCGAAAATTTTTCTAATAAAATGTGATATAAAGTAGTGGAAACGCGAAAAAATCACCAAAGACTCAAATTCACGAGGAAACGACGATGAACAAAATGGCTCACTTTTTTCGATATTACGCTGCTCGTGCATAGTCGTAAAAATTCCCGAGTGTCTTCGCGTCGCTTTTCCCTCTCATAATATCTGACAGTAAAGGGAAACAAGAATTTCTGCAACGTCATTCTGACAGATTTATTTTCTTTTAATATCTTACTATTCCTTCGAAGAATTCCTTTTTCATGTCTTATTTTTACGTCAGAAACAGCCGAATAATTATATACTCACTTCAACGTGTTGTACGAGGCAAAGTAAATTATTTATAAATATTGTGAGGGACAAATAATTTTATTGAAGCGACAGATTTTATTTTTCGTTCCTGAGGTTTGGCAACTTACAACAAAATTTTTTATAGTTCAACGTTTAACATTTGGGCTTACAAAAATTCATGCGAATTATTAAAATTTTGTTTACGTTTTGCACAAAAATTGCCACAATATGAATTTTTCTCAATTCTGAACGAAATTCTGAACGAACGAAAGAACAAATATCGAGAAATCAGTGTTCAGTTTTAATTCTATTAAAAAAAAACATTCAGTTTTCCATGCAACATTTATTGCATGTTTTTTTATTCATTTAAAATTCTCAAATATTTTTTCGAAGAGGAAAAACATTTCTCAGTAGATTCTACCGTCATAGTGAAAGCTTTCAGAAAATTCTCAATTTAATTAATTAATTTTTTTCCAGATGTTTAAAATAAATTTTTTTTAAATCATTCCAAATCAAAGTCTCAATGTTTGCAAAAGTATAATGAAAGTCATTTTCAGGGTAGGAAAGAAATGTCCTTTCAATGTACTCGAAAAAATTTCGCCTATATCTCGGTATGTTCCAAAGTGCGGTAATGATTTTCGGACTATTGAGACTATTTTTATTATTTTACAATATGGGGAATAAGGGGAAAAAAGCGCATCCCTGTCATCTGTCAAAAAAATCGTCAATCGACGAATCAATCTACGTAACCAAAATCGTTCCAGCTGACGGATTCTAGAAAACCGATGGAAATGTATAATCATGAACCAGGTACGTTGGGGCACATTTATAGTATATGGGGTATTCCATATCAAATCGATCGATTTTAAACCCGACCCCTTTTGATTTGACTGAAATTTTGTTTTCCTTTTCTACCGAATTAAAAACATTTTTCAGGAAATTTTCTAATTTTTTATCCAACCCAAAAGAAAAAGTGTTTTTTTTCATGACTATAACTTCTTCAAAAATTGACTAATTGGGACGTTTTATTGTTGAAAATTTTCTCTTTTGAATGTACTTTCCGAAAAAAACACAAAAAATTTTAAGATATTAAAATCTATGAAATTTTTCACTTTTTCGAGAAAAATCATCTTTTGATCGAAAGTCGCCATTTTTTAGTTTTTTTTGTTCACTTAAATAATACTTTGATCAATTCCGGAAAAAATGCCGCCCAACCTGGAATGGCATTCCGTTTCCTTCTATTTTTTAACGATTGAGAATTTTTTTTTCTCTATTCGGCTTATTTCACAAAGTACCACTCTGGAAATTTTTGAGGATTTATAAAGGACCTCGGAATTAAAAAAATTGAGAAGAAATAAAAAATTGAAAGTGGTAATCGCCAAAAGTATTTTTTGAGTAAAAACAAAATTAAAAATGACGAACTTCGATAAAAAGATGATTTTTTTCGAAAAAGTGCAAAATTTCATACATTGAGAAAAAAAAAGTTTGAATGAACAAAATCTGCAGTCAAATACGTCAACTAGGTATTTAGTTAGTACAATTCAACATTTTTTTGCCTGAATAATATTCTAGTCAACCGAAGCGCAGTATTGTTAAAAAAACTGATTATTTAGTTAGACCAAATAAATATATATCTAGTTGAACGTATTTGACTGCAGATTTGTTCATTCAAACATTTTTTTTCTCCGTGTAAATTTTAATATCTTAAAATTTTTTTTTATTTTTTTTCGGAAAGTACATTCAAAAACCAAAATTTAAAAAAAACGTCCCAATTAGTCAATTGTTGAAGATGTTATACTCATTAAAAAAAAAGCTCTTTCTTTTGAGATGGATAAGCAAATTTGAAAATTCCCTGAAAAATGTTTTTAATTGGGTAGGAAAGGAAAATAAAATTTTAGCCAAATCGAAAGGGGTCGGGTTTAAAAGTGGTCGATTTGATACGGAATACCCCATAAATGTATGTGTATGGAATCGTGATTGAATTTCCAATCAAGCAGTCAGGGTTTCACACACACACACACACACACACACACACACACACACACACACACACACACACACACACACACACACACACACACACCACGCGAGCGCGCGCGCGCGCGCGCGCGCGCGCACACACACACCACGCGAGCGCGCGCGCGCGCGCGCGCGCGCGCACACACACACACACACACACACACACACACACACACACACACACACACACACACACTCGAGTGTCGTAATTCCATGCACGAATATCCGGCTGCGTGAATCCACATTATTCGAGATTTTTTAAATTGATTTTTCTTCTTTGTCCATAGGTTGTTGTAACTCGAGAGTATCGAAACGAGAGAATCGGTAAAATTAAATAAACATTGATGCGCATGTACCGAACGAAAACGTTACGGGAAAAAGAGAAACAGTGAAAACGAGATGAAACGAAAAAAAAAAAATATTACGAATTCTCTACTGGAAAATGATCGTTTTATTTAAACTACTTTTTTTAAACTGCTACCCAGAACATATCGAGACTGAAAGGATTCCAAGTCTGTTTCAAAGTATGCCCTTCAAAACGCAAACAAGATTTTGTACCTTCTCTATAAATGGATTCAAGGCATCATTGTATTTTGTCGACCGAAAAATTAACCCTGTTTCAGGAATGTTTTTTAATATGAAAAATACAGGAATTAACTCAAACTTTTTATCATTTAATAATTTTTTTAAATAATAATTTATAATTTCTGGGTTTCGAAATAATTAAAGTTGTACATTCATTAAATGACGTGAAAAAAAAAATTGCTATAAAAATAGCTCCTCTAAAAAAAACAACCCATGGAAGGTCAACACAGTCGCCATTTTGAGATATATCGCCATGAAAAAGTAATTTTTGATTGCCAATTAGATGTATAAAACACCTTTTTTGTAAATCGGATTTTTTTCTGTTTAAAAAAAAAATCACGACATATGCCCTTAAGCATGGAGTTCCGAGCAGTCCTAAATCCTTAAGCAGCAAATAAACATCATAATCATTTTTATATGAAGTATTTTATTATTTTTCTACAAAAAATAACAATTTTACATGGGGAAAATACTTTGAGGCCAAAATTTACGTAATTTCAGCTCTATCAAAGCTAAAATTTATATAATTAAATTGAATAAAAATTATAAGTAAAATTCATCAGGAGCTAAAATTCTCTATCTAGAGCTCTATCAAAATCTATTGATTTTGATAGCGTAGGCTCAATCAATGTCGTTTCGGATGTCGAAGAGAGTCAAAGGAAGAACGAGATATTGCAAACGCAATTTCAGAGACTTTTCTCGAAACCGAAAAGTGTCTTACGACGAATGCTCGCCGCTTTGTCTTCCGTCGAATGTGTGTGCCCGACTTAAATCCGAGTGGAGTAAGAATCATGTACGGACATACATGTATATGGACTTTCTGAGAAAATTGCTATTGACTCGCTTTGAGGGAGAACATCACTGCCATAAAATACTGGGCAATGTTGCAGTGTATTTTAAAACTCGTATAGCAACCTTGTTGTGTTTTATCGACTGTTGCCAATAGTGCTTTGACTTGAGAAGAAGCAGCGTATCTAATATTTACGTGTGGGCCAACATTTGAAGTACAATGGATGAGCGGGGTATGTGCCAGGCAGTTATAAGATGGGGTGGACCCAGAAAAAAGATCCAGTACATTTAACTAAATCCTAGTCAAGCCAAATAAATTTTTTTAGTTGTAGGACGGCCTAATTCAACTCTATTCATGTCAACGAATTTTTTTTTTTTTTTTTTGAATGACCTACTAGGAAAATATACTGCGATCTAATAAATTTTTATTTAATATTGATAAATATTATTTCAAACTGAACAAATATGTATTCAAATGAAATAATTTTTTTTTTAATATTTACACAATACATATTTTTTAACATTTCAATCTTTGAATATATAGCTACACATATGGAGTCTACAATTTCGTTGAGCTTCGTATTTTCTTTAACAGAAAGAAAAAGAAAAAAGACCCTTTTTTATGGGAATCGTTATCGAGGATTCGACCATCTTGCGTTTTGCGGCAATGTTCAATGTATTAGAGATCCATACTGAAAAACAAGGATATCAAACATGGACGAGCTTGGAAAGGATATAGGCGTCGAGAGGCAGGTTCGCTTGTGCGAGAGGTAGCCATCTGGTGGATTTTTGGGGTACTGACAAATCTGCAGATATGATCGTATGAGATTAGGGGTGAATCGGAATTTATTAACAACGAATAGCATTTTTCTTCAACGCCTGTTTCTCGATGACAGGGAATTCAAGTAAATAAATATAGTGGAAGTAAATATCGCCCAAAATTGGATGGAAAGAAAATTTTCTTTAAAGTAACTAAAAAATAATCAAATAAACGATTATAGTACCTACGACTAGATCTTTTTTCTGAGTGTGGATGAACCACCCTCCGTGGCTAGAGCGATGCATCATCCGGCATCAAGATCGATCGCCACAGGATAGAGGCTTTTGTTAATTCCGACACTTATGGGAATTCTTTTTTTCATCATATACACTCTCGTCCAAAAGTTTGGACACACTCGCCCTGATTCGGCGCCGCGCAAAAAGATTCACTGCTCTTTTAAAAATGAAGATATTTCAATTCAACAAGCGGCGTTTCAAAGAGGATATATTCAGTTTCATTTCGCTTTTTTCAAAAAAAAATTTTGATTTTTTTAGAACACGGCACGTCCTTTGAAACATGGTCATTTTTCGGCTTTTTTTCGGCGTTTAAAATTTGGCGCACGACTCTTGAAATTTTTTAAACTGTTTTTCACATTAAAAACTTGTAGAGGGGAGTATAAGCTTCAATTTCGTTTTTGAGAAAGTTTCGTACAATTTTTTTTTGCAAAAATATTCAATTTTTCGCAAAAAACGACCATATTTATAAAATGTAGCGTAACTCTAAAAGTACTGGGTTTTCGTGAAATCACTAGAAGAGTAAAAACTTGCATATAATTATTCTGGATTCAATAAAAAAAAATCAGATTTTTTTTCGAAATTTTGTCCTGTCAATTTTTGAGAGAAAAATTGTTGAAAAAAAAATTCTGTCAACATTTCATTGTATCCAAAATCATTGTATGCAACTATTTACCCTCCTAGTAATAATTAAGAATAATAAATTATGGCTAATTGTGGCTAACAAAGGTAAAATTTTTTTTTTATGATGGCTAATTTACCGTCAAATACCGGTACTCTGGTGTAGTGGCTAGCGTGCTCGCCTCTGAACCAGAGCATCGGGAGGTCCTGGGTTCGATTCCCTGTGCCGTAGTTTCGTCGAGAAAATAAAAATATGGGCGTGACAAGCTCCAGATATATATATGTGGCATACACAAGTACTCGTACAGGTGTAAGTCACATGTATATAGCTGTAGTCCATGTTTACAATTTCTCGACGAAACGTGACGTAGCTCCGGCATCGGAAAGCGAACTCAGGACCGGCTATAGTGACACAGGTTTTCCGCAGTTTCCCTGTGTCTATGGAAATTAATTTCCATAGCAAATGCGCTATAGAGGGGGAAGTCGGATGCGGCCGCATGGGGATCTGGTTACTGATCCGGACCAGATCCTCAGGGGGGACTGGCTACTGACCCGGGCCGACCCTGTAATAGGCGAAAGCCTCTAAACGGGGGGAAATGCACAATAAAAAAAAAAAAAAAAAAATAATTTACCGTCAAATAGTTTTTCTTCAATGAAAATGTTCTTCCTCGTTTTTTTAAGCAAAATTTAATTAATATCTGTCTAATATGCAACCTTGAAAGTCCCCTGTAATGAAATTTAATAATAAAGGATAAAAGGTCCTGTTACCTCCTGACTGTAGCATCGATATTAGATAGACTTGATGGATCGGAGTCGGGAGCCATCAAGTACGGATGAAAAAACCTCTTGGGTTTCTAGACTCGGTGCTTCTCTATTTTCCCTTGGCATTGAATGTATACCGAAATCCACGGTGGTGTTATTATTATATACCTTCTTCGTCGTGAATGCGAAAAGTAGAGAAAACGCGAGTGTGCCCGGAGCTCTTTCGTCGAACACAGGTACGTGGGTATGTTCATGTATACATGATACTAAAATGTTGGCGGAGAAGACGTATTGTTCTGTTTTCCGAGCGAAGCTAATGGAGCCTCGAGCTGTCGGAGCGAGTTATGTCTTTCCAGAGATGCATTATATACCTCCATTACATTTTCTCAGATATTTTCTTTTATTATAATCATAGCGAGAGAGATCCATGATGCAAACATCCCTCAGCTTTTCATATACGACCGCCATCTTCGTGTGGCATAATACACCATTTGGTACCATCGTCTATTTCTTGTGCATTATACATAAAACTGTGCAAACGAGTTCGCCCTCGAATGAATTAGAATAAATCACGACAATTTTTTATTTCTCCGGCCGTTTGTTGTTCTCGAGACTCGTTTATACCGTAATGGCTTGTGATTTTTCTTAATGCTTTGAGGAGAGAAAAAGAGAGGGATGGATTGCGGCAGAAAGTTTCTGTTTTCTAAGCATTTCAGTTTGGGCCCTCCCCTGGCGATAATAACAAGCCTAACGACAAATAACAAGTCTCCCAGTAAACAATTCTTCGGTGACAACTCTGCCATAAAATCTGCCACTTGACAGCTCTCAAATTTTGCAAGCTTACCAGTTTACCCCGGATTGTCAGTTCGGCCGGTAACTTACCGACGTTCGTGCGAGCCTGAATGAAATGACACACTCACCACGAAGTCGATAAGTAGGGTATCGCAAGATCAGAGGCTCGGATATTATTTGAGAGAGTTATTTGGTCGAGATTTCTTCTAGTAGGCCTGTTAAGGTATTATTATTATTAATTTTTAAAAATAACAAAATAAAATGCTATCGTTTTGAAATTTTTACATGTTGTTGTTTGTATCTTGAAGAGTAAAAATAAACTTTTGTTTACTTAATTTTACATAAATTTATGATTTTGTACGTCAAAGTGGAGTCCTCGAAAGAAGGTGACTTGTTTCGGGTAGAACACAACCTTCGTAGTCATCTGAAATAAAAAAACCAAAGAGATTGTTGTTTTGTAGGCTTAATTCTAGGTCTATAATCTATAGTATGCATATTTTGAGAAAAAAAAACGAAATGGCGGACTTGGGAACAGAGAGGTCTTCGAAATCAATTTTTTCTAAAAAAATTGTTTTAAAAAATCCATTTATTATAAGAAAATTGAATGTTTTGAAGGTTAGGTATTTAGCTATGTGTGTCCAAAATAACGTGTAAAATTTTTAGCCAAATCGGTTGAATAGTTTTTAGTGTTTGATTGTGGTACAAATGTATTTCTGTTAGAGAAATAAATGGTGGACTGAACATGTGCCATTATACAACAATGGATCTAATTACTTCAAAGTCTTTTATAAATTTTAAACATCGATCCGGAAGAACTGATTTTTTAAAAATAATTGAAAGGGTTGAGGGATTTTGATCCTGGAAGCTTGGGCAACAGTCCAGTGTCTATCTAACCAGACCACTACTTGCTTCGCATGCTGATACCGTAGTCCATATAAGATACGATCCTATGTGGCAGGGGGAGGTTTACAACGTAACACAGGATAATGCGACAACCGTGTACTAAATGCTACGAACCGAATTGCAACCGCATAGCTGCGGTTTGCAACACTCGTGTGTGCACTTAATCGTCGTCATTGTCGTGGTACTCATAGATCGGGTTTACCAAAAGCCATACATACATATATAGTGCATTCAAGGCGCTATACGATACAGACCATAGTGGATAAAGTTCGGTCTGATAATGTCTGGAACAGAAAAAAACGTTAAGGGTGGCCATCGATCACGAACGCGGTAAGGTAGGTAGGTAGGTAGGTAGATAGGTAGGTAGGTAGATAGGTAAGTAGGTAGGTAGGTAGGTAGGTTGGTAGGTAGGTAGGTAGGCCGTAGTCCATTGTGATGACCGAAATTTCGACGTTTCTTCATTAATTTTTTGAAATGACAAAATAAAATGCGATCGTTTTGAAATTTTTACATGTTGTTACTTGTATCTTGAAGAGTAAATAAAAATTTTTGTTTACTTAATTTGACATCAATTTGTTTATGATTTTGTACGTCAAAAAGGAGTCCTCGGAAAAAGGTGACTTGTTTCGGAGATTTTTGAAAATTAAAAATTCTCTAAATTCATCATTTTTCAAAATTTTTTTTCGGAATATATATATTTTTTTTTCGTAGCCACAAGTATACTCTCCAAAACGAACCTGGGACGATTTTTTCGCAACTATAATAGTTTTCGAGATATTTAAAAAATAAACTTGAAAGATTAAAAAATGGTGAAATTTTGAATCTTGCATAACTCTCGAAAAAAAATTATTAAATTTTTTCCTTTGGTAGAACTTCGTTTTATTAAAAACGAAAACTTTTAACCAAATTTCATCGAAATTGAAAGGGGGCGATTTCAAACTCTTGGTCGTTTTGGCATGAAATGACCCACTAGCATCACAAAATTTTTCATTTAATACGTCAAATGATGGACCATTGATCAAATTTACACTTATTCAACGAACATTTATATTTATGTTAAAAAATCGGCATTTTGACGTTGACTCGACCCCCTTAAGTAAATCGGAAATCCTCACAGTTGGCAAGGAAACGGTAAATTCGAATTTTTTTATGGAGGGTGTGAGTTTTCGCAAATGTGCAAAATGTTATCGGACACGCCTTTAAATTTTGTACGTGAAAACTGCATTTTTTATTTTCGAGAAAATTTAAAACCACCTGTCTCTCCTTAAAAATAACGGCGAGCTTGCACTTCTGACTCTTTTTACAGTTATGCAAATTAACGAAACAATTTTATATTCACCTGAAGCAATTTCACCGCGCTCATTTTTTTATTTTACTCTTTTTATTTTACTCTTAAAAAATATTCTGGTTCGACGCAATTCGGGACACGCATTAAAATATTCAAAAATTCGTAGAAGACGCTATCTATCATTATTTAAACATGATATTACGATAAACATACCCACGTGGACGCCATTTTTTTCGTCGCTAAAGTCACGAGTCACGAGGCGGAAAAAAATGAGTGTGGTGTTGATGAGGATAAAAAATAACTCTCCAGGGTTTTTCATCACATATTATAAAAAATAACTCTTATCAAGTACGTCAAACAGTAGTTGATACAAGTGGCTCAACATTTGTATTCATATCGATATCGATATCCAACTAGACGTAGTTTCTGAGATGATGCACGTATTCTAACCTTGACAAAAAAATGTATGAGGAAAATCGATTGGTTTATCTGAACTTTTAACCAAAAGTTTTTAAGGCGTAAAAAGTCGATTTTTTTTACATCTATTGAGTTTTCTTCAGCATTAAAGTTTTGAGCTTCGATTTAAAAAATGTACAATGATGCAGGAACATTCTTTATCAAAATGACTCGCATCAGTGGTCGATGCGATGGTTTCATACCTTTCATATCACTGGTGAAATGAGGATTATTTTTTTTAAGTCAAAGCTTGTCCTTTCACTCTCAAAAAATAAAAAAACATTTTTTCGTATTTACGAAACCTCCTTTATGAGGAAATGTTAGCAAATTTTGGTAAATGTTAGCTTTCACAGTTTTGACTTCCTCATAGAGGAAGCTTTGTCAATACGGAAAAATACTCTGGAAACAATGTGCAAATTACCGATTTGCAACTTTTTCTTACTAGCTCTGGTTATCGGTGTAATAAAACTGCAGCTTTGTATCGTACAATTTTCGATCAAGCTTTTTTTAGAAAATTTCAAAATTCCATGAAATTTGCACGGTTCAAGCGATTTTGGCAAAATTGAATATCAAGTAACTTTGTCCATTAAACTACCATTATAGAAATTTTGAGCCTGATATAACAAAATATGTGCAAGCTAGAGCGATCATGCGCTTTCCCAAAAAATAAAAAATTTTGTAAATCACGAACCCCTTGAGCAATTTTCGCGAAATTCAATACCAACAATATTTTTCACTCAAACTATCGGTATAATTTTTTTTAAACCGATATCGCAGAATTTGCGGACGCTAGAGCGATCAAGCTTTTTCTTTGAAAATTTCAACATCGCATAAAATTTGCACGGCTCAAGCGATTTTTGCAAAATTGAATACCAAGTAACTTCTTCCATTAAACTACCATTATACAAATTTTAAGCGTGGTATCTGGTGGTATCACGCGCTTTTTGCTAAAAATTCAAAATTTTATAAATCACGAACCCCTTGAGCGATTTTCGCGAAATTCAATAGCAATAATCTTTAACACTCAAACTATCTACATAATATTTTTTAACCCGATATCGCAACATTTGCGGATGCTAGAGCAACCACGCCTTTTTTTTGAAAATTTAAAAGTCGCATAAAATTCGCCCACGTCAATGAATTTTTGCAAAATTCATGACAAACAAAGGGGCTGTGTGCTCAGCTTATGTGCAAAATTTCGGCTCGCTACTCCAATGTGGTCTTGAGATATAGATGTTCGAATTTTTCGAGGCAGCGAGACACACACACACACACACATACATCTGGAAATTAAAAAAAAATATGATTTCTCGATGTTTTCGGACATTTTGAACATACTGACATAAAAATCTCGAAGCATAAAATTATCACGAAAACAAAGCTTCCTTTGTGAGGAAGCAAAATCGTACTAATTAATTAGAATAAAATGGTAATCGGCTTAATTAATTAGTCGTATTTTTAAAAACAAACCCGAGCATTTTTTCGAAACTTTAGTCTCGATTCTTTTAAATAACATCCAATTACTTATTAGCAAGAAAAAAAGATTGCAAAAGTTTTTTTTCCCTTGCCGGGAAGCTCACTCGGTGACAAGGATAAAATGTGTTTTCAACCAATAACCAAAAAATTCCTCTACATGTTCACTAATACTGAATTCCATTTAGAGTGCGTAGATTGCGCGGTAAATTGACACAGGTGTCCCAAAAACTTGCTTCCATTCCGCTAAATTTGCATTTTTCCGCGTTCTAGAGGGTGTATAAAAGCCTCCTCCAATCGTCATCTATTTATCAGTTTCACGATAAGTGGTAACCAGCAATCATGTCGAAAGTCATACTTCTCGTTTTTGTGGTTTTTTTCGCCGCAGTAAGTATTGAAAAAGATATTTTCGTCAGCTAAGAAATTGAGAAAATTTAAATCTAAAAAATTCGTCATGAGATAAACCCTTAAGTTTCTGATAATATCAAAAATTTTCTCGCCTCTGAATAAAGCTTTACTCATTTTGATGTCATATCCCATTTTAACAAATTGATCCAACAATATGAATATCTTTTAAATGCTATATAAATTGTAATAATAGAAATTTATAGTTATATGAACGAGTCATTCCATGTCAAATCGACTAATAGTTGGAATCAACTCCTTTCAATTTCGAGGAAATTTGGTCGGAAGTTTTCTTTTATCATAAAACGAACTTCTACCTAAGGATAAGAATTAAAAAATTTGTTTCCAACGTTATGCAAAATTCAAAATTTCACCATTTTTTCAAGTTTATTTTTTAAATATCTCGAAAACTATTATAGTTACGAAACAATCGTTCTGGGTTCGTTTTGAAGAGTATACTTGGGGCTACGGAAAAAAAATTTGAAAATTGATGAATTTTGAGAATTGAATTGAACCAAAAATGTAATGTGTAACTTGGATTTTCACGATTTTTAAAAATTCAAAATTCTCCAAATTCATCATTTTTCAAAAAAAAAATTCGGAATATTTTTTTTTCATAGCCCCAAGTTCTTTAAGCTCTTTAAGACGAATTCAAAACGATTTTTCGTAACTATAATAATTTCCGAGATATTTAAAAAATAAACGTGAAAGATTTATTTAAAAAATAAACTTGAAACATTTTGAATTTTAGATAACTTTTGAAAAAAAAATTTTAATTTTTTTCCTTTCGTATAACTTCGTTTTGTTAATAACGAAAACTTCTGACCAAATTTCATCGAAATTGGAAGGTGTCGATTCTAACTCTTGGTCGGATTTGACATGGAAGGACCTATATATATGAACCTTTCGAAAAAGGGGCTGGAAAATCATTCAAGTCGTAATTCAAAAATTCACATAATTCAAATACAATTAACAAAATTGTAAACCTTTGCGATGTACTTGAACGATGCAATTGGCAACATGATAAATGACGAGAGTTGCCGAAAGATCATCGAATTTACATTAACCCTAAAAAACATCCTTGACTACTTTGTCGGAAGCAACGCTTTGATGGATCGATTTGTCAAAATCAAGTGACAGCCTTTCAGTAAAAACATAATTACAAGATTTAGCGTTGTACGGAATCGATAGAAAAATTCGATACCAACCTCTGCCCTCATCCTCGTGACATTTTAACCTTCATTGTTGTCGGTATTAGAAAATTGTATTGAAATTCATTATATTTTTCGTTAATAAAATTCATTTAAGTTTTGAGGATGAAAAAATGTTACCCGCTTAATTTTTTTCTTTATAACTTCCAGACAAATGGGCAAATACTGGGTGAGATTTTCCAGGCAATTCATAATGGAGCGCAGGAAGGAGTGAAGTTGGTACGGGGAATATGCAATGATGCAGCTCGGCGAAGAATCGAAGTTGAAAAATCCTTGATCCAAGCAAAATACGATTTCTTAACATCTTTGAGAGGAATGATCGGTCAGAATTATCAGAAAACCTACACTGACCTGTACAATGTGGCATTGAAAGAAGTCGCGGAAACTAAGAAACAGGTAAGACGGTGTATATTTTGAAGGGATTCGCGCAAATGTGAATAAAACTTCGACATGGATTCCAAAAATTTATATACATAAGAGACATTTTTCATTCAAGCTAGTCGACGTTCAATTCCGATTTTATTGCTGATTTACTTTACGTTTTGACTATCGCCCGAAAGCATTTTGATGTTTTCAAAGATTTCTTCCATTAGCTGACAATTCTTATTTTTAGTAACAAATTTTCGCCCTAATTTTGAAATCTTACGATTAGTGGGATTCTGATGTCACACTGAGAGAAAAAATTACTAGAACCAATGAAATGAAGTTTTGAAGGCAAAAAATCATTTTTTTCATTATTTGCCAAAACATATTAGATTGGTTCCCTTATATATTTACTTGGTTAATTTTTTTCGGTCAATTCCATTGATTTCTGTTTCAATAAACGAATTTACTTGAATCTAACAATATATCATCAATTATATGTAATATGTTTTATGAATCGAGAACACATTTTATCATTCAAAACATGGATGTCTTATAATACAGAAAGCACTGAGAAAAAAAAATTTGTTGAATCAACAAAATAATTAGTCCAATAAACAGAAAAAATGATTGATTCAATCAAATGCGTGTTTATTAATTGTTGCTAAACATTTTATAAAAAATATATAGCCCTTGTCAAATAACTTAATATGCATAGTTTAGTGACCCCAAAAAGAAATAAATAGAGAAAAAAAGACAAATCTGCGCCAATTCTCCGATCTAATTTCT
Organism: Alloplasta piceator; assembly: GCA_946863875.1. Taxonomy (NCBI): domain Eukaryota; kingdom Metazoa; phylum Arthropoda; class Insecta; order Hymenoptera; family Ichneumonidae; genus Alloplasta; species Alloplasta piceator. Next base: position 5,315,536 of record OX333076.1, on the reverse strand, counting down.
CTGTCTGACCGAGATTCGAACCCGCGACCCTACCTACCATCATACCTATCCTACCTAACTACCTAACACGCTACCTATTACGCTAACGACTACTACTATGCGCTTGAAAAAAGTTACGAGTTATGAAGATTCGAATATAAGAAAACATTTAAAAAACCAGTTTTTCAATTTTTAACAATTTTATGTATACTATTAAAGTATACTATAGAAATGATAGTTCTTTGCTTGAAGGAAATAAAAATTAATCATTCCAAAAAAATATTCTATTGGAATAAAATGATGTGTTGTTTATTTTACTACAGCTTCTTTTCAAATAATCACAATCAATTTTATATCTAATAAATATTGAAAATACTACAGAAATATTTTTAGAAGTAAAATAATGATGCATTTATTGCAAAGAAATAATTTTGTTCGAAAAAAATAATTTAATATTGATGTCGTTTTTTAGATTCAAATAATCTCATGTTTATGATGCAATAAATCTAATTAATCCAATGAATGCAAATTTATTAAAATCTATTTAAATAAAGATATTTTTGGAAGTAAAATAATGATGAATTTATTGCAAAAAAATAATTTTGTTCGAAAAAAATAATTTCGTATTGAAGTCGGTTTTTAGATTCAAATAATCATCATTTTAGATTCAAATAATCTAATGTTTATGATGCGATAAATGTAATTAATCTAATGAATACAAATTCAATAAAATCTATTTAAATAAAAATATTTTTTGAAGTAAAATAATAATGATTAATGACTGTATTGCAAGAAAATAATTTTTTCGAAAAAAATAATTTTGTATTGAATTCGTTTTTTAGATTCAAATAATCTCATGTTTATGCATGTCATGCATTTAATTGTAACTATTAAATAAGAGTTTAATATAATGGAGTAATAGATTCGTGAAAATATTTTTTTAAATGAAGAGTGATTTTCTTGGTTCAACAAATAAATAATCGAATTAATACTTTCATTTAATAAATAAATTCATGTTCTCAAATTCAGTAATTTTTTCTCTCAGTGCAGACAACTTGGGACTTAATCGTGGGTTGAGATGACACGATTTGGGATGAAATTTGAAAAGTTTCTAAGGTTTCGAAAGGGTACTAATAATCTAGCAAAAAGTATCCTCGAGCAGTAAAATTTTTCATACAAATGACGGGACTCCAGCCTGTAAATTTTTAATGTTTGAAAAATCCAAATTGAATACCCAGGCTTACTTTTCAAACAGTCAATATGTCATCTGACACCCTGTTCAAGGAAATTTTCGGTGACTGAAATCGACACAAATTTTCAATAAAAAAAAAATATCCGAAAACTTTTACTCATTAAAAAAATTTGTAAGATCAGAATGTTTTTTGAAGTATGATTCGAACGTATAGGCTTGAACATTGATCAATTTAGCTTCGAATGGTGGATAAATACTTCGACATTGTGAAAACATTGCAATGAGTTTCAATAAATAAACGATGAATCTATTTTAATCCACAGGCAATAAAACAAGAGACGCGTTTGGACCGGACCCGCCCGGCTGACAGCCAATGCCTGAGAGATGCCCAATATTTAGTGGAAAATTTAGAATATGTTCGTTCGAATATTGAGCAGTGTCGAGATATCGCTGTTTCTGAAGATAATAAACGTATTCACAAAATAGATCAAGTGAAAGATCGGGCAATGGCGACATTGAACGCCCTCGAGGCTTCACTGAACGACAATACTTGCATTGCATCAATTCACGTAAGTACAAGTTCAAACAACTGCACATACCACACGCATAAATACTAGGGTGGTCCTTATTTAGCGCTCGGGCGAATTTTTTATGAGACTCCCCCCAAATCGACATCTAATAATTCAAAAATAATACCATAATTTTTTCAGATTTTCTAGACCTCTTCCGAAAAGAGGGTAGATTTGAACTACACGTGTTTCGGCCATATTCTCAGGATATATTTTATTATGGTACAATAATTTTAAAAAAAATCTGTAACCGCAAGATTTTAGTGTTCATTGGTGCTACTATTTTAGGAAAAATTCACATTATCATTCAGGTCAATCTAGACGAATTGCAATTCGTCTAGATTGACCCGTATTGGAATTTTAGACGAATTATAATTTGCCTAAATTAACCCGTATGATAATGTGAATTTTTCCTCAGAGAGCAGTACCAATGAACACTAAAATCGTGCAGTGAGTTATTTTTTTAAAAATTATTACACTTGGAATAAAATATAGCCTGAGAATATGGCCGAAATACGTGTATTTCACATTCAGAAATCTACCCTCTTCGTGGGAAAGGTTAGAGTCTGGATAAAAATCTGAAAAAAATTGGGGTGTTGTTTTTGAACTATTTGAAGTCGATTGGGGGGGGGGGGGGGGGGCGTCTGATAAAAAATTCGTCCGAGCCCTAAATAAGGACCACCCTGACACATACACACATATATGAAAAAACTGTTTAACACCCTTTCGTTGTTTTTTCATCATCAGACCAGACTGCGCGCATTCGGACAGACTTTGATATCGAGTGTGGAACTTACCGCAGCTTCGACAGAAATTAATGACGAGCACTTGATGGATAGCAATAAATTCTCCGACTGCATTAAGGAATATGGCTACAACGATTTCAAGAAATCTGCACCTTCGGAATTGATCTCCATCGAACAATGCATTGACAAAGAACTTAGTGGCGCGGGGAGCAGCGGGACGTAAAATTAGAGGGGTTGTCAACGTTTAACGCGGAGCTATCGGATCTTCTGAATTGAGAAAATCCTTCTTTAAAATCCCACAACCTCTCCGCAAGTCAACATTTGGAATGTGCGCATTGGAAATAACGATAATTAACATGCAAAAATACTAATTTTACGACCCCAAACGGATTCTCGTTGAAATCTACGAAATTTACTGTTTCATGGCAATTATTAGTTCTATCTTAAAGGAAAGATACACTCACGGTTCAGTGTGTGAGGAACTATGTATACATTTGAAAAAAAAAGATTAAATAAAAATTGAAATGAAATATGATGTTGATTAGTATGGGCGATGTTGATAGAAACCTAGAAACTCAATGCTTCACTATTTTGGATGGAGTAAACGTCACTCGCACAAATTTTGCTTCACTTAGCCAAGAATTGATCATTTTCATTATAGTCTCCTGTCCTATCGATGAATTTAGGGGGTGTTCTGGTCTAGAATTTTGAATTTTGACTTTTTCTTTTTGCATTTTCTCAAAGTTTCGACCTTCAAGAATATATCCTAGAGAGAAATTTTTTTTATTCCAATAATTTACGGATTCATAGCTATTTTAGTGACGCAACAACTCAAGTTATACTAAGACGATTTACTACACATTTTTTTGCAATTTCCAATTTCCAATTCTCAAAGCCTCCTACCAATTTTGCATCAAATTTGTTTTTTAAATCGTCTAAAAAAAATTAAAAATGCTGAAAAAAAGAATCGAAAAACTCCTTTTTCTGTTCAAAAAGCCGCCATTTTGTGAAACTTTTTTTTCCGTTTTCTCTGAGGTAGCAGCTGTAACACGACATTGTTATTAATTAAAGATCTTTTTTTTTTATTTTGTATTGGATGACTGGAAGGGTTGTAATCGTACGTCAGTCAGCACAACCCATTTTTTACCCCCAATTTTACCAGCTTTTAACTTATTTACTTTTCTTTTTTTTCTCGAAATTTTTTTCGTTTATCGTTCAAATATTGATAAATATGTTGTAAAAAAAGAATGGTAAAAATATTTTTTATTTTCTTCAATTGGACTCGACAATACGCTTAAAATGTATGACTCTAGATCAGAATACCGCCTTAATCCTGACACAACAACAACGACGGTGGACAATTATAAAATTATAAAAAAGTGCTTTTTCTGCAACTTTAGATCTAAAGTTGCAGAAAAAGCAATTATTCGTCAATATTATCATCATTTGATGGAGATGGATTTCAACGAATTGTAAATAAATAGTTTTATAATTTTTTGAAACAACGACTATCGATTTTATTGACGAAATTCTCAGAAAACCTAAAGTCAAAACCTGAATGTCCCAAAATAGCTGAAACTGATTTCTGAATGATGAAATTGATCAATAATTCGAAATCTATTGGTCAGAACTAGTTCAAACTCCACAGAAATATCGACTTTTTGTCGTAAAAATTTAATATGATTTTTTCAGATTAAAAAAAAAATGAGGTTTTTCGGTTATTCTTGATTTTCGAAAAAACGTAGTTTTACTATTGTGGCGTAATAAATGCACCAAATGAGGTTAATTTGTGCTCATTTTGAAGGGTTTCGAACACAGTTTCGATTTCTCGGGGTGAAATTCTCGAATTCCAAAATCCGGCGGAGTTATACACAAAAGCAAAAAAGTTGTTTTTCGAGTCGTTAGAAGTACGCAATTTTCAAAAAATCATAACTCGTACGAATAATGTTATTTTTGGCCAGCGATTTAACAGCAATGTTTTCTCATGATAGAGAATACAGGAAAATATCGAGAGTATGATTGGAGACATCGATTTTTTTGACCTGCTGGTTTGACGTGGAATCACTCATTGATAAATTCAAAAATTCGTCAGAGACGTGATCTCCAGTTATTTGAAAACGATAGTACGAGGTGAATACTCACACACACGTTCTCCAGTTTTCCAGTCACCGTTCTCCTGTTCTCCAGTCACCATCTCCCGTGCGTGAAAATTCTAGGGAAGCCCTGACTGAAGTCGAGACCTCGTCGGGCTTGAACGTGGATGCCCTGTCAGGAATTGCCCTTACACCACCAGGTTGGGCCCCGACAGGGCAATGCCGAGGTTGCCAGGCCTATTTACAATATGGCTGACCTAAGGCAACCCGTTGAGGACCTTGTCGGGCTTAAACGTGGATGCCTTGTCACGAATTGCCATAACACCGCCAGGTTGGGCCGTGACAGGGCCATGCCAAGGTTGCCAGGCTTACTTACAAAATGGCTGACCTAAGGCAACCCGTTGAGGACCTTGTCGGGCTTCGATCGGGCAACCCATATTTAAAGAAGTCGGTATAATTACAACAGAACCAAATCGGGCCCAAATAGGGCGAAAGTATCGGAGCCCTAATTATTTCAAACATGGCACTGACGAGGGAACCCTTTGAGGGCCTAATAGGGCTTCACGGGGAGTTAGTTCCGAAATTCACCATGAGATGTCGCATACGGCGTGCGTCCTCTCGCATACGGAATATGCAAATAGTATGCTTATATAGCCGAAGTGGAAGCACGGGTTGTATTCGACACTGCAGAGTCAGGCCTCTCAGGAAGTCATACCCGCAAGATTTCTACATAGAAATCCTCTGCTTTATACTATTTTTTTGTAAAAATTCTCTTGGAGAATTATTACCAATATAAAATAATTATTATTAATGATAATAATAATATTGTTATTATTATGAAATGATTCAATTTTACAACCTACACGTATAGCGATACTACGTGTACGTACTAGGGCCCTGATAGGGCTTGACCATGGGCTTGTCGTGGATTCGACATGGCAGACATGAGGCGGTTGTAAAGGCCCTCATTTGGCAACCTTCTAAGGCCCTTGTCGAAAAAGCGCGACCGTCTATTCAGGGGCCCTATTGGGCTTCCAGTCAAGGGCCCGAAGTAAGTTGGGGAAAACCGATCGGGGCCTAGTCGGGGCCTCAATTAAATTCACGCACGGGCTACGAGAAAAAAAAATGGTTGGTGTTGATGAGGATATAAAATAATACTCCTCGAATTTCTGCTACCCAATATACAATTTAATTCTTATCAAGTAAGTCAAACGGTAGTTGACGCAAGTGGCCGAACATTTGTTGTTTACATACCGACATCCACCTATCGTCTTTACGATTGGCTTTTGTAGGTATTCTAACCTTGATAAAAAATATATGGGAGAAACCGATTATTTTATCAACTCTGAAGTATGGACTGAAGGTTTTTCAGGATTAAAAACTTTAAATTATTTACTTTTTTTAAGCTTTATAAATATATGTTTGAGTAATTAATCGAAGGTTTTTTTTTGCCGATAAATATTTTTCATTTTATAAACAATTTATGTCAAGAATTTTCATCAAAAATCGAAAAAAAAATCTGAGAAGCCGCCATTTTGTTAAAAATAGATATTTTGCTTATGCCTTCGATTAAATACTAGATTGTACTTAATATTAACGAATTTTCTTATTTTGGATGATCTAATCCAATCATATTGTGCTCACCGAAAGCCTTTTTTAGAGGACTTTTTGAAGATCGGCTACAGCGTCTTCAAAAATCATTATTTTTTTAAAAGAAAGATTTCAAAGTAAAATTAAAAGTTACAAAAATATGTATATAAATTTGTACGTTAATAAATTAAAATGCCCAGAAAAAATTCTTGAAAAATCGCGTTTTTTCGACTTCGACTGTGTATAACCCCTTAATATTAATAATAATTTATGCAATAATAATAATAATAATAATATCAGCAATTCATTATTTTTGTGATGAATTTTCGATTTTTACTTTTGTTAATTATAATATTAATCTCATTTTCATGATTATTTAGGAGCAAGAAAAAAAAAAGTTGTTTTCGAGAATAGTCGTCGATTGTCTTTTTCGCTCTTGCTCGCTCGCACGCGTCACCATGGAATCAATTTTTCGGGATAAACACGCAGTATGCAGATTTTTTGGTCGCCGCGCCATGTGACTAAATCGCTTCAAGTGACATTTCATTTTTGTGTGTGTGTTTTTTTTCCTTTCGTATATGTATCGGTACATTTGTAATTATTGGTTTTCCCTCAATTTCCTATTAAATTTTGTATTCCGATTGATGCACGGGTTTTCAAAATTTATCGTGAGCTAATTCACAAACGCGTCTCGTGATGTGTCGTTTTCGTCTTGTGCAAAAAAAAAAAATTACACATTTATTCCTATATATATTTGTGAATTTACGAATTACTGAAAAATCCCTCTTCCTTCATCGTAGACACTGAGTTCAGCGCAAAGGTTAGTAAACAAATACCGATTTTTCGAAATTTCAATCAGCTCAATCCATACATTTTTTGGTTTTTATTTTCAGTCAATCATCAAATCTTCTGTAGACAATTAAGTATTAATTAAGATTTCAAAATAAAGGATGAATCAAAATAAAGGATGAAGGTCAACATAACCTCAAAAACTTTTTAACACATTTTTTTTGGAAATGACTTCGTGGAATACAAAATTGAGTTGTCTTCGAGAATTGAGTCGTTTTCAAGAACGATTTGGTGGAAATTTCAACTCTAACGCTCATGCATTCAGAATAGCTGAGGGGGAAGAAAGAGGCTTATCTTCTGGCCTTGATATAGATAGACTTCGATCTTTATTTGCCAACATTTTGTATTCACAGATGCGAGTGGATTCCATTGAAAAATGACGCATCTCTAAATTATGTCTTCGTTTTTTCAGGCCTCTAATGGAGACAAAAAAGACAAAGAATCCTCAAACTTTTCGTCTACGATTATATAAGTCAAAAGGCTTTATCTTAATAATTAAGTTGCATAAAGAAACAACAAACCAAATTTTTTTTTTAAACAAGCTTTTATTAGTTGTTAATAAAAAATAACTAAAAAGTTAAAAATAAAGCTATTCCGATTGGAAATAAAAGCGTGAATAAAATTCAAATAAAAGCGTGTTACACCCTTTTTTTTGTTGCCGTTAAAATGTAACACGCTTTTACTTGAAAACTTATTTCCAATCGGAATAGCTTTATTTTCAACTTTTTCGTTATTTTTTATTAACAACTAATAAAAGCTTGTTTGTAAATTTTTTTTTTCGTTTGTTTATTTTTTACTTTTTAGTATTTATGATGTTAAATAACTAGTTTAGTAATGTATATCTAGTTTCGCATAATTTTTTGCAAAAAAAATGTTTTCAGAAAATTTTTTGGAAAAAGACTGTTGCGCAAAATTTTCGTAGAGAAATGTTATAAATCAATTGCTTAAAACCATTTTGTAAACAAAATTTAGCAAAACAATTTTTTTGCAAACAATTTTGCGAGACATTTTTTTTTGCAAAAAATTATGCGAAACATTTTTTGTTGCAAAACAAATTTTTCAAGCAAATTTGTAATAAAAATTATGCGAAACAATTTTTTTTGCACAAAATTTGTAAATTTCTTGCGATAATATTGAATTCTCGTCCGATTTACATATGCATGACAAATTTTAACTCAATCGGAAACCGGGAAGTGGGTCAAATTTAACTTTCCAGATTTGATTACAGACAGACACCGAGACAGGTGAAACTAAATAAAAGCTTTTAATAAAAGCTTGTAAAAAATAGCGCGATTTTGTTAGTTTTCGAGTCTGTGCAGGAAACGTTGAAAATTTTGAGAAACGAGTACATTTTTCGTGTTCCCTGATCAATTTTTTTATTATACTTACATTTTGTCATTCATCTCTTTTTTGATTAATTTTTCAAAATTTTCCAAGTTATCCAGCGGAATAATCAAGTTACAAGGATGAATCTTAATACGCCATTCTTCAAGTTTATCGGAGGCGTTTTGATATTGAAAAAAAAAAAAATTTTTTTTTGATCATTTTTGACGATTGAATAAGAAAAAAACATTTTTTTGACATTCTCGAGTTTTTTTCGAATCTAGATAATTTTGAGAGAAGTACAACAAAAAATTTCGCAAAATTTCCACAATGGAGCACCGCCATTTGGCAGAGTATCAAAAATTTCTGAAGAGCAAAACGGGAAAACGCGACCAGGAAAAGTGGATTACAAAGTTCCGGAGATTTTTTTGGACTTTGGGTGGATGTTGATTTATTTTGAAAAAATTATATTATCGTTATCCAATGTCAATTTTTGGCATTTTAACGTGATGGAAAATAAAATCACATCAAAGATCTAAACGAGCAAATATTCACATAATGAGAAAGTGATGTGTAATTTATTTGTATTATGCTTCGCTGTGTTTAATTTTTGTCTGTGTGCTTCGTTCTGAATCTCATTCAACGAAGTTTCTCTGATATATCCAGAGTGGTGTGAATTTCAAGCGCGATCGCGTCGGAGAATTTGCTCCGTTCTCCCCGAGGCATTTCTTGCTCGTCGAAGGTAAAGAGAGAGAGAGAAGGAAAACCAGAAATTCAAGTAGTATAACATTGTATAGGGAGGCTGTAGCAACGGAGCCGAAGCGATGTGCGAGAGTATCGTTTCCGTTGAAAATGCTTCTCGCTCGATATGTCGAGTTCTAGCACCTCGCTGATTCTCCGAGCTTCCAGAGAGCGCAATTAGCTGATTGCACGAGAGTCAAAATCACTGTGACGTGCACTATATAAAGGGAAAATGTGAGAAGTCTCTCAGGTACATCGATCTACGGATTTGAAGAAAGGGTGGTATCGTTCGGGGTGGGTTAAATTGGCTAAAAGTTGGAAATCATTTATACTCATTAAAGAAAAAATGATGGCTTTTGAAGCTGGTTAATTTATTCAAATTATTCCACTAATTAAAATAAATAAACAATTTTTTTCACTTATTTATTAAATTTATTCGAATCATATAGTTAATTTTTATACAAGAATATAAAATATAAATATACATTTGGCATGCCTTAAATAACAATTATCAATAATAATATTGCCCAAAAGTTATTGATATATTGTTTAAACAAATAGTTATTCAACAATTTTTCGGTAAGTTCTTTTTTTTCTTAAACAAATCGAATTCGTTGATTTCTCCAAAGGCATATGAATTTTTTCAGAATATTCTCGCCATTTTGAAATTCCCGTTCTGCAATTTTTAGAATGGCTGCATTTATGTGTTTTTTTGGTCGAGTGCATCTGAAACCTTTCAAACCTGAAGATAAACCTGTATAGAAAAACATACAAAATTGGCAATTTTTTGTTTGCATTTAAGAATATTTTTATAACGTTTCAAAATGGAGAGAAAATTCTGAAAAAATTCATATGCGTTTGGAGAAATCAACGCATTCGATTTGATTAAGAAAAAAAAGAACTTGCCGAAAAATTGTTGAATAATTATTTGTTTTAACAATTTATTTATAACTTTTGGGCAATATTATTATCGATATTCGTTGTTTAAATGAAATTAATAAAATTAATTTTAATTATAAATTATTAAAAACGCCGTTTTGATGCTCACTCGACCCCCTGAAGGGGCTATTCTGGTCTAGAATTTTGAGAAAATCAATTTCTTTTTTGAATATTCTCAAAGGTTAGACCCTTAAGAATATATCCTCGAAAGGAATTTTTCAAATTTCAATAATTTACGTAGTTATATCTATTTTAGTGACGTAACAACTACGTCCTCTGAGTCAGAGCAAATTAGACTATAGACGTTTTTCTCAAAACTACTTTTCTCAAATTCTACTCAACCGATTTGCTTCAATTTTTTAACAAATCTTCAATGTAACTCTCTATCGCCCCTACCACTTTTGTATCAAAATATTTTCATTTACTAATGTAAAAAAATTAAAAACTATGGAAAAGAGTCGAAAAATTCTTTTATTCAGACGCCGCCATTTTGCGAAAAAAAAAATTCGTTTTTTCTGAGGTAGAGGCTATGAGGACATTGTTATTAATTAAGAATCTTTTTTTAATTTTGTATCGGATGACTAGAAAGTTTGAAATCATGTCACCCCAGTCCCAACTTTACAAGCTTATAACTTTTTTAATTTAAATTTTTTTTCTTCGAATTCTTTTTTGTTTATCGTCAAAATATTAATAGATATGCACTAAAAAAAGAATGGTAATATTTTTTTTTATCGAGCTCGACAAAACGCTCAAAATGTATATCGCTAGATCCTTAACCGCCTTAAGGGATTAGGCCATGCTAGGATTTTCAAAAAATCGGTATTTTTCTTGTTAAAAATGTAGCTTAGTATGTATAGAATAATATCCCAAATGGTTATGTGCGTGAAAAATCCCTGAGTACTTGATTTTCGTATTCCAGTGCAACCCCTCTTCATCCGCTGCGGGCTTTCTACAAACTTAAAAAGCGTTTATCTCAAAACTCCATTTTTCAAGTTGGCTGCAATCATAACACAAAAAAATTTCAACCGATTCTTTTGAAATTTCAACTGTACATTCATCATTACGGTCTCTGAGGCAGTACGTAGGATTTGTTCAATATATTGCATAGTTTTTTTTTAATAAAAAATTTACTAACGATTTTCTCATAGAATTTTATACTTTTTGTTTTAGAAATGCGTCATCTTTACAATAAACAACGTATCAAAAAAATCCTACGTAATTCCATAGCTACTCTTATGTACAATTGAAAAAACTTTGGTGCCTCATCGTAACTAAAAAATTATAGGAGTTGTTGGTGAGGCCATTGACCTTCCAGAATTAAAGGCGTCATGGGAAAAATTCTGCACAGTCGCCATTTCGACATATATCGCCGTTAAAAAATAATTTTGTATTGTCAATTAGATGCATAATAGAACACCTTTTTTGTAAATTTTATTTATTTTATGGTTTCGCTGAAAAAAATTACGAAATATGCCCTTTTTGGTCTGTAGACTGGCCAACCCCTTAAACTTATTATTTTTTTTTTTTTAGATTTTCAGATTTCCATGTAAAAGTGCTTCCTGAAATATTCAATTCTTCTGCTGCTATTTTTCGGCAACCTTTCTTTTATTTGATTATCAGTCTTACACTTTGATCAAAGAGAATTACGATGAAATTACATTTGAAATTAGAAACACAAACTTTCGGCGTCAAGATTAGGGATTTGCTGCCCGAGAGTTCAATTTTCTTGAAAATCCATTTTACCCCACATTTTTCCAAGTTTGTTAATTTTACTATTGGACAAGATGGTATGTTTCAGTGATGCAAGCCGATATTGGTCAGACGGTTAAAGATCTCAAAAGAATGAAAAAACTTTGGTGCCTCATCGAAACTAAAAAATTATAGGAGTTGTTGGTGCGGCCATCGACCTTCCAGAATTAAAGGCGTCATCGAAAAAATGCTGCACGGTCGCCATTTTGACATGTATCGCCGTGAAAAAGTAATTTTGTATCGTCAATTAGATGCATAATAAAACACCTTTTTTGTAAATCCGATTTATTTTCGCTGAAAAAAAATCACGAAATACGCCCTTTTATTGGTCTGCAGAGTGGCCTAACCCCTTAAACGGACGAGCTACTTGAAGCGGATGAGCATCATCGGGATTCACGATTGGAACGTAATGGCCTTTCGCGACGATTAATTCCTTCGAGTTCTGAAATAACACTGGGTTTAATACGTTTCGGCGTCTCAATCTTCTCGAACTGCAACCTAATGTAGCAAAGTGGAGGGCACGAGAATCGCACAAATACGTTTTGCAACGAAACGTTTATACCTTAGTTTAATTAGTCGTCGTTGAGCACTCGGCGAGAAATAAAAGCAGGCGAACTCGAGCCTCGGAATAAAGTGGCAAAGAGAAGGAGAGGGAGAGGGATTGAAAGAGAGGGGTAAAAAGCTCTTTTCTTTCGTCGTTAGAGGTTACTTCCGGTGTCCTGAGAGTGCTGCAGCGGAAGTTGCAGTTGCTGGTCCCGGAAGGCTGTTTCAGTACTATTCCATAGAGTCGTCCACTGCCCATATAAATTATACAGATAATACGAACCTATAGTAAAACCTCTGGTTTCAAACCCGAGATAATACTTGGGCGCATGCCATTAGCTAAAACAGATTGGATTAGGTCAATTAAATAAAAAAATTAGTAATTATTTCTCGCCCATTATCAAACTATGACGAAAATATCTGTTTTAGCCTCTAGATTCTGTGAAAAAAATTTGATTAATTTGAAAAAGGCTCCTCTTTATGTTTTCCCTCAATTTAATGATTTTTTAGCTCGGGCAACCCCCAAAAAATGAAATAAAAATTTCGCAAAATTTAAGGTCATATTTTGGGCCAAACGAAACCCACAATTCATTAGACATCAAAATCCGAGGGGGTCAGGCCGATGACCGCGTCATTTGACGCGGAATGCCCCATATATACATGCGGGTCCGTATCTATATCAGTATAGTGGAAATATCGCGACAGTATGTTCGAAGATATTGTTGAATTATTCATATTCATGGTACCGGGACTATAAACGTCAGGTGACTCGCATTTTGACAGGGACCACTGCTAAATTTGACACCTGAAACGTTCGCGCCGGCCTTCTTCGTTTCTCCGCGAGTGCTATCATCTCACGTAACATCCGAGGGCTTAATAGTTGCGGCAGGATCTCGAATGTCACTCCGTTGTGTACTTCATTTTTCATCGTTTGGTAAAACCTGCACTATATATTAGGGTGACAGTTATTTGAGCTTTGGCGAAAAAAGTTCGACGTCACCCCAAAAACATAATCAGGGTGTATCAAAAAAAATCTGTGTAAAGTTTTTTTGATTTTTTTCCGAGTATAATATTAATGAGAAAAATTTGAAACTTGGTACACTTATTGTGCATAGTATGTTGTACAAAACCAATTTTTTCAATTTTTTTTATTCATAATTTTGTTAATGACAAGCTCTGTAAAGATGCCCAAAAAACGAAATATGGGCATCTCTATAGAGCTTGTCATTAACAAAATTATGGGTGAAAAAAATTGAAAAAATGTAGTTTTGTACATCATACTATGCACAATAAGTGTTATCGGCACTATCGATTCTTTCGTCAACGATATTGATTATATTGATCATTTTTTCGAAAAATTAATAACTAGTCAACAAATTAGGAATTAGTGACAAAATATTTTGAATTTTTCAAAAAAAATTAGTAATTAGTGACAAAATGTTTCTAATTTTTCCAAAAAATATTAGTAATTGGCGAAGAAATATTGAAAAGTTTTTTTCTAAATATAGTAATTGGTAAGGAAGATATTACTAATTAATTTTTAAAGAACAGTAACTTGTAGAAAAGTATTGTGTATAAAAGTATTGTGAAATATTAAAAATATATGCAAAATATTCAAATACGTAAATATATTTACGTATTTGGGTGTACGGATTGAATCATGGTTATAAGCTCAAACAACTCTATTAAAAAAGTTGTTTTATTTTTATTACAAGCTTTTGTATAGTTTCTGTAATCAAATCTTGCAAATTAAATTTGACCAACTTCCCGGTTTCCGATTGAGTTAAGACTTTTTATGCATATGTAAATTGGATATATGACAATGCAATATTATCACAAAAAATTGTTTCGCAAAGTTTTGTTCACAAAATGGTTTTAAGCAATTGATTTGATTATATTCATTTCTCCCAACATTTTTTTTGCAAAAAATTATGTGAAACTAGATATAAATTACTAAACTAGTTATTTAACATCATAAATACTAAAAAGTAAAAGAAAAATTAATGACATTTTTTTTTAAACAAGCTTTTATTAGTTATTAATAAAAAATAACTAAAAGGTTGAAAATAACTTTATTCCGATTGGAAATAAGTTTTCACATAAAAGCGTGTTATATTTTAACAGCAAGAAAAAAAGAGAGTGCAACACGCTTTTATGTGAAAACTTATTTCCAATCGGAATTAAATAATTTTTAACTTTTTAGTTATTTTTAATTAACAACTGACAAAAGCTTGTTTTAAAAAAATCGTTTTTTTATAATAACTACATCTTTTGAATTTTTCACACATTAGTATTTATTTTATTCAATGTCATACGATATCACATGAGTTATTATTAATACGAATATTCAATGAAAAAATTCCTATAAAAAAATTCCTATTAAAATCCTATTAAAAAATACATTAGTAATTTTTATTTATTTATCACTTTTTCCAAAATTAATACAACATTTCTCCACAGATTATTGATTTTTTTAATCATTTAGCAATATCTTTCTCGCTAATTACTAATTCTTGGTAAAAATTAGTAATATTTTATCTAATTTTTTAGTAAAACTAGTAATATTTTTTTGCTAATTACTAATTATTAGAAAAATTAGTAATATATTCCCGCTAATTACTAATTAAAAAAAAATTAGTAATATTTTTTTCCTAATTATTAATTTTTCGAAAAAATTTGATAATCAAAAAAATAGATTCTTTTTCGCCGATTACGGATACCAATGTTATGATCGTTTTTAAATTTGGGAAATTGGAACAGGAAAAAATATATTTTGACTACCAATAAATACCACGAAAAAAACTGCAACTTAAGGGGTCAGTATTTGGATGCAAGAGTTTTGCGAGGGAAGTGCATTTGTGAGAGCAATTCTTCTTTATACGCGGTGACAATGATCCTGTGGTAGTAAGATGGGGTTATATAGGGGTTCAGAGAGGTTCAGAGGCAAAGCGATCGCGTCTCATTCTTTTCTCTCTCTCTTACGTATACTCGTTCAAAGGGGTTGAGTTTCCATTCTTCGACAAAGTTCCACGAGAAAACTCATTCGAACGCCATGTTTCCGACCCATTCTTCCTCTCCATTTCTCTCTCTCTCTCTCTCTCTCTCTCTCTCTCTCTCTCTCTCTCTCTCTCTCTCTCTCTCTCCCTTCCTTCCTCTCTTTCTCTCTCTCTCTCTCTCTCTCTCCCTTCCTTCCTCTCTTTCTCTCTCTCTCTCTCTCCCTTCCTTCCTCTCTTTCTCTCTCTCTCTCTCTGCTGCTTTCCTTCTCCTTCGAATTTTTCCACCCACTTTTTTACGTAACGTCGTACAAAGTTTTCACAACTTTTCCTCCCCCAACAGGTACTCTCTCGTCTTGGTACGAATCACTCCAAACTACTCTCTGCTTCTTCTCTTTTCCTCTCTCTCTCATTTCTTCTTCTCTGGTTGCTTCGCCATCGCGTGGGTACTATTTTCCCTGTTGGGGTAAAACGTCACGTTGAACACGCGTCCGCACATTTAAACAAACGTCCGACATATTTTCCGCAGCGATTCGCTCGCCATATATAGAGAGCATCTGGCTCACCTTTCCTTGCTAAAACTCTCGGCGTATACCTCGGGGGAGAAGAAAAAAAAATCATTAAAAAAAGAAAAGAAAAAACGGATGAAATCTCTGGCCGCTGGAAGTCGAGACTCAAAGTTGAGTCTCGTAAAACTTTTTCGCTCCGTCGTTCTCTCCTTCGTTGGCGTTTTCCCGTCTCGAATGACTCCGCGAACTAAAGTAGCCGAGATCCAAGCACATTTTATACTTTCGGGTAACCTGCATCGGGTATACGGATGTATCTGAGAAATGCATTTCGCGAAATTGTCTCGAGAAACGGGAAAACTACCCGAGACCGTCCACTGTTCGATAGACTTTTGTCGGCGAGTCTCTTATTTTTATTCTCGCATCGCACGCGAAGTATATGAAATAAGAAGAGAAGATTTCGTAATGCACAAAAAAACTATTGTCATATTATTGTGGAAATATATATTTTTCTTGATATACTGGAATGAGAATTTATTTTCAGCACAAGATTGATTCCACGACAAACCAGCAGGTCAAAAAAAAATCGATGTCTCCGATTTTATTTGTGGCAAAATAATTTATAAACTGTTAAAAAATATTTATTTAATTTATTCATTGTTAACAAATAATTTATTTCGCCATATTAAACTTTACATTAGTCAACAGTTAACAAATCCTGGTACATTGTTTTCGCAGTGTAGTGGAATTTCCCGAAAAATTGCGTGAAAGCGTAAGCTTTCGCAAATTTCGATTTATCGGACTCAAATTTATGACACAATTTATGAATATGGCGAAATCAATTATTTTTTAACTGTTAATAAATTAAATAAATATTTTGTAACAGTCAATGAATTATTTCGATAGAAATAAAATATTTCTCAACGACTAATAAATTTTGTAACAGTTAAGGAATATTTAAGTAATACTGCCAACTAAATATATTTTTTACTACAAACAAGCTGTTTTCTCAGTGAAATTGAAGGAGATGAGAGTTTAGAAAGGCTGGAGTTTTTCTTAAAAAACACTTAATTCCTATGCTGTTATATTTTAGAAAGAGTGTGACACGAAGCTAGCAGAGAACTGTTTAAATTCGATTTTAGGCAGAACGAAAAGCGCACTAAATTTTCCAATAGGGCACCAAATTAGAACCTAAAAAGCATCTAATTCGGGCACAAATTCATTCTGCATCCATCAAGCATTTTGCTGCAGAGAACCTATTTAAAAAATTCAAGCATTCATCAACTTTGTGAAAAATAATGAATTATGAAAAGTAAAAATGACTTCAATGGAAGTGATGGATAATCTCCTGTACCACGTATTTTTATTTTCCTGAGTAGGGATTTGCTTTTTTTCAATTTCCAAAACGAAAAACGAATGTTCCTCTATACTTTACGCATAAAGTACACGCATGAGAGAGAGTGTTTTACACGGGATCGGGCGAAAAGAGTCTTATTTCGAAGGTTGGGTGTCGGTTCATTCGTTTCGTTGGATCACGAACGCGATGCTATCCCGTTGGATATAAACCGTCTCCCTTCTGGCTAATCAATGATTCAACTCACCAATTACGCGGGGAAGGCAAGCTGCAAACATGTATATGGGGCATTGCACGTCAAATCACGCAATCAGACGTCCTGACCCCCTCGGATTTTGATGTCCAATGAACCGTGAGTTTCGTTTGGCCCAAAATATGCCCTCGAATTTTTAGAAATTTTTATTTCATTTTTTAGGGGTTGCCCGAGCTAAAAACTCATTAAATTGAGGGAAAACATAAAGAGGGGCCTTTTTCCAATTAATGAAATTTTTTTCACACAAACTGGGGCCCGAAACAGATATTTTCGTCATAGTTCGATAATGAGCCAAAAATAATTACTATTTTTTTATGTTCATTAAAAACTAAAAAATGAAATAAAAATTTCTAAAAATTTGAGATCATATTTTGGGCCAAACGAGACCCACAATTCATTGGACATCACAATCCGAGGGGGTCAGGCCGATGACCGCGTCATTTGACGTGGAATGCCCCGTATATAATATATATGAGGTATTCCCGCTCAACGGGAGGACCCCCTTTTAGGCCGACCTCTTTCGTTTTTCTTGAAACTCGAGTATGTTTTAGTGTTGTCTGAAAGTATATTGTACACCAATTTTCAAATCTCTAACTATAATACTCTTTGGAATACACCAAAAGATGTATTTCAAACTTTTTGCGTATTCGGCGCTTCCGCGGCGCGAAATAAAATCGAAAAAATTCTTTGACAATGGCTTTCGATCGGAAATTTTCTGCGCTTTTCAAAAAAAATATCAGCGATTCCGAAAAAAAACGAATTCATTTAAATTTCGGTCAAAAACCGAAAAAAGTGATTTACAAGAAAGAGCATAATTTAATTCGGCGGAAGAATTTTTTTCATGTTATGGATATATCTGAGAAGTCACGATATAAATTTCAAGTTGGAACTCACATCCGTTTACCAATGCCAAGTCTTTTGGTAGGATAAAAATTCTTAAATATCATGTTTTTCGTATTCAACAGTTCCCTGATGTATTATATAGCGTTTTTTAACGAATTTTGAATTTTGTAAATTTATTAAATTTATAAAATTAAATTTACTAAATAACCAAATTTATTCCATTTATTAAATTAAATTAATTAAATTAAATTTATTAAATCAAATTGATTAAATTTTGAATTTAATAAATTTATAAAATTCGAAATTCGTTTAAAAAACTATATAATATATCAGAGAACTGTTGAATACGAAAAACACAATATTTAAGAATTTGTATCCTTCTAAAAGGATCGGCATTAGTAAACGGATGCGAGTTCCAACTTGAAATTTATATCGTGACTTCTCAGATATATACAAAACATGCAAAAAATTGTCCCGCTGAATTAAATAATGCTCTTTGTTTGTAAATCAATTTTTCCGGTTTTTGGCCGAAATTCAAGTGAATTCGTTTTTTTTCGGAATTGCTGATATTTTTTTCGAAAAGCGCAGGAAATTTCCGATCGAAAGCTATTGTTAAAGAATTTTTTCGATTTTTTTTGCATCGTGCCAAAGCTCCGAAGCGCTGAATGCGCAAAAAGTTTGAAATATAACTTTTGGTGTATTCCAAAGAGTATTATAGTTAGAGATCCGAAAATTGGTGTAGAATATACTTTTAGGCAACACTAAAACATACTCGAGTTTCAAGAAAATCGAAAGAGGTCGGCCCAAAAGGGGGTCCCGTTGGGCGGGAATACCTCATATATATGTATTTCTGCGCTTGCACACTCTCGGACGCCCATCGCTCGTCGTGGCTCACTAAAATATTCACAAACCCCTTCGCCTCGTTTTTCCACTTTGGATGGTTCTTCGCTCTCCTCTCTCTCTTCTTCATGGTTTTCCTACGATTCAGCGCCAAGTCCCGAAGCACTGCCGCGTTCTTTTATCTCGCTTTTATTTTTATTTATTCCTTTTTTCCATTTTCTCCAAACCGGAAAGCTTCGCGAGTGCGATTCTTTTCACTCGGCGCGTGCGAACTCTTCAAGGTGAATTCCGCCCTCCGGAATTGTTCACTCGGGCTCTCGCGAGCTCTCCTTGTACTGTTTTTCCCTTCATTCGAAACTCCGAAGGGTTCTCGCGGACTTTTTATCCCACTCGGGCTATCCGCGAGCTCCTATTCCCGTCATAATGTGAAAATCTCCTCACTGAGAATCCTTCGCCGAAGGCTCTTTGACCAGACAGCGGTCAGGGATTGGTTGATGGGTGAAAAAGCATCGAACAAAAAGAATATTAAGTTTACGAGAAAGGGACGAGCGAGACAAAGGAGCAAACACTGCTTTACCTTTTTTTTCCGGATTGAGCGAACGTTTGGGAAAATGATGTAAAATAGAGCAGGCTGGGGCACGACGGCCTACCTCGAAAAAAGATTAAAAAATTTGTTTTCTATCTTTAATTTTTTTTTTCTATAAATCATAATTAGTGTCATTTTAACTGTTATTTTTTCAATTAAAAAAAAAATTATTTTTTAGATGACAGTGTTTTCTTTTGAAAATTTTTCAATTTTGTAAAAAATAAATTTGTTTCAAATTTTTTTTGATAGCCCATTTTACCCCGGATTTAGTGCATCGGCCTAAAAATTAAAGTCAATAAATTTATGATAATTTGGCAAGAAACCAAAAAAAATTTTTTTTTACCAAATTTTTGAGAGGGGCCGTTGTGCCCCAGTCTCCCCTAAATGATACGAAAAATTAAACGGTAGAAGATATTTGAGAGCCTGAGAAGAACATATGGGAAAATGTTACATCTGAAAAATGCTGTTTCCTTCCTCACAAAGGAGGCTTTGTATTAATGGGATTTTTTCTTTCGATATCTTTTTATCGATATATTCAAATTATCCCAAAAACAGTCAGAAATATTTTTTTTTGCGAATGCATAATTTTATTTGTTAAATAAAATAAACAAATAAAAATAAAAATAACAATAAATACAACAATATAAAAATAACAAATAAAAATAATTTTAATTGTTAAATTTGTTAGTCCTTAAAAAATATTTTATTTGTGTCAAAATAATTTATTAACCGTTAAAAAATATTAATTTAATTTATTAACTGTTAAAAATTAATTCATTTCACCACATTTAACCTTACATTTGTTAATAGTTAACAAATCCTCGTACATTGTTTTCTCAGTGCAAGTTGGTAATATGGAGAAAATTAGATCTAAACTTTTTCATAAAAATACGTGATCGGAAAAGTGTGAAAATAAACTGGAGTCTCTCTCGTTGTAGTCGCAATTGCAATGAAAAAATACTGGAATATGATTATGTAATATATCTCAAATTTTTTATTCATTTCTGACAAAAAAATCATAGTTTTAATCATATTAAAAAATTTCATTAAAAACTCTCGCTACATAAAACTTGTTGTTAATATTCTCGAGCCCAAATTTCGAAGTTTATGAAAAAATTTTACATTCGGTTAAATGCAATTTCATGTTTTACATGGTGAATTATATTCGGGCGAAATACAGTGGGCCATATTAACTGTTTTTACCCAGTCTCATTATATCCCTGCTACTGAGTGTACGTGTATGTGTGTAATCCATGTTATACATATTTATATAGCAACGAGAGAGGGAATTAAATTACGGGCAGACCGCGCGAGCTCTCGAAATTATTAACGATTCGGTACGTCATGTATATTTTAACGGTGAAAATGTTAACGCATGTTCCATGCATAAGCGAGTTTTTCATGGTACTTCAGTCACCTTTGCTTTTAACAAAAATTGTAAATTAACGAGAGGCAAAGCCACATACGATAACACGAATTGTACTAAAAATGGTTTACTCATTTTTGTTAATTTCGAAGAGAGATTTCACTTTATTTGCCATTTTTTTAAACGCTTCAGTATTGGAAAAAAAAAATGAGAGATGAAGTTTGAGAAATGATGATGTTATGAAAATTCGATAACTCTAACGTAGAAAAAAGACGATTATTTTGGTTTCTCCGGATCTCTAAACTAGAGTGAATTTCAAATTGAAGGAAAAATTCTCGTGAATATTCCAAAATTTGTTATTTTACAGCTATTTGTAATGGTAGCTATTGTATTTTGCAGATAAGACTCGCTCCATAGTTGCAATTTTTTTTTATTTTAACAATTTTCAAAAATGTTTCTACACTACCATTTTTGTAATTTCCCATCTGACGAGCTCAAATTTTTTGGCCGAATGCATTACATGATTATAATTGTTGGTATTGAATTTAGCAAAACCACTTTTGGATCATCTATCTTCTATCTCCTTTCCTCTAACGTCTTCGTTATTTTCTCTTGTTTATGATTATTATTATTATTATTATTAAATTATTACATTATGTTTTAGTGTTTTTTTATCGACATAAATTACTTCCAACATTCTCCTAAAAGAGAGAGAGAGTCAGGGTCATGTACAGCGAAGGAGAGAGAGGAAGATCAAGAAAAAATGCGATGAGTCGAAATTATCAGCCTTCGATTCATTCTCTTTTGCCTGATGATAAACATTTATTCCACGCATCCTGGTGAAGGATTTTGCGAGATTGTCATGGCGTCATAATCAAAGTCTCTGTCCCTTTTCTCCGTTTTTCCTCTCTCGCTCACTTCCATCCCTTTTTTACTTTCTCTCTCTCTCTTTACCTCTTTTCCTCTCTCTCTCTCTCTCTCTCTCTCTCTCTCCCTTATCGAGGGTTTGGGACTTGGAACACTGAAGCTTTCAGAGTGCTTTCTCTTTTAGTACAGTATAGAGCCAACTTACAGGAAAAAGAGAAAGAGAGAGAGAAGAGCGCGTTAGCTTCATCCGTTTTCTATCCCTCTCTCTCTCTTCCTCTCTCTGCAACGAGAGAGAGAGTTTACACATCCCGACGTTTGCCAACTCTCGGTAGCTCCGGCGTTGGCAACACGAGAGTAATACAAGCATATATAATATATATATATATATATATTTATACATGGAATAAAGCGACTACTTCGTGTAATTTTACTTCGCATAATACAAACTAAACTGTCAAATATCGTACGGTAAAGCGGAAGTCGTGAGTTTCTAGGAAACGACGGATAGAGAGAGAGACAGAGAGAGAGAGAGAGAGAGAGAAAGGAAGCATAATAATGTGGTGCTTTTTGAGAGCTTTCGCAGACTTTTTTTGCGTTCTTATGGTGGAAGCTTTATGATGGTGAAAAACAAATGTCCAAGTTTGTTTGTCAAAGTACCTCAAATGTGTCTGAAAAGTCAAACAATAATGTTTGGCAAAAATGTTCTGATGGGCGTGTGTTTATTTATTTATTTATTTATTTATATAACCCTGAGATAAAACAGGCTGAAATTCTTCAGACAATAGTCTTTGTTTCAGTATGGTTTGTGTTGAATTCTAAATATTTGTTTAAATTTTATTGAATTTAGAATTAGATAATCACTGATTAATAATCGCTGGTAAATTTGATGAAAATCGATCAAAGGGTTCAAATAGTATAAAATCTTGGACCGAAAATGATTTTTAAGCGTATAATTCGAGCAATTATCAAAAAATTGTAGTTATTTTTTGTACTAAGAATTATTACCAAAAGATGTTTGCTGTAGAATTTGGTAAAGATCAATCGCAGGGTTTTAGATGGAACAAATTTTGAGTTTTTAAAATAAATTCCTATTCAAGGTGTATAACTCGAGCAATTTTTGAGCTATTGTTTTTTAGCTAACTATTATTTTTAAGCTAATTTTGCTGAAGATAGATGGAAGTGTTAAAAGAACATGAATTTTTTGAATTTTTCAAAAATGTATCTTAGGCGTTTGACTCGAGCAATTTTTGAGATGTTGTACTATAGAGTTTGTTGTATGATAAAATAATTACCAAAAGATATTTGTACTTGAATCAAATGAAATTCGATCAAAAAGTTCGACATACCCCAAAATTTTGAATTGTGAAAAAATGTTTCTTAAAAATATAACTCAACAAATTTTCGGGTTATCGTATTAATTTTTTTACACGAGGAAACCATCACTAAGCTAATGTTTTTATGTTTTTAGCTTGCTCAATGAAGTAGCCGAGCCAATAATGAAAGAAAAAAATGTATTCTGAGGTACACTCCCGTCCAAAAGTTTGGGAACACTCGCTCCGATTCAGCGGCGCACAAAAAGTTTCACTGCTCTTTTGAAAATGAAGATATTTCAATTCAACAAGCGGCGTTTCAAAAGAGACATATTCAGCTTCATTCCGCTTTTTATAAAGAAAAAATTCGATTTTTTTTTAACCCGGTTCGCTTTTGAAAACACGGTCATTTTTTAGCTTCTTTTGGCGTTGAAATTTTGGCGCGCAAACAATGAAATATTTTTTAACTGTTTTTCGGACGAAAAAATTGTGAAGGGGATGAGCTTCAATTTGATTTTTTTTAAGTTTCGTACGATTTTTTTTCGTAAAAATATGCCATTTTTAGCAAAAAACGATCATATAATTATAGAATGTTGTGTAACTCTAAAACCACTGGGTTTTCGTAAAATCACTATGAAGGTAAAAAGTTGCATACAATTCTGGATGCAATGCAATTTTTTCAGAATTTTTTTTTCCAAAATTTGTCTTGTCCTGAAAAAAAAATGTTGAAAAAAAATTCTGAAAACATTTCATTGAATCCAAAATGATTGTATGCAACTTTTTAGCGTCTGAGTAATTTCACGAAAAGAAAGTCGTTTTAGAGTTACGCTACATTTTATAAATATGGTCGGTTTTTGCCAAAAATTTAATATTTTTGCGAAAAAAATCATACGAAACTTAAAAAAAAACAAAATTGAAGCTTATACTTCCCCCCACAAGTTTTTTATGCTAAAAACAATGAAAAAATATTTATGGCTCGTGCGTGAAAACTGCAACGCCAAAAAAGCCAAAAAAAGACCATGTTTCAAAATTTTTTGGCGAAAGGGAAATGAAGCTGAATATGTCCCCTTTGGAACGCCGCTTGTTGAATTGCAACATCTTCAATTTTAACAGAGCAGTGAAACTTTTTGTGCGGCGCGGAATCGGGGAGAGTGTTTTCAAACTTTTGATGGTATTGAAGTTTCAATTATCCCAATTTTTAGAAATATATCCAAGTTCCAATACCGAAGAATATTTCTTTTGTAGCTCTAATGATCACTGGCAATCACCCAGTAGTGATACTTTTGATTTGTCATTACAATAATGGAGGGCTAACTTTTTGGGGTCAGTATGGAAAGAGACACTTTAATCAGAACTTAATAACTTTGCAAATGGCATCCGTCAAAAAGCATCCCAGATGCGGGGTGCTTTATGACACTTGTGTTGGCTCGCACATGTGAAAATTCACGAGCGAGTCTCGCCATAAAGTTCGCTCACGTTTCCAACAACATTATATGCACAAAAAGGCATGGGAAGGGATAAGAGACATGGGAATGCCAAAATCGAGGAGGATGCGGTTTGGTGCGCAAAAAGCACGAGAGAGAAGTTTCTCTACGATAGATTATCACACAGATAGAAGGAAGAGAGAGAGAGAGAGAGGAAGGGAGGGAGAGAGAGAAAGAGAGAGAGAGAGAGAGATAGAGAAAGAGAAAGAGAGAGAGAGAGAGAGAGAGAGGGGGGGAGAGAGAGAGAGAGAGAGAGAGAGAGAGAGGGGGGGGATAGAGAAGGTTGACGTACAAGGCGGGAGCATTTATATCGAAGCAATGCCAGCTCGTTGTCTGTGAAGAACGATTATGAGTGGCTCCTGGTGACGTATATGCGAGGCGTAAATCTCCAAATGCGACAGACAAGAGAGCTGAGTAGTTTCACGGATTCGAGAAGTACTTGAAGAACTAGAGAGAGGGAGAGAGCGAGAGAGAGAGAGAGAGAGAGAGAGAGAGGGAGGGAGGGAGAGAGAGAGAGAGAGATATTATGAGTAGAGAATGGTATTCATCGTGGAAACAACACAGATACTGACATACATACACAAATCTCTCTCTTAGAGTGTGTGAAATTTTTTTTTTTAATTCCACTGCTCATCATAAATCTTGTATCCTGTGATAATTAAATAATTCGCTGCAAAGAAAGATTCTACTAAATTATTTTGCTCTGTGCCTCAGTGGAGTTGAAATTTTTCAAAGAAGCTTTGACTTTTTTCAAAATCATGGCATTCAAATTTGTCTCATTAGGACAATATTTCCTTTCAAACGAGCGTCGATTTTTTAAAATATTTTTTAATATTTTTATTCTCCATTCAGTCGCTCCAGCTAAACGTAGCCTTGAAGCCTTGAAGAATATTAAATTGTGCCACAATTCTATATTTAATTAATTGAAACGTGCAAAAAAAAATTAGAAAAAAACTTGTGCATCACTCCCCGAAGAAACCGAAACGTTTCAATAACCTTTCCAAACAGAATAAATTTCCACCAAATAATTGCTCTCTCAAATTTATTTCTATCACAAAACAAGTCTCCGGGTCGCAAATCCTGCGTTACCCTACTTACCGACCGCGAGGCGACTGTGTCCTTTCATTGGGGCGGGCCCCAACGTCGGTAAGTTACCGGCCGAGTTGACAAGCCGGAGACTTGTAATTTGGTAGAGTTATTGAGTTTCTATTTGGCAGAGATATTATATGATAGACTTGTCAATAGGTAGTGATATATTATCGTACATAAATAAATGGCAAATAAATAAATAATGATCGTTTTTAAAAATTTCAATACAACAGAGGCAGTGATAAGCAACTCTCACCGGACCTAGTTTTACGCAATAATTTTTCTATCCTCACAAAGTGGAAGAATCTCGATGAACAACGAAAACTGAAATGAAAAATGCAATTCGAATCACCCTGATATATTAATAATAGAGCGAGAAGTGCACTCGCAGCCAAGTTATGGGCTAATTTATGGAGGAGATTCGCGACACCCTCGAACTTTCTTCGTTAACGCGGCGTACATTAAATGCCGATTCATGGATTTTCCAGGAAACGCGTGCACATAGACTCACAAACACACATACAGCAACTAGCGAACAAAAAAAAACAACCCGTGTAGAAATTTTGGTGGGGAAAAACTTCTGCCCCTGACTTGCCCTCCCTAACTAATGTAGGGAAATGATCCGCTCATCCTAACAGGCCCTGTTTAGCCATGTAACACCTGGCTGGCCATTTTCGGATCCGGCGATCATGATCAGGCCCCTATGACGATATGATCCGGCCCTAGCAGATCCTGATCAGGCCCCTAAGATTTTTAGAATCATGCCCTTAAAGGCCCTGATCACGGTCGCGATCATACACCGAAGCGCTTTTTAAACAATTCGTTTTTACGAGGTACTCCTTTTTCAATGTATGCATCTTATTATTTATTTCGAGGCAACCCTTTCTTAGGGTACACTTTTCTTTTGGCAATCCTCGAAGAGAATATTAGATTCCGAGTGAACGGAAATTCTCTACGAGAATTAAATAAATAAGTACAATTACATAAGACGGCAGGAACTCCTTGTATGGATTCTTCCGACACCGACTTCTGCTAACATCCGTGCTCGCACCCGTCTATATAAGCATACTGAACACATTATCCGTATGCGAGTTCAACGGTTGCTGTCCTGCGCCATCTCGCGCCAAGTCTCGGAACTAACGCGATGCGGTTCGTCGTGATAATAATAATAATCCTCTGCCTACGTAACGAACTTGTGACAGGCGCACAATTGCTTGTTATTCTCGCGGGATAAAAGTAAATAATAATTAAATAATAATAATAATAATAATAATAATAATAATAATAAACGTGGCAATGATTGTTAATTTATTATTATTGTTATTACTATTATTGTTATTTATTATTATTATTATTATTATTATTATTATTATTATTATTATTATTATTATTATACTACTGAAAGCCGATATACAAATAATTTTATTTTAATAAATACTCAGGGCAATCCAATAGTTTTCACATCAGAGCCCTGCCAGGGTAATAAAATAAAAATATTTTTTGCTTAAAAGTGTAAAAATAACGTCGTCGGAAACTGTTCATATTCTGATCATGCAGGGCACTGGTAATAAGTGATTATTTCAATGTAATAACTAGGGACCAGGTCGTTAAGTTCCATGTCAGGGCCCTGCCAGGAAAATCGGATCAGGCAGGGCGGATCAGGGGCAAGAATCAACTAATGGTTGCCCTATCACATTTCTACACGGGAACTATTTTGTGAGAAAGTTTCACGTGGACAGTCGCACTCATTCGGCACTCTCATTTAGCTTATCCATGGCAACAAAAGCTCGGATCGGGGATTGTTAACGAAACTTGGCAAACAAGCAGAGCTGAATACAAATTGGACGAAATAATAGATAATAGTTGATGAAAATATTGTGTTGTTGCATGATGCTTCCAAAACACAAAATATTTTCTCTCAGCATTTGAATAAAATACTATGGGCAATTCATGAGAGCAGCTTGCATAAGGCAGATTTCTCATGAGGTTAGATTATCATTATTAATATTAATTTTAATTACATCGATGGAAAGATTTAATATAATAAATAAATAAAATATGTTCAAGAAGATTTATTAATATTGATGGATTTATGACCTGTACCAGGTATATTTTAAATTAGTTTGCTGCCTGTGTTAAATCGGACTCCTTTCGATTTTCCTGAAGCCGAGTCTGAATTAGTATCAAGTTTTAATGTTGATATATATGTTGAGCTGTCAAATACCGTTAAAAAAATTTTTTAGCTCTATTTGTTTAGAAGAAAATCGAATTTTTAATGTTGCGTTGATAGCTTGAAGTTAACAAAAATTAGCGCTCCTTTTTTCATTTCCATAGTAAGACGCATTTTTGTTGCATATATATTAGACTGTGCGGAAAAAAATCGATATTTTTTTTTTCGGTTGCATCCACCAAAAAAAGGTGAATGAAGGTGAAAAATGAAGAATCCCCGAAGGGAGAGCTCAAAAAAAATTATTTCGAACGGCGCATTGCATTTTAATATTTTCCATAAGAATAACAAAGGGAAATATTGGCACTTCTGAACGTCGTAGCAGAAGTCTCACAAAAAAGTCATTACGATATTCTGATAGAGAATTGAATTCCCTTAAAAAAAAAGTCCTCACGAACAATTAGCTTAGAACAACTGTTCAAGTGGTATCGCTGTCTGAAATTGAATTGATAGAAAAAAAGAATTCAAAAGGCTGAAAAATTGAATTTTTCGATGTTTTCGCTTTACGAAAAAACTTTTTGGGTTTTTTTTGTATAGAATGTTCTGCTCAAACATAAAATTTGCATGGAATCGTTCTCAAAATATTTCTCTAGTACAACAAAGAATCAGGTACAACAAGACATGTAAAAGAAACGACGTCCATCATTGATCGTGTTTCGAAAAGTTTTATTGAATGAATTTGGTTTAATAAGATAAAATAATTTGTTTTTACATTATAATGGTTAATAATCATCGTTCCTTTTTTTAAGAGTCTGTTTTTTGCAATTGGGGTATTTCTGTCGATGATTTTGCACTATGCCCAATATACAGCGATACCACTTGAACGGTTGTTCCAAGCTAATTGTTCGTGAGGACTTTTTCTGTAGGGAATTCAATTCTC
Organism: Alloplasta piceator; assembly: GCA_946863875.1. NCBI lineage: Eukaryota > Metazoa > Arthropoda > Insecta > Hymenoptera > Ichneumonidae > Alloplasta > Alloplasta piceator. The sequence goes on along the minus strand of OX333076.1, from coordinate 5,286,625 downwards.
TATCAGAATATCATAATAAAATTTTTGTGAGATTTTTTTCTGAAGAGTTCTACTACGACGTTCGGAAGTGCCAATATTTTCCTGTTATTCTTATGGAAAATATTCAAATGCAATGCGCCGTTCGAAATAATTTTTTTTGAGCTCTCCTTCGGGGGTTTTTCATATTTCACCTTAATTCACCTTTTTTGGTGGATGCAACCGAAAAAAAAAATATCGATTTTTTCCGCACGGTCTAATATGTATATAAGTATGTGTAAAGTATGTTTTGAGGACGCTTTCCTTAAGGAAATAATTTCCTGAAGGAATTTCCTTAAGGAAATTATTTGAACTATTAAATAAATTCTTCTAAGAAACTTTGAGGTCTCTCCTCAAAACTATCATTATATATATATATGAAATTGCCCTTAAAATATACTTTACCCATACATATGTTGAAATATATATATATGAGTGGTAGATTTATTTTTATTTTTTTATCTGATAAGATTTTTGTATTTAATATTTTTTTTAGTAGGTAATTTGAATAGAATTATATTTTACTTGTAAGTAATTTTTCTGTTATTTTTGATTATTTGATTCCGGGGTACATTACCTCGATTTCGTTATGATTTATTAATATATTTACGGTGATTAATTATTTTACCATTTGTTTTGAATTATATATATATATTTCATTATTGATTATAAGTAGGATAATAGAATTTTTTATTCTGTATTATATGTTTTCAAGACATATATTTATTCAAATTCATTATCCATTAGTTCAATAAATGTATTTATCTCATGTATTTATAATAAGAAAATTAAATAAGTAAAATGTCAAATAGTTAATTGTTAATAATTGACTAATTTCAATCAACGGAGATTTAATTGGTTGAGATAATCATGTTAAGATAATTATTAAATTTGTGAATCTTCAAAATATAATTTGATTTAATGAGTCAAATTTTATTCAAAACATTTTCAGTTTTCATTCAATGTGACGAGCTTCCATGATTTTTTATGCAATAATAATTATCAGCAATTAATCCAGAATAGACTGGACGGAAGGACGAGGCTTCTTTATCTCTTTTACCATCTAAATTTGTGAATTCGATTGTGTGTATTTTTTTTTTTTTAGTTTATAAGCTCCATGAGTCTCGAGACTCTTCGTGAGAACGGAGTCTGCGGAACGGTGAAAAATGCGGAAATGTTATTAAATATTCTTGCATAATAAGGGGTCGGTTAATGGCGTCAGGGTTGATGCGAAGAAATTTGCATTTTTTACATGCACGGCCGGTTTTCACGTAGGTTAATATCCACACGATCGAAGACGAAGGAGCATGGGGAAAAAATGCGAGGGAGAGGAAAAAAGACGAGGATGCGTTATATAGCCCGGAAGTAACGGGATATAGTAGCGTATTTTTCACGGTAAAGAGATTAACGTATAACGAGCTTTCGTGATCGGGCTGTGCGCTTCAATGATCTCGGAAATATTAAGCCCACCGTTTTCGACCTCGTCTCTGCGAATATAGTTTCTTAAGAGATAAGAACAACAAAAATAGTAGAATAGTTATCTTTCACAAAAATAGTGACATAATAGTGCATTTTTCGTCAAAATAAATTGTAGACTTTTGAAATTTGGCCATTTTGAGGTTTTTCAGAATGGGGTTGAAATTGAGCAAAAATGTTTTTGATGAAAATTCATGAAAATTTTGATTTTTTGAGAAAACTATTGGTGCACTTCGTGTTCAGGGGGACAAAATACATCGATATGAGGTTTGAAAAAAAAAATTTTTTTTTTGCATTTTGGCCAAAATTAAATCTGTCCACTAAAATGGGTGTAATTTTTTTTCTACTCTAAATTTTGGCTCTAGACTGTGCTCATTCTATTCGTAATCGTTGAAGCTTCAAAACGCCGCTTTGTTCATCCGATTCTGATGATTTTTTGATTTTTGCCAGATTTTTCAAGTTCGACCATCGATTTTTGCAAATTTTTTAAGGCATACCCCTTTTCCATTTTTTTTCGGCCATTTTCAAACTGCTGTCATTTCTACAAAAATGTATACACCCGAATGAACCAAACGGTAATCTGTAAGTTTACCGACACTCTTTTAGTACGGAAAATAAATTTTTGAATCGGTTAAACCGAAGTAAAGTTATGACCACTTGAAATTTCGCGATTTTGAGGTTTTTCAGAATCCGACTAATATTGAGCAAAAATGTTTTTAATACAAATTCATGAAAATTTCGGTTTTTCGAAAAAACTATTAGTAAATTCGGGTTCAGGCGGAAAAAATACATCGATATAAGGCCCGAATTTTTTTTTTTTTTTTGCATTTTTGCCAATATTGAATCTGTCCACTAAAATAGGTTTAATGTTTTTTTTTACTCAAAATTTTGGCTCTAGACCGCGCTCATTAACCGGCACCTCTATTCTAACACCACTTCTGAGCTCTGAAATAGTGACAATAGTGACCAAATTTCGAAAGTAGTGAGAAAAGTGACACGATTTTTAAATAGTGACCAATAGTGACAATAGTCACTGACTGGCAATCCTGATGAAAAAAAAATTCCCAACTACAAATTTTTTTATTTTTCACCTGACTTTGTGACCATCATCTTTTTATCATCCTCTCAAGATCTCTTTCCAAGGCAAACGATGAAATCCCGAGCTTTTGTTTTTCACCTTCTATTTTGTGTTGTATATCTTTTTTGGTAGTAGAGTAAGAAAAACCTGCGGAAACGTCACTCAAACGAACCCTATTCGTCTTGTTACTTTCTCCGGGGAAATAAAAGCAGCAAGGATTCATGAAAAAGGAGAAAGGAATGAGAGAAAGAGAGCACAAACAGCGAGAAAAGCACGAAATTGAAACGAAGGTTTTTTCTCGTTTATAAGAGGGCCAAAGTGGCCAAAGTATGGTTCTCCTTGTCACTATTTATTTTAGTGGCATATGAGATTTTGTTGTTTCTCGACCTCTCATTTTGAGCCTTCCGATCGTCACTCTGAGTTTTAGCCAAAAGTTTTTTCGTTAAAATTAATATGAAATGATAAAACCAATTTTAGTTTTATTATAACGCTAATCTGCGTTATAATTTATTCATGATAAAATTTATTTATTGTATTATTTCCATAGTTTTCACAATTTCCCAAAGTTTTTTGTCCCTTCCCAGGATTAACCAGGGAGGAATTGTGGGAAACGCTTTGTGAACTATTAAAAGCAACATTAAGGCCATATTTCATGTAAGTATTTATATTTCCCACTTGAAGTCGCTCTGTTTAATTAAAATTTTTATGTTTAATCAGAAAAAACGTAAAAGATTGCACCTGCAGTCAATAGAGCTCTAAAATGAGAAGTTAAACGATCTGCCATGAAAGAAAAAAGAAGTGCCAAGCGAAACGTCATCAGCTTTCGATGTTTCCATTATTTTTGGCCCAAAGTGGGATTAAAGTTAAAAGGAAAGTGGTTAAAAAATAAAAATGAAGTGGCACGCGTGGTGTGAAAGGGTAGTCAGCGTCAGCCGACTTAATTGACGGGATTTGATTGCTTTTAACGAATGAATAACGAACAACCCCATACATACACACTCAAACCTACATCGATGAGTGTGTGTGAAGCCATTGCTCTCAAAATGGTGACGCCATATCCTCCGATGATATATTGCACTCGGGGTGGGGGAGGGGGGGGGGTGAAGAAGAGGGGTAGAATTTGTGTGGCCGGGAGACAAACGAGTGTCGAGCTCGATGTCTGTACCAAACGTGACTCATAGTCCGTCGACGCTGCCTGTGCTGATGTTTCCACTTTTCAGTTCTCTCTCTCTCTCTCTCTCTCTCTCTCTCTCTCTCTCTCTCTCTCTCTCTCTCTCTCTCTCTCTCTCCTCTGTCTTTCAGCCTGTCTCTCTGACTGCATTCCCATGTGAATATCCCAACACTTTGACGGCATTTATCGATGGGAGTCATAACTTCCGTTCTCGTTCCCAAAGCGCCCAGCTTTGCTGGTCACATGTTCAATAATCGAACAATCGCATGATTAACAGGCGTTGTACGAATTATATCCGTGCATTATTTAAGGCAAAACAACAAACGATGTAATGTTGAGTCTGTATTCCAAAACGCATTTGCAATACTCCGGGGAAACGTGACGAGCGATGGCGGCGAGCGTGACAAGTGATACGAGTCAGCGTTCAGTCAGACACTGACTATTTCCGACACTCGAGGAAAGTGCTTTGGGTAACTCTAGTTTTCTGCATAGCACAGCAATTAGCAGTACCATTGAGTTCATTTACAATATTTCATGGCTATGAATTGGCTATAGGCATCAAAAAAGTTTATTAAGGGGTTAGGCCAATCTAGGATTTTCAAAAAATCGATTTTTTTTTTGTTAAAAAAGTAGCTTAGTATGTATAGAATTATATTCCAAAAGGTTATGTGCGTGAAAAATCCATGCACCCAGAAAAAAGATCTAGTCGTAGGTACTATAATCGCTTATTTGATTATTTTTTAGTTACTTTAAAGAAAATTTTCTTTCCGTCCAATTTTGGGCGATATTTACTTCCACTATATTTATTTATTTGAATTCCCTGTCATCGAGAAACAGGCGTTGAAGAAAAATTCTATTCGTTGTTACTAAATACCTATTCACCCGTAATCTCATCCGATCATATCTGCAGATTTGTCAGTACCCCAAAAATCCGCCAGGTGGCTACCTCTCGCACAAGCGAATCTGCCTCTCGACGCCTACATATATCCTTTCCAAGCTCGTCTATGTTTGATATCCTTATTTTTCAGCATGGATATCAAATACATTGAACATTGCGGCAAAACGCAAGATGGTCGAATCCCCGAAAAGGATTCCCATAAAAAAGGGTCCTTTTTCTTTTCCCTTCTGTTAAAGAAAAGACGAAGCACAACGAAATTGTAGACTTCATATGTGTAGCTATACATTCAAAGATTGAAATGTTTAAAAATATATATTGTGTAAGTATTTTTAAAAAAATTATTTCATTTGAATACATATTTGTTCAGTTTGAAATAATATTTATTAATATTAAATAAAAATTTATTAGATCGCAATATATTTTCCTAGTAGGTCATGAAATAAAAAAAAAAATTCGTTGACATGAAGAGGTGTATTAGGCCGGCCTACAACTAAAAAAAATTATTTGGCTTGACTAGGATTTAGTTAAATGTACGAGATCTTTTTTCTAGGTGTGAGTATACTCGATTTTCGTATTCTACTGCAACCCCCTTTCATCCACAGCGGGCTTTCTACAAACTTAAAACGCGTCTATCTCAAAACTACATTGTTCAACTTGGCTGCAATCATAACTCAAACAAATTTCAACCTATTTATTTGAAATTTGAACTGTACATTTATCATTACGTTCTCTAAGGCAGTACGTAGGATTTTTTCGATATATTGCGTAGTTACTTTTTTATAAACAATTTACTGACGATTTTCTCATAGAATTTCATACTTTTTGATTTATAAACGCACCATCTTTACAAAAAAATAACGTATCAAAAAAATCCTACGTGCATCTATAGCTACTCTTACATATAATCGAAGAAACTTTGGTGCAATACAATAAGATGCATAACACCAACAAAACACCTTTTTTGTAAATACGATTTATTTTATGGTTTCGCTAAAAAAAATCACGAAATATGCCCTTTTTGGTCTGTAGAGTGGCCTAACCCCTTAAACTTATTTTTTTTTTTTTTTTGAGATTTTCAGATTTCCATCTAAAAGTGCTTCCTGAAATATTCAATTCTTCTGCTGCTATTTTTCAGCAACCTTTCTTTTATTTGATTATCAGTCTTACAATTTGACAAATTACGATGAAATTACATTTGAAATTAGAAACACAAATTTTTGGCGTCAAGTTTAGGGATTTGCTGTCCGAGAGTTCAATTTTCTTGAAAATCCATTTTGCCCCACATTTTTCCAAGTTTGTTAATTTACTATTGGACAAGATGGTATGTTTCAGTGATGCAAGCCGATATTGGTCAGACGCTTCAAAGATCTCAAAAGTGTTTACAGTAATATTATAGAGTTTCCTATCTTATCCTATCGATATCCTATCGATCCTGATAATTTTCGCTCGATCCAGACTTTATCTTGATTACTTCTAGATAATTTCTTTAACATACTTCTTGGTTTTTAGACCTGTGGATAAAATGTGAAAAAACTTTGAAATCGAAAAAAAAAAAATTCCTTCCAATTGTGACATCCCCTTGGAAATTTTTATATTTGCCTCTCTTTTGATCCCAGAAAACTTTTGCGGAAATCCAATTTTAGTTTTCGAATTTTATGTTTGCGGTTCGTTAATTTCTCTGTAAATTTCATAACCGTCGGTTTTGCTCATTTTTGTATGAAACACTAAAATATTTGGACGTAAAAAACAATGTTCCATATTCCATCGAGACTATGATATTTTTCTCATAGCATCGTTGGTCCGCAAAAATCGCTTTATCGATGAAGCAGACCGTGAGATCCTGATCGCGTCTCTCCAACATTGTTCGGGGATAAAGATAAGCGGAAAAAAAAACCAATAAGACGACTCGATGAGGCAATTCGAATCCCTGCATCGAGATTTAGATCTTCGACGAATACGAGCGGAAGAGAGAACATGATAAATCATGCGCGAATTGGATATTGGACATTTCGGAGGGTAAGAACCAGAGGTATAATTCAATGTCACGTTTTTTTTGTTCTGCCTTGTCCAACTCGGTTTTGCGCGTATAAGCTCAAATTCTTGGTACTATGGGGTTAAACGTCTCTCGGGTCAGACTGGTGCTTCCCTTTTGATCGAAACCCAGCGTCCCTCAAAATGTCCTCTCGTGTCCTTTCACTTTGTCCTCTCGCTGAGGACGAGGAGGAGGAGGAGGAGGAGGAGGAGGAGAGGAGGAGAGTGATTGCGAGAGGAAAAGAGAAGGTGAAACCTGCTGCGTTAAACCATCGTTTTCAAACGCATTCACGATGGGACCAGATGAGACCACGATGGGTCGACGCTCGTCGCGCATGTACAACTAATACTTAGGACGTTACAATGGTTCCAGGATCGAGAATGATACTACCGCTTCTGCTATATACGTCGCCATTGAAAACGGAGAAAGAGGAGAGACGCGCAGGATCTTCCATTGTCCTGTCGTCCCTTGTCACGAGGAGCGATATATCCCTTGATACCTGTGAGAGTCTCGACAAATGTTACCGAAGAATTGCTCCAACGGAACCTTGCCATTCGTTGCATAAATATTAGACTGATTCAGAAAAGCGACTATTTTTTGTTTTTCAAAATAACATATTGAATACTTTCGGGGAGATGAAAAAAGACGCCTGTTAGAAGCGGAGCTCTCAATATAAATATTTAGATATGTCTCATCGCAAATTTCTATTTCCCATTTAAATAACACAGGAAAAAACTTGTTAGACTTTGAAATTTTATACCTCGGCCTCAAGTCAATGTACCGAATCGAACGATACGTATTCTTGTAGGGAATTGAACGCTCTACAAAAAAGGTTTCTTACGATTTTTCGATAAACTCACTCCAAGGGTTGCGAAATTTTTAATGAAAAAGTAATGCATTAACCATTACTTTTTTAATGGCTAGTGAAATTTAATGGTTAATGGAAATGATTTTCATTGACCATTAAAATTTAATGGTTAATGGATATTATTTTCATTAACCATTAAGTTTTAATGGTTAATGAAATTACCATTAATGAAATGAACCATTAAAATTCAATGGTTAATGGAAATTATTCTCATTAAAATTTCATGGTTAATGAAAATGCAATTGCATTAAAAAAAGTAATGCATTATTTACAAACCTACCCATTACAATGTAGTGTGTAATAGAAAAAATTTCCATTACCCATTGCAATGTAATGTGTAATGGACAAAACTTTGATTGCAATTTTCGGAATGGATAAATATAAATGAATAAATGATTGCAATTTTACATTACATTTTATTGACTTAGGACTTAGATTTTCAGGTACCTTAAATTCTAAAAAGCATCTACATTATAATTATAAAAAGCATCTATATTATTATTGCAATGTAATGTGTAATGGACAAAACTTTGAATGCCATTTTGGGATTGGGAAAATATAGATGAATAAATTATTGCAATTTTGCATTACATTTTATTGACTTTGGACTTAGATTTTCACCTTAAATTCTAGAAAACATCTATATCATAATTCTAAAAATCTAAGTCCGAAGTCAATAAAATGTAATGCAAAACTGCAATAATTTATTCATCTATATTTTTCCATTCCCAAAATTCCAATCAAAGTTTTGTCCATTACACATTAAATTGCAATGGGTAATAGGAATTTTTTCTATTATACACTACATTGTAATGGGCAGGGTTGCAAATAATGCATTACTTTTTTTAATGCAAATGCATTTTCATTAACCATTAAAAAAAATTCCATTAACCATTAAATTTTAATGGTTAATGGTTCATGAAAGTGCAAATGCATTAAGAAAAATTAATGCATTATTTGCAACCCTGACTCACTCCTTCAAAAGTTATTCACGGTCTAATATATGTGTATATACAAAAAATTAAGGAAATTTAAAAAAAAGTTTTTCAAACTGTCCGATTTGGGATGGAACGCCCCATATGTATATTGGACTGTGAATGTGGGTGAACTATCGTTGGTAATTTCTTTAAAAATTAGGTAATTTATGTCAATGCAATTTAAACTTTTGTTTCAAGAGAGATTTTATGATATTTAGTAATAAGTTTCAACATTTTGCCGGAAAATAATTAAAAAATTGAAATTTAATCTAAATTTAACTTTAACCTTGAATAACTTTTGAGGGCGTGAGTTTATCGAAAAATTATAAGAGATCTTTTTTGTAGAGCGTTCAATTCTCTACAAGAATATCGTTTATTTTGGTACATTGACTTGAAGCCAAGAAATAAAATTTTAAAGTTTGAATTTTTTTTTCTATGTTGTTTGAATGGGAAATAGAAATTTGTGATGAGACATATTTGAATATTTATATTAAGAGCTCTGCTTTTAACGGACATCTTTTTTCACCTCCCCGAAAGTATTAAATATGTTATTTCGAAAAACAAAAAATAGTCGCTTTTTTGAATCAGTCTAATAAACATGTATCTCACACAGAAACATGTACATGCGAGCATGGCAGTGTCTGCTTATATATTTTTGTCACCTTCTTAGACGAGGCGATAATCTCATGTCAAAACACACGAAACAATGTTAAGAGGAATTTATTCGGAAATATCAGGGCTAACCAGTCAACGAAGACTTATTCTCGAGAGTTAATTTCCTCGCCAAAAATTATATGAATTCATATCCGATATTTCTAGGTATTTTTTATATTCACGATTGAGTTTTATTTTTTATGGATTTAGTTTTATTTGATTCTTACATTTTTTTGCTACTTCATAGAGAAATCTTTGTTTTTTGAGAACAAAATATTTTTTGAGGTTTTCATGTCAGAACATTCAAAATGCTTCCAAACGTCGAGATATTTCATAATTTTATATTGATAATTTATGAATTTAGAGAGTTTATTGAGTATTTATTGATAATTTATTCGTGGCGAAAATCTTTGGTTGAATTTGTTTTTAATAATTCAATTCTTTTGACTTTTTTTACGAATTTGGATTTCATAGAACAACATTGTTGCTAAAAAAATGTACATAAGATACGAATTACACTTTCTGTGTTTGTGACAAATGTTTTGTAAAAATTTTTTTGAAAGTGTAAAATTTATGGAATGGAATTCATGGAATTTATGGAATGGATCTCGTATTACACAGTTCCTATTTTTTTTAAGGTATGACAATGACTAAACGGCAATATAATTCTGTGAAATAATATTTTTATGCAATTTTTCTGAAGGAAAATTTGCAATTTGTTAAATGTATTTAATCTATTGTTTGCTAGAACGAAACTAGTAGATTCGATAAAATTAGTAGAAATGATTTTACCTACGGAAATAATTTTGAACACCTAATATCGATATGAAAATATTGATTTTTTTTCTGTGTTCCAGGAATTCCAAAATTCCAAAATTCTTCTCTAGGATTCTTCACTTTTCCATCGAAGGAAAAATAATTTTTCGTTCTTCTTTTTCTCCGCTCTACGTCGAAAATGAAGAATATTACAGGTTTATTTATGCTCGAATGTAATTTATCGGAAATGAAAAAATCACGAAAAGCGCATTCTTGCGACGCCGTACAGAGGAAAAGAGATAACAAGCTAGTTTTTTACCCAACGCCATTTTTCTCACTGAATCTTGCGAGTCACTGCGTGACTTCTCGCCGATTCAATCGGGCAATTTGGATTCGCGACTTTGAGACTCGAAGGGTTGGAGGGAACGGCGAAAGGGCCATCGAACGTCAATCGTTTTCCGGTGAATCGGGACAATTCGCAGGGCCCAACGACTGGAAAATATCGTTCACGCTGGCGTCAGAGTTTCGCGTCGCGCGTCGTGTCTGTTGAATAAAAATGCGACGATGTTCTCGCAGTTACAGGGTTAGGGGGGCAAAAATGGGTGAAAGGAAATTCCCCGGTTGACTCGTTTCTTTGCTACATCGACGACAACGATGAGAACGACGATGATGCGTGCGCCGATATAGGTCCCATATAGGAGAGGGTGGGGCAGAACGGCCCCCCTAAAAAATTTGGTCAACATTTTTTTTTGTTTCTTGCCAAATTATCATAAATTTGATGTATTGGCATCAGGGGTAAAATGAACCATCGAAAAATTTGAAAAAAAAATTATTTTGAAGAGAATTTAAAAAAATTTCAAAAGGAAACAGAATTTTTTGAGTTAAAAAAATAATAGTTGAAACATATAGAAGATATTTATTGTTTAACGAATTTTTAATCAATCTATGGGGTATTCCATGTCAAATTGACCAATTTTGAACCCGACCCCTTTCGATTTGGCTGAAATTTTGTTTTCCTTTTCTACCTAATTGAAAATATTATTCAGGAAATTTTCAAATTTTTTTATCCAACCCAAAAGAAAAAGCTTGTTTTTTTTTTTTAAATAACTATAACTTCTTCAAAAATGGACTAATTGAGACATCTTTATTTTGAAGATTTTCGTTTTTGAATATACTTTCCGAAAAAAAAATACAACAAGTTTTAAGATATTCAAATCTATGAAATTTTTCACTTTTTCGAGAAAAATCATATTTTTATCGAAGTTCGCCATTTTTAATTTTTTTTCTCTCAAAAAAATACTTTGATCAATTCCGGAAAAAATGCCGCCCAACCTGGAGTGGCATTCCTTTTCCTTCTATTTTTTTTTCACTTTTTTGACAAAAAAATAATTAAAAAATTCGGCGATTACCACTTTCAATTTTTTAAATTCCTTTATAAATCCTCAAAAATGTCTAGAGTGGTACTTTGTGCAATAAGCCCAATTGAGAATTTCTTTTTTTTTCAATTGTTAAAAGAATAGAAGAAAAAGGAATGCCTCTCCAGGTTGGGCGGCATTCTTTTCGGAATTGTATTTTTTGAGTAAAAAAAAAATTAAAAATGGCGAAGTTCGGAAAAGAGATGATTTTTATCGAAAAAGTGAAAAAATTCATAGATTTATATATCTTAAAATTTTTTTGTATTTTTTTCGGACAGTACATTAAAAAACGAAAATTTTCAAAAAAAAAACGTCCCAATTAGTCAATTTTTGAAGAAGTTATAGGCATTAAAAAAAATAAGTTTTTTCTTTTGGGTTGGATAAAAAAGTTTGAAAATTTCCTGAAAAATGTTTTTAGTTGGGTAGAAAAGGAAAACAAAATTTCAGCCAAATTTAAAAGTGGTCGATTTGACATGGAATACCCTCTATATATTTTTCTATGATGAACAAATAGACAATGACATTAATCATGATTCATGATAATTGTTTAAAAACGTGACGAAAATACATTTTTTAAATGAAACATTAAATTACGTGAAGAATGTAAGAAATTACTTTTCACAATAATCATGAATATATTCGTGGGAATAATCTTTGTCTGTGCCGGCACAAGAATCATGAGACCATCCCTTACAATTTTTACACTGAATCCATGATTCCTTAGATTCCGAGTAAAGTCCATTACAATAAAGACAATGGCAATCATCATATTCAACTTGTGAACAATTTTTTAAAAAATTCTTTTGTGTGATAAATTTTTTAATTCTTGAGTGATACAAAAAAAAATTATCATTTTTTAGAGGGGGGCCGTCATGCCCCAGCCTCTCCTACTCACACTCTTCTTCCAAGACGTTATCGTATACTTCTCTCGTTTTCATCGTCATTCTTCGCGACGGAAACCCCGGCATCTATACCTTTCCCATAATTTTTATTTTTATGCCTCCTCTCGATCTTCGGGATCGTAACGTTACCGAGAAGTAATATTTCCATGAATTATATCCCTTAGTCATGCTTTCGAAGGAAAACCTATTTTTGTGAATCCAGATTACAAGTCTCCGGCTTTTCAACTCAGCCGGTAACATACCGACGCTAGCGCGCCCTAATGGAAACCCACAGTCGCCCTGCGGTCGGTAAGTAAGGAATCGCAGAATAAAAGATCCGGAGACTTAAAATCTAGTAGACTTTAAGAATGGAAGTGCTGCCATGTGGTAGAAATGTGGTAGAGCTGTAGATGTGCCAAAAAAATCTGGAAAAATCGATTTTCATTTCAATTTTTCTCAATTTATTTCACTGCGATGCTTCTTGTAAAAAAATTGAATCACCGAGTCATGGACCAAAATAAAATGCAGAAAATAGCGAATGGGCTGATTAATCGAAGAGGAAGCTTTCTACAAGAATGCACTCGTGAGAAATGCATGTTTGACACAAGTGGAATAGACGGCGAAATAAACGAGCGCTTGTCAAAAATATCGATCGCTGGTAACTCATAAAAAAATTATTCGGTGAATCGATATGCACGCTTTGGTGTACGATAAAATGGGACGCTCAGGCTTACAAGGTGCCCAAAGTGGAAATAACAAATGTCCTAGAGTCGCCGGTTCTTTTTTTTGCGTCGCAGTGTGTCGTGAATATAGAGTTGTATAAATATAGATATATTTATCATGGTTCATATGCTACCCCACGTTGCGACCCTCATTTCTTCCTCCCTTGTGGTTCGGAATGTCATGTCCTCTCTGTTTCTATTTCTTTACACACGACGTGCTATTTGTAGGTGCATTAATGGGGCGTCCCACGCCAAATCGGACACCATTTAGCTTTTACATCTCCGATTTTTTTGAATTTTTTTTATATTTTAGCATTGATTGAAAGAGGCCTCCATGATTTTTTTCAATTTTTTTTGACGAACCGCTTTGAAGATATCGATTTTTCAAAAATGACGTTACTTTTTTTTTTAACGTCCATAACTTTGCGAAAAATGGGCTAAAAAGTACGTTTCTTTTCCAAACTTTTTATTTTTAAACGTACTTTTGATGAAGAATATTGAAAAAAAATTTGAAACCGTATTTCTATAAGATTTTCATTAAAATATGAATATTGCTGATTTACAAAAAACACGTACTGATCGATTTTCTTAATTTTTTTTTGTAAAAAACTGTCATTCATTCCACAACTTTTGAGCCTAAGTAGATAATGGAATAACGATGGGATCTATTTTGTTTTTGCAAAGTTATGGACGTTTAACCAAAAAAGTGACGTAATTTTTGAAAAATCGATATCTTGAAAACGGTTCGACAACAAAAATTTCCAAAAATCATGGAGCCCTCTTTCAACGAATACTAAAACATAAAAAAATTTCAAAAAAAACTCAGAGATGCAAAAGCTGAATGGTGTCCGATTTAGCGTGGAGCGCCCCCTATATATATATATATATACAGATATTGCACATAGACTTTCAGGTCAATACGATCTAGGCCATGACGTTCACCGATTTCAATTTTGGTCAGTCGTTGTTTCGGTCCAAAATATCGTTTTATGATTTCGGTGGCTTATTCCTTGCTCCTTGATAATTTTTAGCTAATAATATGCTTACATTACCGAGAAAAAAAATCCCTGGTGCAACTTTTCGAATTCATAAACAAAATTACAAAAGCTCTACATGAAAAATCATCTGACGTTTACAGAGAATTTATTTTTGCATTTATTTCAACACTGTCCATTGTTTTTATTAATTAAAATAATTACACGTATCGTTTACGAAAAAATTGTTTTTTTTATAAACCAAAAAAGGGTTTCAATGGAATGCTAAAACAAATGTGTAAAAATTTGAATTTTCGGATATGAAGAACGTTTTCGGCTAAAATTCGAAAATCAAAAAGCTCGGAATCGTTATATTGACTTCAGCTTCTTCGTTTTTTATAATTTTTCTTTCGTTTTGTATTTTTTCTTTGAATTTCACGATTATTCATTCGGTTTTTGAAAATTATAAACCCACATATTGCTTTCTCATATTTTCCTATAGTTGAAAAAGCTTCCTTCATGACCGTATTTTATCGAAGAGCACATTGGAACTTCAAACAAAAACTTCATTTGGCAAGAAATTGTTTTCAGTGTTTAAAATTGAATTTATTCCCACGTGGAAATAAAATATGTGCAAAAATATATTCCAGGTACAACATTTTTTGAACGTTTTGGAA